>JAJEJO010004953.1:523407-620785 GCA_020662805.1 Glaucomys volans
CAAGATTTTCTATTTTATTGGAGTATAGGTTTTCAAAGTAGCTTCTAATTATGTTTTGAATTTCAATGGTGTCTGTTGTGATATTTCCTTTTTCATCACATATTTTAGTAACTTGAGTTTTCTCTCTCCTTCTCTTTGTTAGTGTGACTAAGGGTTTATCTATTTCATTTACTTTTTCAAAGAACCAAGTTTTTGTTTTGTCAATTTTTTGAATTGTTTCTTTTGTTTCAATTTCATTGATTTCAGCTCTGATTTTGATTATTTCCTGTCTTCTACTACTTTTGGTGATGGACTGTTCCTCTTTTTCTAGGGCTTTGAGATGTAAGGGTAGGTCGTTGAGTTGTTGACTTTTTATTCTTTTCTTGAAAACATTCAATGCAATGAATTTTCCTCTTAGTACTGCTTTCATAGTGTCCCAGAGATTTTGATATGTTGTATTGTCATTCTCATTTACATCTAAGAATGTTTTTATCTCCTCCCTGATGTTTTCTGTTATCCATGCTTCATTCAATAGCATATTATTTAGTCTCCAGGTGTTGGAGTAATTTCTGTTTTTTCTTTTGTCATTGATTTCTAATTTAATTCCATTATGATCCAATAGAATACAAGGTAGTATCTCTACTTTTTTGCATTTACTAAGGGCTGCTTTGTGGCATAACATATGGTCTATTTTAGAGAAGGAGCCATGTGCTGCTGAGAAGAAAGTGTATTCACTCATTGATGGATGGAATATTCTATATATGTCTGTTAAGTCTAAGTTACTCATTGTGTTATTGAGTTCTATAGTTTCTCTGTTTAGTTTTTGTTTAGTAGATCTGTCCAGTGGTGACAGTGGTGTGTTAAAGTCACCCAGAATTATTGTGCTGTGATCTATTTGATTCCTGTAATTGAGAAGGATTTGTTTGATGTACATGGATGGGCCATTGTTTGGGGCATAAATATTTATGATCATTATGTCTTCTTGATTTATGGTTCCCTTAAGCAGTATGTAATGTCCTTCCTTATCCCTTCTGACTAACTTCGCCATGAAGTCCACTTTATCTGATATAAGGATGGAAACCCCTGCTTTTTTACTAAGGCCGTGTGCTTGATAGGTTTTTTCCCATCCTTTCACCTTTAGTCTGTGGATGTCCTTTTCTATGAGATGACTCTCTTGAAGACAACATATTGTTGGGTCTTTCTTTTTGATCCAGTCTGCCAGTCTATGTCTTTTGATTGACGAATTTAGGCCATTAACATTCAGGGTTATTATTGAGATATGATTTCTATTCCCAGTCATTTTGGCTTAGATTTGGTTTTTAATGTGACTTGGTTTCTCCTTTAATTGGCTTTTCTTTTAGGATAGTTCCCCCCTTTGATGACTTACATTGTTGTTGTTCATTTCTTCCTCATGGAATATCTTGTTGAGAATGTTCTGTAGCGCAGGCTTTCTATGTGTGAATTCCTTTAACTTTTGTTTGTCATGGAAGGATTTTATTTCTTCTTCAAATCTGAAGGTTATCTTTGCTGGATATAGGTTTCTTGGCTGGCAGCCATGTTCTTTCAGAGCTTGAAATATATTGTTCCAGGCCCTTCTAGCTTTTAGGGTCTGGGCTAAGAAATCTGCTGATATCTGTATTGGTTTCCCCCTATATGTAATCTGTTTCTTTTCTCTCACAGCCTTTAAAATCCTATCTTTATTTTGCACATTAGGCATTTTCATTGTAATGTGTCTTGGTGTGGATCTGCTGTAATTTTGTGCATTTGGTGTTCTGTAAGCCTGCAGTTGAGTTTCCATTTCATTCTTCAGGTTTGGGAAATTATCTGATATTATTTCATTGAATAGGTTGTTCATTCCTTTGATTTGTATCTCTGTGCCTTCCTCAATCCCAATAATTCTTAAATTTGGTCTTTTCATGATATCCCATAGTTCTTGGAGGTTCCGTTCATGATCTCTTACCATCTTCTCTGTTTGGGCAACTTTATTTTCAAAGTTAATATTTTGTTTTCATTGTCTGAGGTTCTGTCTTCTAAGTGATCTAGTCTGTTGGTGATGCTTTCCATTGAGTGTTTAATTTGGTTTATTGTTTCTTTCATTTCAAGGATTTCTGTTTGGTTCTTTTTCAGAATCTCTATCTCTTTGTTGAGTTGATCTTTTGTTTCCCGTAGTTGCTCTTTCAGCTGCTTATTGGAATGGTCAATCATTGACTGCATTTGCTCTCTTAACTCATCATTTGCTTCTCTGAACATTTTAATCATGTATATTCTGAACTCCTTTTCTGGCATTTCTTCTACCATGCTGTCATTGGATTCTATTAGTGTAGAATCTTGGTTTGTTTGGAACACTTTCCTCCCTTGTTTTTTCATGTTGTTCATGTATCTTCCCCTCCAGCAATGCAGATCTAGGGTATTGTAGTTTCTGCCCTATAGGCTTAGTGACCCTATAGTTTTCTGAAACCTCTTCTTTAAGGGGGGGAATCAATATTAGCAATACCCAGTACAGACAATATGCAGCTGTAAACCAAATAGCTCCTATGAAGACTATTGTTACAGTAGTTTTTTGTTACAATATTGTCATAATAAACAGAGAGGATGAGTTCTATTATTATCTACAGTGTAACAAATAGACTTGCAATGAGGACTGCAGTTTCTAATGGAGGACAAAGAGGATGGGGAGGCGTGTAGACTGTAATTCTTAACAGTGTAAGAAAAGAGTATGAAGAAGTTCTAGATCATAGGAAGAGTGAGAAAAAGCCCTTGAGGAAATAGGTAAACAAAAGGAAAGTAGAGAGCAAGAAAAGTATAGAAATAAAAGTTTAAAAGCTATCACAAAGGAGAAAAAAAATATACACTATAACCATCATATCCTATTCAAACCTTCCAGTCTTCAGTAGCCTGAGGCATGAGAGCTACCTGACAATGAGCTTCCAGTCTCTAGTGGGCGTCTCAGGATGGGATTTGCCCCACCTAATGACAGTTTTCGTGGATAATCCAAAATGGCTGTACTGGTTTCTAAACGTGCAGCTGGTGTTCCACTGATGGTCTACAGGCTCCGCAGGTGGACTATCGGCAGGTGAACCTTGGTTGATTGGCGATGAGTAGGTGAGAGGCAGGTGATGGGCAGGCCAGAGGCAGGCAGACAGGCAAGTGACAGATGATAGGCGGCGGTGAGTGAGCAATCTGCACTCAAATGTAGCGCTAGGCTGGTAGACTGCAGGTGATCGAGGTAGACAGATGTGGTAAAGAGCAGGGGATTGATAAGGAGTAGAGATTGCTTCCCAGAGAATCAGATTCTCCTCTTTTTGAATCCTGAGTTATGGAGCAACAAGGAACGCAGCCTCCCTCTAGTCTGCCATCTTGGATCTCCAGGGTGTGTATTTTTGAATGATTGGTTTTAATTCCTTAAACACTTGATAGAATTCATCAGTAAAGTCATCTGATGCTTGGCTTTTGAGGGAAATATTTTGACTACTCAGTTAGCTATAGATTTACTAATCTAAATAAATCTATTTCTTCTTCAGCAAGTTTCAGGTAGTTTGTGTGTGTTTTTAAGGAGTTTGTACTTTTCATGTAGGTTACCTAATTTGCCTTTCACAGTATTCCTTAAATTCTTTTATTTCTACAAGGTTAGTAGTAATATTCCTTTATTCCATTCCAAGGTTAGTAATTTGAGTTTTTTTTTCTTCAGCTAAAGATTTTTCAATTTTGTTTATCTTCTAAAGGTTGCAATGATTTTTCTCTTGTACATTTTTATGTTCTCTATTTGAATTGTCATCTTTATTATTTTCTTTTGCTAGCTTTGGGTTTGATTCCCTTTTCTAGTTCAGTAATGTTTCCTAATTTAGGAAGATTAAGGTATTGATTTGAGATCATCCTTCCTTTTTAAATGTAGGCATTTGTAGACAAAAATTTTCCTCTAAGAATTATTTTTTTTAATATCATGTGTCTGGTTTCAGTATGTTTTATTTTCATTCACCTCAATGTACTTTCTATTTTTCCTTATCATCTTGTCTTTGGTTCCCTAGTTATGTATGCATATTACTTTTAATTTCCAAACATTTTGGAGTTTCTCAAATTTCTTCCTATTATTTCCTAATTCATTTCATTGTTGAGATCATGCACTGTATTAACTGAATGATCTTAAACTTACTGAGATTTGTTTTATGGCTTAACATATAGTCTAATCTGGAGTATGTTCCATGGATACTTGAGAAAATGTGTGAACTGCTGCTTCTGAGGAAATCATTGTATAGATGTTAGGGGTGGTTGGTTTAAAATATTGCTAAATATCCTATTTCCTTCCTGGTCTTTTGCCTAGTTGTTCTCCTGAAAGTGGAATACCAAGGTCTCCAACTATATTGTTGAATTGTGTATCTGGCACTTCAATGCTGTCGGTTTTGCTTCATGCATTTAATAGCTGTTAGATAATATGTGTTTAATGACTGCTGTGTTGTTTTGATGAATTTGTCTTGGAGTGTATTGTGTCTGATATTATAGCCAATGCAGTTCTTCCGGTTGGCATAATACATCTGCTTCTATTGCTAACTTTCAATACATCTGTATCTGTCTTGGCATCTAAAGTGTGACTCTTTCAAAGATGGCACAAATTGGATTATGTCACGAGTTTAAAAAAATCAATTCTTCCAATCTCTGGCTTTTATGTGGCGAGTCTAATCCATTGTTATTTAATGTGACTTCTGATAAGGCAGGCTTCCTGTCATTTAGTTGTTTAGGTCTGTCTCTCTTACCTTAATTATTCCATAACTGAGATTTCTTTTTTTGTTATTTTCTTGTGTACATTTTGGTTGTCTTGTCATTTCTTTTGACATGTATTTTTAAATTGTTTTCATAGTGGTTGCTCCAGGAGATACCATTTAGCATCTTATAACAACCTCCTTTTGAGTAATACAAGCTTAGTTTTAATAGCATGTGAAACTTTGTTTCTGTAGGTTACTATTCTGTCCCATTTATGCTCCTTTTGTCATAACCTACATCTTTATACAGTGTACCTATTAATAAAGATTTAGAATTATTGCAAAATGTAGTTGTATTTTGAATTAGAAAAAAAGGAATCACAAATAAAAAATTCAGACATTGTTTTATTTACTCATGTAGTTTTTACTGACATTTATTTCTTTATGTGGATTTGAGTTATTGCATAGTGTCATTTCAGCATGGCTCACTTTAATATTTTTTATAGGGCAAGAATGCTAGTTTTTATTTCCTTGGGAATGTCTTACTTTCTTTCATTTTTGGAAGATAATATTTGGAAGAGAGATAATTCTTGGTTGACAGGTTTTTTTTTTTTTTTTTTTTTTTTTTTTTTTTTTAGCTATTTCCTTTTTTTTTTTTTCTTTTTTGGTTTTCTTTTTTTTTTTTTTTTTTTTTTTTCTTGTGGCAGGGGGTACCGGGTATTGAACTCAGAGGCTCCTAACCCCTGATCCACATCCCCAGCCCTATTTTGTATTTTATTTAGAGACAGGTCTCACTGAGTTGCTAGGTGCCTCACTGTTGCTGAGGGTGGCTTTGAACTCTCAATCCTCCTGCCTTAACCTCTAGAGCTGCTGGGATTACAGGCATGCACCACGGTGCCCGGTTGGGTTCCATAGTTTCTAATGAGTAATCAAATAAATCTTACTGAGGTGCTCCTATGTATGAGAAGTTACTTCTCTTCCTGCTCTCAAGATTTTCCTTGTTCTTAGTTTTGAAAATTCATTGTGTCTTCGTATGTTTCAGAGTTTATCCTACTCATCATTCATTGAGTTTCTTGATACACAGGCTCATATCTGCTATGCATTAGATATTGCGTGTCCCCCAAAGGTACATGTGGAAAGGCTTGATCCTCCGGTGGTATCATTGGGAGGTGATCGAACTTTTAGGAGGTGGGGCTTAGTGGGAGGTCCTTGGGTCACTGGGGGGCATGTCCTCAAAGGGGACTGTGGGATCATCATCCCATCTTCCCTTTTGCTTTCTGACCATGAGATGAGACGTTTGATTCCCCATGTGCTCCCCACCACTGCCATCCAGCACTCCCATCAGAAGCCTACAGGCAGTGCCAATCATGGACTATAATCTCTATAACTGTTAAGCCCAAATAAACCTTTTTAAAAATTATTTGCTCTTTTTAGTTATGCATGAGAGTAGAATGTATTTTGGCAAATTATACATAAATGGATTTTAACTTATTCTATTTAGACGAACTCTTGTACATGATGTGGAGTAACCCTGGTCATGTACTCAAAGACAAGGCTAGGAAAGTTATGTCTGATTAATTCTACTCTTTCCTTATTCCCCTCTCCCACTTCCCTTCATTTCCTTTTGTCTAATCCAATGGATTTCTATTATTCCCCTCCCCAATTGCCCTTGTTTGGTGTTCACATCCACAAATCAAGAACATTCAGCTTTTGGTTTGGGGGATTGACTTATTTCACTCAGCATGATATTCTCCAGTTCCATTCATTTACTGGCAAATGCCGTAATTTCATTCTTCTTTATGACTGAGTGCTATTCCACTGTGTATATATACCATATTTTCTTTGTCCATTCATCCATAAAGGATAGTGTTGTTTCCATAGGTTGGCTATTTTGAGTTGAGCTGCTATCAACATTGATGTAGCTGTGTCACCGTAGTATACTGTTTTAAGGTCCTCTGGGTATAGACTGAGGCGTGGGATAACTGGGTCAAATGGTGGTCCCACTTCAAATTTTCTAAGGAATCTCCAGACTGCTTTCCAGAGTGGTTGCTCCAATTTGCAGTCCCACCAACGATGTATGAGAGTACCTTTTCCCACATCCTTGCCAATATTTACTGTTATTTGTATTCTTGATAATTGCCATTCTGACTGGAGCGAGAGTGTCAGTGTAGTTTTAATTTGCATTTCTCTAATTGCTAGAGGTGTTGAACATTTTTTTCATATTTTTTTGACCATTTGTATTTATTCTGTGAGCGTTTGTTCAGTTCCTTTGCCCATTTATTGGATTGGATTATTTATTTTTCTGGTGTTAAGTTTCTTGTGTTCTTTGTAAATCCTGGAAATGAATGCTCTATCTGAGGTACTGGTGGTAAAGAGTTTCTCCCATTCTGTAGGCCATTTGTTCACATTCTTGTTTCCTTTGCTGTGAAGAAGCTTTTTAGTTTGATACCAGCCTGTATGTTGATTCTTGAATTTATTTCTTGAGCTATAGGAGTCTTATTGAGGAAGTCAGTTCCTAAGCCATGTTGGAGAGTTGGGTCTACTTGTTCTTCTAGTAAGTGCAGGGTCTTTGGTCTAATGCCTAGGTCCTTGATTCACTTAGAATTGAGTTTTGTGCAGGATGAGATATAGGGGTTCAATTTTGGTCTACTGCATATGGTTTGCCAGTTTTCCCAGCACCATTTGTTGAGGGCTATCTTTTCTTCAATGTATGTTTTTAGGATGAGAAAACTGTATTTATGTGGGTTTTTCTCTGTGTCTTCTATTCTGTTCCCTTGGTCTTCATGTCTGTTTTGGTGCCAATACCATGCTGGTTTTGTTACATGGTATAATTTAATTTAAGGTAGTATGATTTAAGGTCTGGTATTGTGATGCCTCCTGCATCACTTTTCATGCCAAGGACTCCTTTGTCTATTTTGGGCCTCTTAATTTTTCCAAATGAATTTCATGATTGCTTTTTCTATGAAGAAGGTCATTGGGATCTTTATCTGAATCACATTAAATCTGCATAGCACTTTTGGTAGTATGGCCATTTTGATAATATTAATTCTGCCTATCCAGGAACATGGGCGATCTTTCCATTTTCTGATGTCTTCTTTAATTTCTTTCTTTAGTGTTCTGTAGTTTTCATTGTAGAGGTTTTTCACCTCTTTTTGTTAGGTGGATTCCCAAATGTCTTTTTTTTTTTTTTTTTTTGAGGCTATTATAAAGGGGATAGTTCTCCTGATTTCTTCTTCAGCCGATATATCCTTGGTGTACAGAAACACAATTGATTTATTGGTATTGATTTTAAATCCTGCTGCTTTACTGAATTTGTTTATGAGTTCCAGAAGCTTTCTAGAATTTTGTCTTCTAAATACAGAATTATGTTGTTGGCAAATAGGGATAGTTTGAGCTCTTCTTTTCCTGTTTGTATCCCTTTAATTTTTCTTTTGTCCTATTGCTTTGGCTAGGTTTCAAGGACTATGTTGAATAAAGAGGGTATTCCTGTCTTCTTCCAGTTTTTGCAGGGAGTGCTTTCAGTTTTTCTCATTTAGAATGTTGGCTTTGGGTTTAGCATATATAGCTTTTACAATGTTCCTACTATCCCTAGTTTTTCTAGTATTTTGAGCATGAAGGGATGCTGTATTTTGTCAAATGTTTTTACTGTGATCTATTGAGATAATCAAGATTCTTAAGTCCATTTTTGTGATGAATTACATTTATTGGTTTCCATATGTTGAACTAACCTTGCATCCCTGGGATGAACCCCATTTGGTCATAGTGCACTATTTTTTAAATATGTTTTTGTATGTGATTTGCCAGTATATTACTGAGAATTTTTGCATCAATGTTCATCAAGGATATTGGTCTTAAGTTTTCCTTCCTTGATGTGTCTTTGTCTGCTTTTGGTATCAGAGTAATATAGCTTCATAGAATGAGTTTGAAAGGGTTCTCTCCTTTTCTGTTTCATAGAATAATTTGAAGAGTATTGGTCTAAGTTCTCTGAAGACTTGTAGAATGCAGCTGAAACTCCATCTGGTCCTGGGTTTTCTTTGTTGGTAGATTTCTGATGGTGTCTTCAATTTCACTGCTTGAAATTGATCTGTTTAAATTTTCCATATCCCCTGGATTCAATTTGCATAGATGTCTCTAGAAATTTGTTGATGTCTTCAAGATTTTCTATTATACTGGAGTGCAGATTTTCAAAGTAGTTTCTGATTATCATCTATTTCAGTGGTGTCTGTGGTGGAATTTCCTTTTCCATCATAAATTTTAGTAATTTGGGTTTTCTCTTTTTATTAGCTTTGCTAAGGTTTATCAATTTTTTTTCAAAAGAACCAACTTTTGCTTCAATTTTTGAAGTTTTAAAAATTCAATTTCATTAATTTGGCTCTGATTTTTATTATTTCCTGTCTTACTGCTTTAGATGCTATTCTTTTTCTAGGGCTTTGAGATGTAAAGTTAGGTTATTTCTTTGGTTATTTTCTGTTCTTTTAATGATGAGCTCAGTGCAATGAACTTTCTTCTTAGAACTGCCTTTATAGTGTCCCAGAGATTTTGATATGTTGTTTCATTATTCTCATTTATCTGGGAATTTTTAAATTTCATTCCTGATTTCTTCAGCTATCCATTGGTCATTCAATAGTGTATTAGTCTCCAGGTGTTAAGAGTAGCTTCTATTTTTTATGATTTCTAATTTCATTCCATTATAATCTGATAGAATGCAAGGTATTCTCTCTGGGTTGTTTTTGTTGCTGTTGTTGTTTCGTTTTTTGTATTTGCTAAGAGTTGCTTTGTGGACTAAGATGTGGTCCCTAATTTATCTCAGGCATTTTGTTTCAGTGATGGAAAGATGGCTAACACAGATAACACTGAACAATAGAAAATTCTATGAAATTTACAAAAACCCCTCAAGTGAGTGTGGTTAGCATCAAATCTAGGATTATACCCATTATATCCTCAAATATACTTTTGGCCCTCTCTTTTTTTCCTGTGACTCTCTGTATGTTGGTCAGCTTGATGCCCCACAGGTGCCTTAGGCTTTTTCTCTTCCTTTTCTGTGTTCCTCCTCTTTAGTTATAGCTAACTGAACTTTCATCATTGATTCATTTGCTCTTACTTAATTGCGTTGTTCAATATAATTGTAAAATTATTCAGTGTAGGTTTCTAGAATTTTTTTTTTAGAAATGTCTTCATAATTCTCATATTTTCCCTTTAGTTACTTTAATTCCTTTTTGTTTCCATATAAATTTTAGAGCAGCTTATCAGTTTCTTTGAAAAAAAAAATACCCCTTGAATTTTTGATAGAGTTTGAATCTGTAGATCAACTTGAGAAGAAATGCTTATATTGTTTGGTCATGAATATGGTACCCTAGCTTAATTTTTTTTTTTTTGCTAACAATCAGAAAAATACTATATGTGTGTTTATATAAAAATGTGTGTTTCTAAACGTGTACCCATGGCAACAGTTGAAAAACCAGAATTTTTCAACAACCCTTAAGTTTCCCATCTTGTCTGTGTCCTTGGTTATGGTTCTACTATCCTCACCCTGACTTGCTTTCTTCATAAATATTATCACTTAATAAAGTTTTACATAAAACAGAACATATACTGTACATGTCTATTACCTTCATTTCTTAAAAAGTTTTTGTATTTATTATTCTAGATTAGCAGTTACATTATTCCAGCATACTGATAAATTCAATGCAATCTTACTTACAATGTGCTGGAATTACAATGTTACTGTCAAGAAATGAATTGTTTAATCATTTGTCTTAAGCTACTTTAAAGACTTTTGCCCCCCACTGTATTAGTTTCAGTATGATGTAGATTTTCTACTTATCCTGCTTTGAAAACAAAAACAAAAACAAAACCCCCAAAACTTTTAAATGTTTTTCCAACATTTTTAGTTGTGTTCAGTAGAAAAGTTCATCTTGCTGACTGAAAATGAGATTAAAATGTTTTAATAAAATTAGGATTTTACTTTATATCCTGCTTTATAACCTATTCTACAAATTTATTTTATTATGACATTTTCTTCTAGGTAATTACATGTTCTTCTGTTTTTATGGGTACATGATATATACCATTGTAGGAAATAGAAATTTATACAATCTATTGTTGCACATTTGTGATTTTCTATTATAAGTGTAACACAAAATGTTTTATTTTTCCCCCATATGAAATAACTAACATTAAGGCCTGTGTTAAATTAATGCCCCAAAATCAGATGTTTCCCAACTTATAGTCTCAAGAGAACTGGCTATTATTTTTTCCTCAAGGAACCTTTGTAGATGGTTAAGATTACAAAATGTATCTGAAAATAAAACAAATGAGGTGACTGGTGCTGCACCAATCCCATTTGTTCACCCATCTTCTGGTACTCTAGTACTCTCTCAACGGTGTTTGGTGAAATCACTAGCAATTTAAGAAGTATGAGAATATGAGTAAAATGATGGAGGGCCACTGTATCCCAGCTAGCCAATTCCAACTCCCAGAAGAACTTTCATTGATTACCCTGTAATTATTCTGAGAGGTATATGTGGAATCTGACACAAGACATTTATATATCAGAATATTCCAATACTAAATGTATAAATTTAGAACCACTACTCTTTTGTTCATATCATTTGAGATGTAGGAATCAGAAATGTGGCTGCTGAAATTACTCCAAGAATCTGTGAAAGAAAAGGTACTATGCCAATTACTGCTGCTGCTTTCTAAAGCTCTAGGTGGAGAGGCAAGTAGTCCTTCCACTTTTATCACTGTCATCACAGGACACAATGACACTGTACTTATTCCTAAGAGTGCACTGTAACTTGAAACTGATGCCCAATCTGGTCATTTGGAATGAGTTACTAGTAGACAGGAAATGTCATTTACATATTTTTAAAAAACATATCCTTTCTTCTTAATAATACAGCATGAAAAGTAAAACTGGGTTTCCAATTGGGGAAAATGGTGATATGTGGTAAAAGTAGACCAATGTCAAAAAGATTACCATACTGTCTTTAGTAAGGTAGTTTCCTTCTCTAAGGTACTCATGCAAAAACACTTCTGCAATTGTAAACTTTGTTTCTGGTACTTTAACATGATGCAAAATATGTTCCATATTATCCTTTTTCCTACTAAACATATACAACGGTAATTGCATTATTTAAAGTATAATCTAGGGCAGGGGTTGTAGTTCAGTGGTGGAGTGCTTGCCTTGCACATGTGAGGCACTGAGTTAGATCCTCAGTACCACATGAAAATAAATAAATACAATAAAGGTATCGTGTCTCTCTACAACTAAAAAAAAATTTTTAAAACTACAATCCAATAATCAAAGGACAAAGTAATAAAGTCCTTCCCCACAAAACACTTATGAAATATTTAAAATCTGAGTAAAATACCCACTAAATACCTTTTAGTGTCTATTTATGTACTATGTCAGAAATAACTCTACTTCTTCTGGCTCATAGCATATAGACCTGAAACTCAGGGTTGGAAAAATAAAGGATGTAACACTAAACTGAGTTAGTTCTCTACTCTGTACCTTCATTTGAAATGCAGGGGGAAAAGCATACCATCATGACAATTACTCATTGTTAATGCAATTTCAAGACAACTATAGCAATTTCTCTAATTTGTTTCTGGTGTTTCATTCATGTCCTAGACATGGTAACATTTTAAAATTCTTTCTAATCAAATCACTGGTTTCACTTACATAATAGTTCATACCACCACCTTCTCAACCAACATCAAAGCAATTCAACTGGGCAGTACGGCAGACTAGAGGTAAGTGTAAAGCATCAATCTTAAGTAAAAATAAAATCACATCTAACACACATTTTAGGAGATGAAAAGTTTACTTAGAAATTGCAGATATTTAGCAAAGATAAGACAAACACTATTTTCCACATTCTACAGAAATACAATAATTTGTAGCTGGTTTGGTACATGGTCACGTTAAAAATAAATCTAATGGAAAAAAAGAATGGCTCATTCTACTTCTCTGCCATTTACCATAAATAAGTGTACCAGTAAGACGCTGGAAGACCACTGCATAGAAATAATCCTAGGGGTGTTTGTTAATATACATCATTATACAATAAGAATAATACAAAAACGAAATAGGTACAGATACACAATTAACATGCAATTTAAGCTATTATTTTGAAGAAACAGAATTTAGTGAACAAAACTGAAAAATATGTTATAATCAGTACATCACTGCATCTTATATGGAAGAGCATTTCTTCCTCCTTAAATAATGCCTGGAAAACTGGAACTGACTGATCATATTTTGAGAGCAAATATAAAATGAAGAAGCAAAATAAGTTGTCAATTCTATCAGACACTTTTCTAAATTATTTTGAAGTACCAGAATTTCACGCCTGCCTCATCATCTCTGAATTTAAAATTGTCATACTTTGTACCATGTACATCTGAATTATCCAATATAGTACCCTTTATCCACATGTGGCTTGAAAACTTGAAACATGGCTAGTCAGAATTGAGATAAAGTGACAGCAAATTACATGCTGAATTTTGAAGACTTAGTATGGAAAAAAGAAAGATATTTCATTAATAATTTTTACACTGATTACATGTTGAAATGGTAGTATTTTTAACAGCTGGTAGTATTTTAATGGTAGTATTTTAAACAAAATATATTAAAGTTTATTTCATCTCTTTCATTTTTAACATGACTACTAGGAAATTAAAAATTACTTTGTGACTCACATTTTATTTCTATTAAAGAGTGCAACTATATATAATCTCTGATCATTATACAAGCCTCAAGTACTACTCTGTGGTACTAACTCCCACAACACTGTAAGCACACTCTGCACATACCTTACTGCAAAATTTATTCTTATCTCTCTGTAAAGTATACATTTTAAGTGTAATAAGAATTCACAAAATATTAAAGCCTTAAAAAAATGTCAATTACTATATGGTAGGAGCAAAAGGAACTTTAATTCAGACTGCTATACTGGGGAAAACAGATTAAGAAACACAGCAGTGCAATCAGTGAAGATAGTATCTTCAGTGACGTTAGCAAAACTAATCTTTAATGCCCAGGATCTCTGATTCTGTACCACAGATCATACATGTATGTAACTTGTCCATTTGAACATAAACTACAAGAAAAAAAAATATTGATTGCAATTTATGGAAAAATTCTTCTTGGAAAATCTACAAGCAATGTAACATTAACATGCATGATGAATCCTAATGTTGTATCGAAGTCCTTTCCCTTAAATTAAAGCCCCTCAGTGTTAAACCAGGCAAGTGACTAGTGTATAAGGAACTTGGGTTAAAAAAAAAAAAAAATTAGAAGCTATTAAAAAAAAATACTGTTTTTAAAAATCTTTTTCCTTTCTCTCTCTCTTTTTTTTTTTTTCAAGTTTTGAGAGTAGAGTGTATAAATATTTGGCATACTTCAATTTTTTTCCAACTTAAAAACATTAAGTTAATCTATATACATTCCATTTTTCTCTAAGAACAAGATATACCAAAATACAATACTGCCAGCGGTCACTTCCGTCAGAAGCCAGCATCATAGTCATGCATCAAGAATCTCACCAAAGGCAATGCCTAACTACACTATAGTACACTTGTACTATACACTTGGTTCCTCACAGCTCAGGTAGGAATGTTTGTTTCAAAATTGTTCGACTTTTTTACATTAGGTGAACTCTGACGAAAATGCTCTGAAAGCCACAATGTAGTAAAACTACTGTATTATTCATAAAAATTCCCTCCTATGTCAAAGATGTTTAAGTAGAAATTACTTAGTATAGCTTTGCATTTTACCATTATTACTTTTAAGACACCAGAAAGAAACCAAAATTTAGGGAGAAATAAAACTAACCGAGATAGTAGTAGATATACCAATTTATAAAATGACTGCAGAAGACTACAGTAGTTCTCCTTAGAGTTCAGCTGCCTATTTTTAAAGACATTTAATTAATTATTAATGTGCCTCAAACAGAAGATATTAATCTTTTTACATCTGCTATCTTCACACCATGTTCTACATAAACAATATTTTTATTATGTCACAGCCTAAATAAGCTTAATAATTCATGTGAAATGATATAATCTTTCAGTTTCACACATATTATTTTAAATATATACTTCTCAATGAAAAGATGACACTGGTCTCCTTGCTGAAAGCTCATTGTTAGTATGATGTTAGATCAATAATGAACTAGGTATATTTATTGAGCATTTATTATGATTGCACTCAGTCTACACCCATTCTTTAATATGAAAAAATAACTGCTCCAAAAACATGATGTTTGACGAGGGAGGACAACACATGGCCATTTCTAGTAGAATGCTGCTTGAATCAACATTTATTTGGTCATGTAAAATTGTACATCCCTATGACTAAAAAACTAAATGAAAAATCTCAATGCATTACCACCTTATATACACAGATAAATAATCTAATGTGTGCTGTGTAGCATTTTGAGGAAAGTGATTACCAGACATAAAATTAAGGCTAATTCCCTAAAAGTATGAGAGCAAAACCAGAATGTCATGATTTGTAGACTATCAAAGACTTAATATAAACAGTTTACATTAACAAATATCTGGTTAATTAGGGCAAATGGGCACTTGTTTTGTTAGATTTCCAGCTTTGCTGGAGAGAGCTGATCTTATTTAAAAAGTGCCTGAAATAGTAGCATTTAAACAAATACAAAAATAAATATTCTTTGAATAAAATTCTTTGTAAAAGCCATCATATAAATTCAAGCTCCAAATCCCTTATACACATGTATATGTGTATACATATAGATATCTCAAGTGTCCAAACTTCACTTGAAATGGTGTACAACTATTATATTTGCCTTGCATATTTGAATCTGATTATGTAGTTCATGCAAACTGGTTCCCAAAGCTAAGAATGTGGACAATAAGACTGCTATGAGCTAGTTTTACTCTCTAGCTTTCACCAATTCTGACTTACTGAATTCCCACATCTAAAGTATTATGCAATGTAGTGAACATGTATAGGTTCTGCACATAAAACATTCTCAGGGAAACAGAAGTCTTAGAGAGCAAAATAGTCATGGTTTTGAAAGCCAACAATAATCATTTTCCTCAACAGAATTTCTGAAAATTGAGAATGTCAATTAAAACAAAGTCTCTCCCACCTCCCAAACATGAAAATATAATACGGAAATCATTTCTATGGAAGACACATATAAGAGAATGTTCATAACAGCCACAGGAACTAAAGCAGTGAGATGAGGCAGTCACAGAGCATCTACTAGCTATTGCATTGGTAGTGGTTTATAAAAAATATTATATATACTAAACTTTTAAGAGCTAGTAATATATTTAGAATATTTTGCCTTTTTTTGCCACTGAATATAAAATTTTGTCCTAAATTGAACTAAATCTTCTATGCCCTGAGGAACAACAATAGACTAATACAAGAAAAATCAGAGTTAGCTTTATGGATATTATTATCCCAAAAGCCCAAACTACATACAGCTAATATTCTTGGAAGCACATTTTACCAGCAGACTAAGCTACTGATTATATATATATATGTATATGTATATGTATACTTGTGTATATACATATATATTTTGTATTTTTTTTAAATTTTTTATTTTTTTAGCAAAGAGTTTGGTTTTACAGTGTTAACATGGCCTGGTGAGAGAGTAGAGAAGTGTAAATTGAGAGCCTGAGATTTCCCTCTGATCCCAGATCCACAATGAATATACTGGGTTTCTGTCTCCACTCTGAACACAGCACACTGCTGCCTGTGAGATATATTATTTAAGAATTCTCTGTAAAGCACTTTGGAAGCTTAATTATATATTTTTCTGAAATTATAAGGGGTAATTATTTGCTATCATGAAATGTGAAATTCCTACCCCCATAAACAAATATGTAAAATGATACATTTTAAAATTTTATCTCAGAATTTGTCTTTTCTACTGACGTGTGACCCCCCCCCCCCCCCAAAAAACATCTTTTCCCCTTTCAACTCTCCTACATTAGGCCTGAATGTGGGAGGGAAAGAAAGTCCTTAAAGTAAGGCAGAGGATTCATTTAGGACAACCATCTGGCATTTATTTTAGGGAGGGGTTCCAGTTTCCCTTTGAGCTCTGTCTGCATAGGTTTCAGGCTGTCACAAATTGCGCACACATAAACCTCTAAATACAATGTTTGCAATCCCCAAAGTGTTAGTTGTTAGATAGAAAGAATTAACTCTTTATAGGGTGCTTAAAAATGAGAACTAATGAAATACAAATAAAGGACTCTACTTTTTTGTGTCAGTATTTCATTGAAGGATGAGAAGGGTCTAAGTCTAGCAAAGGGAATAAAAAAAATCATGAGTCATATTCAGCTGTTTTCTACCTAAACATTAGAGGTTAAAGTAACATAATCCTGCCCTGCCCCCAAGAAAGAAAGGCACTCAAATCAACACAGTATGTACAGTTGCTTTTAAAAAGACACTGTGTGACAGAAAGTAGAATTCTTGGGGTTGATTTTTCTTACTCTCTGTCTTTATGATATTGTATTTGCCTAAACTTTCCAGTGCCTCAACACACATCTCAAATAGAAGCTCATTACAAAGCATGGGGAGGCAGCAGCACACAAAATGCTAGAGTTTGCAGTTCTATTTGAGAAATTCATTGGAAAGACAAAAGGTTCAGTTGTTATAATGTTGTTCAAAAATTTTAGCATACTTTAAATATCTTAGTTTTAAACTATAATTTTCTAGTAAGAAAATAACAGTAAACTTATAACAGCTTTTTGCACCCCCCACCCCATCATGTGCTACTTTCTTTTGCAACTTAATCTTCAGCATCTTCTATAATTCAGGGGAGCTCAGGTAGAGATTGTTGTACAGCAAGTGTAGTTCCACTCTAAAACTGCATTAAGCCCATGTCATATACCATCTGGTGCTATGAGAGAAAATTATAAGACTGACAATTTTTACAGCAGTACTACAGGTTCTCTACACACACACACATTCATTCACCAAATACAAACTGCTATGAACTGAACATATCAAAATGACACAAATATATATGCTATCCCACAGACTGCTGCTTAAAAATTCAAGAACTTTTGTTTCTACATGTCACCTAAGTCCTTATTTGAAGACCTAAGTGATTTTTAGTGACAGCCTGTATACACCTAATAGTACTAATTATTAATGAATCTAAGTATGATCTCTAGCACTGCTTTAAAAAAAAAGAGAGAAATTAATGATGCTCTTATTTTAAATTAGAACTGTATTAGAAGAATAAGAAGTATAACTGAAAGTCTGGGCCTGGAGTTCCTAAAGATGTAATAGTAGATATTGATATTTATCAGATCCTTCAGCTTAAAAAACAACTAATGCAGGTTTAGGAAATAACTAAAAGGTTCACAGTTCAAACTAGTCGGGGGAAAAGGAGCATAAAATAACTATACATGAAGATACAATAAACAAGACACTGAAATCAAATAATTTCTTCAGCTGCCACCAAATGGCTCAAGTTTTGTATATAAGATGTGTCCTTATAAAAGTAAATAGAAATTAATGTTCTTAATGCAAGTGGGTTTCTGTGACTTTTTAATGAAGATTAAAGTACAGCTAACTGATAATTCTTGAGCTGCATTTCTTGGCTGGGATTTAACGAGTTTAAACAAAGTAATGAAGAGAACAAATTTAAATCAACTTATTCTATATGCAATAGCTCTCCCTAGGTATTATTCACAATCCATTAATTTCTCAGTCATTACTCTATCCATTACTCATGACCAATCTCTTCCCTTCTTTAGTTAATCAATCATTCACTGAATAAGTAGTCAATGAGTCCTCACAATGAGCAAGGCACACAGTGGAGTCTGGAAATACTACATTACCAGAATAGGTATACATAAAAAAGGCAGGGTGAAGAGTGTTATGAAGGTGTTAGTTAACCTACTGCTTTTTGTTTGTCAATAGTATTCTTGATCCACAGGATGATGACCTGTTATTCTTCCAGTCAAAGTGTGATGAAACGTGTCAAATCTAAACCATCTTTCCCTTTTAACAACTACATATTTGCAGAAAATTAAGGCTAACAAAGTCCTGAAAAGAGACATATTCTTTCTACTGCATGAGCTCATTTAGGCAAAGACATTATCATGCTAGTCAATTTAAATGTCAATCACTTAGGGAAAAAACAAAACAAACAAACAAAAACAAAACAACCATACAGGACAATTCTAAGTTTTCCTGTGAATGAACACTTGAAAAATGCAAATTTTAGAAATAAAGTAGCATACAAAAGTCACATACTAACAGTATCCTTTGGATGTTTATATTCTCATTCTCGATTTAAAACTTTATTAAGAAAATAAGACCAAAGTATATTGAAGGACAGCATGGCTTCAGGAAGAGGTGGGTTAAGCAGCTAACAACAAAGGGGACCAACACACTGGGTGAAAGGTATGAAAAGGCATGGTGCACTATAAAATTTTAACTAATGTTCATAGGATATTATCTATACTCATGTCCTGAGTACTCATGTTCTGACATATATTCACATCAAAGCAGTGTGCACTCACATCAAAGAAGCCCTATTACTTGGGATACTAAAAATGATGCTTGGAAAAACAGTTGCCAGATTTGGCAACATGTATTACTGGAATGTGCTGAACCTTCCACATTGTCTCTTGTGTAGTTTCTACCCAGCCACAACAGGAGTTGAAAATCATAAATCTAATGGGTTTTATCCATAGAAATCTACATAGACCTGAGGTATATGATTCAAAATAAGTTCTGTGCACAAAGGACTGTGGAATTAAGTTCATTATGGCAATTATTTTCTCAAATATTATATAAACTATAAAAATGGTAATTTTTTTCCCCAAGAGATAAGAGTAACACCTGTCCACTGAGGCCAGGCTGATTTTCCTGTTGTTCTTACAAGTGTTCTTATTCAGTTTGATAGTCTACCACTTAACAAAATCATGATACCCATATATAAAGGACCTAGTCCTTTTCCCTTAAAATAGTATTTCTAACTCAAGTCCAGGCTATTCACAAGACTGAGAGAGATCTGCCTTTCCCTATATCCTTCTCCCCACCCTACAGATGACTAAGCAAGTAAAAAGGAGAAGAGACAAAGCATGGTGATCATACTTATTTCTACAACTATTACATTTGTATACATGTAGGACAAGAAACAGCTTCCATTATTAGAGGAACTTTTAGAGGGGCAGTTTCTATCTGTTTTCACTGTGTGTGTGTGTGTGTGTGTGTGTGTGTGTGTGTGTGTGTTATAGATGGGCATGAAATTCACTGAAAGAGAGAAGACAGTATCTTCAGTAGGCATCCTGAAATAAGACAGATGAGAATTATAGACAAGTCAAAGTGACCAAAAAATATGGAATGGAGTGGTAAAATAAAGAGAATGGTATATGGAAAGAAGAAACACAATTTACAAAAGGGAAAATATAAGAAAGTAGACATTAGCTGACCCTTTCCCCACCCCCACTTCACCAACCTGAAAAACTCAGCCCTTGTTATTGAAAATGTAAGATAGCATTAATGTAGATACTTTGGTACCTCATCCCTGATAAAATCCAGTATCAAAGTGTTCTGTTTTTAAAATAAAAATGAAGAATTAATTTCCTAAACTATTCTTTCCTTCTGGCTTTTGCCAGTGTACTTTTCATAGCCCATAAAAATTATGTAGTTTATCCAGTGTAATCTCAATAACTTAAATTTTTAAAAAGGAGTTTCTATGAATACATTTCTATGTATATTTCTCCCATTTTCCATGAATGATTTTGAAAAGAAAAAAGTACTAATAACTAAAAATGGCATTTTGGGTTTTTAAAAAAATTTATTTTATCAGGGCTGATATGACTGTTTTGGCATATACCAAATATGAGGTAAAAAACAATCTATCAAAGCTAGTAATAAAAATAATTTTCCAGTACTACACTTACATAAACTCTTAAATTAGATTTTGTTTTAAAATAACCATTTAAAAATGGATTACATTGGAAGCATTTTTTTTCATATAAATTTTTATACTTCTGACTTTGGTTATATTAGTCTATAACTTGAGTAGAACATGCTAGAAAAAGAGAACTGATTTATATTTTCACATATCCAAACATCTAGCCATTTGATTCTGAAAATAAATTAAGTTCTTCTGCATTTGTATTAATGTTTCTAAGCTGAACTACAACTTAAATTTTTAATTTAAAAAAATCTGCCTATATAGCAATTAAAGTGAGGTGGGTGGATGTATATGTGAACCAATTTTAAGTACCGAGTGAGAAGCCCCATGTATAGAAATATAAAGGACGAGGAGTTAAAAAGAAAAAAATTTAAGACTCACTTTTTAGTAGGAAGGAGCTATACAATCATTGTATCCCCAAAGGAATGCCAGTTCTTAATAAAATAAATAAAATTTGAAAGGTTTCCTATGGACTTTTAACCTAAAGATGAGGAACACATAGTTAGCCAGTAATAGCAAACAGTTCATGCAACTATGTCAATAAGAAAGGAAAGCAATATTGCACTAAAAGGGGAACCTTATAGGATTAATCCACTTTCATTGACTCAAAGTGACTAGCCATTTCCTGTATGCTTTGGCATACCTGGCTTGCTCTATGTTCCGACAAGTGGACAATACTTGATCAATGAACCTGTGCTCCATTTCAAGGCCCAAAGAATCTGGAGCTGGGGTCCGTTTCAAGCGTTTGGTTTCCTGGGAATAGCCTTGCTTGCTTGAGTCATTCAGTCCATCTATTTCCATTGCCTGAGACAGCCGAGGATCTGCTGGGATGAGGTGCAAGTCACTCAGAGTCTCGCCAGGGTTGTCTGCAGGTGACAGCTGGGTCATGCTGTGAGGAAACCTACCATTTAAGTGATGTTGAAGGTAGAAAACATGACGCCTGTGATGAAGGAGGGGGAGGAAGAGAATAAAGAAAATCTCATCACAAAGTCAAGCTTTTCAGAGGGGAAAAAGTTGATCATATCAACCTACACAAAGTACAGAGTTTGCTGCGCATTTCATAACCCAAAGATAACAGGGGGAAGTAGGGAAAACAGTTGACATGAAGTCTGGGTATTTGGACAAATACTGGAGTTTACTGATTTGTAAGAAAGAACACTATTCTAAAAGGTTTTTTGATAAGCATTTACTGAGATGATGACAATAACTTGGAGTTATTACTTTCTGGTAACTTCAGCATGAAAGTAGAAATAGGTCTTAGTCTGATGACTATCTGCCGTAAGTTATTATATAAAACAAAATAAAAAACTAATCTAATGGATATCTTAGAAGAAAAGTGATTCTAGAAATGAGGGGAATTAAAGGGTTCATCCAGAAACTTAACTCCATAGCCTTTATCTAATCCTTTTAATTAAAATAATACATGTGTGGCAGTTGGTCTTACTGTCTACAAATCAACTGACCTATCTCATACATAAATTCATCACTAGTTTTAAAACATCCACATGTAGTGGGATCTGTGCTGAGCTCTGAGCAAAACACTTTAAAAGATACACTTTCTGTTTGTCCCCTAAGAAGGGCAGTTCTCCTGTCCTTAAAAATCACCTGGAACTGTTTGTTACAAATGAAGTCCCTGTTCCTAATCTCCAAATACTGATTTGGGGTAGGGGTCACATTTCCTGTAGACAATATGATAAACTACATAGTTTCTAAGTTGTTATGTCTCATCATCCATATTAGCAACTTTAACCCCTTAAAAAACAATTCTGATTTCCCCTGATATGATATTCTGAAGTTGATAAGGAATATATAATGTACCCATTTTATAGAGGATAAAACATAAAGGATAATGTGATGACTCAGCAGAAAACGGGCCTATATAATACATAGGTCCTCCAACTTTTTTCCTCCCTTCTCCCAACTCCCTAACTCCAATATTAATCTTGACATGAACATTTTTTAAATCCCAAGCCTTACCATTGATATGCCTAAATAAATACAAAAGAGAAGAAAAATCTTCAATATCAAAATAACTTTAAGTCACAGCCTATCTTCTCTTTTGAAAATGTGGAATAAGGGTGTCTTGATTTTAAAAGAGAATTTTCAACTGGGCTTGATGATGCATGCCTGTAATTGCACTGACTCAGGAGGCTGAGGTAGGAGAATCACAAGCTTAGACCAACCTCAACAATTCAGTGAGACCTTGTCTCAAACGAGAGAAAAAAAAAAAAAAAGGAAAAGAAAAGAGGTGCTGGGGATGTGGCTCAGAGGTAAAGGGTTCAATTCCTAGTATCAAACACACACACACACACACACAAATTCTCTATTCATGAAGATACTAAAAAGGAGAGATTGTCTTTAATCTTCGGAATATGTTGAGCATATACTAGCAGCTGACCAGTTCTCCTCAAATAGCTTATACCAAATACTAGATTGTACAAGGGCAGATCTCAGGAATTTTATTAATATACAGACTTTTAAAATGCCTACTTTGAGACTAACATAAACAAGTCTTATATTTATAAAATGAATTCTATAAGGAGTGAAGAAGAATCTGTTTTTATGAAGGTAGAGATGCCTACAAAGAGAGGAAAATCCAAAATATATGAAGCAAGGCATTCACATATCTGAACTTCGCTCTAACATGAAATTTACTCAACACCGAATGTACTCAAAACTCAAGCTAACAGTTGTTATTAACTCTCTTTTACACCTTTTTACTAGGCTTTCTCTGCTTCCCAAGAGAAATTCTTTAGTTTTTAAAATTTAAATAAACAAAAAGCATCGAGGGATTATACTTAATTTGCAGATCATTAGGGTAAAAAAAATAGAACGTACTTTTTTCTCAGGGGTTTAATCAATAATCTCAATTCTGACTATGCATCAAAATGATCAGTCCACAATTTTTGGTTGTTTTTTCTTTTTCTTTTTAAGCAACAAATGGCAACATTCCACCTCAGATATGCTAAATATCAGGGTCTCCAAAGAGGGAGTCCACAAAATTTTATTAATCTTGTTTTCCTTTTATTTGATAACACAGTTATTCTGTTGCAAAGTAAAGACTGACTACCACTGTCCTAAGCCATAGGCAAAGATCTGCATTAACTTCATGTTAATGATAATGATGATATGGTAACCCAAACCCTTTCTTATTCACATAGGCAAAGCTCCAAAATAAGATGCCCATGAATACCCAAACAGGCAGAGTCAGATGTAACACCTTCTGTAGCTCTCATCAGGACATGCCAATTTCGTGCAGGAAATGGCTTTTCTCTTCTCTTACCTATGACACCAAAGGGTTTCGTGTCCTGGGTAAGAATCAATAAGATCTGTGCTGAATTCTACTTCTTCTTCTAGGAGATGGGGAAGATTTATCCTCAGTTCCTCTGTTGAAGCAGCTGCTTCTTCATCTTTTGGAAGAACTAGGGCTGGTTCATTTCTCAAAGGGTTTTTCTCCAATACAGAACTGTTTATCACAGTTTGACTAATCAAGGATTTTAACAAAAACTGGCGGTAGTGAAATCCACTGTGGTCTGAAACATGCATGGATGCCCAATGTTTAGTAGAAGATAGTTCATCAAGAAGAATCTTGAGGGAAGAAAAAAGGAAAATGAGAAGAGGAATTTTCAAAGGTTTTTCTTCTCTATTAGCATCTCTGATTTTTCTTTTTCTTTTTTGTAACAATACCATTCCCACCAATATTTTGTACACCTTATCTAGCACAGTGCTGTCATTCAGAAGTTGAATGCATGCTGGTTTCTCTTCTCTCTCATAAAGTTATAGGAATTTCTTTTAAAACCACAGAACCAAAGGACTTTTCATTCTTTCCCTTGACCTTGACTATTTATATTCTGACAGGCACACAGAGAAAAGTCAAATTTTAAAATAATGTCAAACGTTAAGTTCACTTACAAGTAATATAGAAGGAAAATATAAATGCAGAGGTTAATTTGATATAAACTTTATTTCATTTTATATGTATTATATCTAATATATGTGAATATATACTGTATCTGTTCAATAATAGATTAAATGTAATTATCTGTTCTTCTATTAACTGTAAGTGCCAAGAAGGCAGAAACCATACCTGTTTTGTTCACTACTTAATTTTAAGAGCTTTGTACAAAACCATGAGGTGTGAATATATGATTTTGAAAGGGCTCATGACTTTTGTCTCTCAAACTCACCATCAATGATAAATGAGCTTTTAAAGTAGATGAAATAAAATTCAACAGTAAACTGTTCAAATCTTTGTATTACCAATCCTGTATATCAAAGAATTTCAAATGGAATGACAGAAAGAAAAGCAGCATTTGTTGGGGGCAGGGAGGAGAAAGGAAAGTAAGTTCTGGCACTATCTTGGACAGGTAGTCTAAGAACTTTGAACAATGAACGGAATTATCAAGGACCCACCACGATCCACCAGGGGACTTTTAGTCCAGCTAAAGAAAAACAGAAATATGCTTGTCAACAGTGAACAATACAGACAGCATAATGTCAAATGATGCCTTTACCTATCTGTCATAGGTTCCGGGCAAATACCTTCTCCTGTACCATGATCTCCTCTAAACTCCTCATGCATCCCTTTCTTCCCTACAAATCTTTCTCTCTTCTGAATCTCCACCATACTTTTATGATCCACCATACACATTGAAAAAATTTTAGCATGTCTTCCTTCACACTAAATTCTGAAGGTGCTTTATTTGTTTTTAAACTCTGCAAGATGCTTATTCATTTCTAACCAATGTGTCCATTACCCCATCGCTGTCATCAGAGTGGATACATATTTTGTGAATAAATGAATGAACAATTTAATGAAAGACATGACCATTACAAAGGAGTAAGATTACTTCCAAGTTGGATGTTCTGGGTTTATCAGTGATGTGTTTTAAACATCTCCTGTAAGCTCTAATGAGTTTATTAATGGCCATCTAAATTTATTATAGAGGCAACAGCTTGAGAGTTTCTGAGAAATGGAAAATGAGATGATATTTTTTATTTTAAAAAGGGAGCAAAATTAGCACCAAATGACTTTCTACCTGGAAAAAAATCAATTTTAAAGTCATTACATTTTTTTTGAGGAATCAACCTGCAGGACACGAGGCTAAAATACAGCAGCTTTTTACTTTTAGCCTGGGATCTTAATATGGATTGAAAAAAAGTACTCCACTTACTTAAAAAGAACCTATATACTGTGAAAAATCTTTGAATTATTCCTCACAAAATATTTCTATGTTAAAAATGAAATTGCTTAATTTTGAGGCAAAAATAGCATATATAAAAGGTTTTCAACAAGATTAATTTCTTAAAAAACAATATTACACTGTTTAAGAAAAAAAATCTACTATATTCTTTTCCTTAAGATATATGAGGATGCATTATTAATCCGAAGTACAAACTTTAACAAGAATTTTAGGGCATTTTCTTACCAGAAGGAAAAGGTACACAGATAAAGGCAATAACCAAAAACAAATAAATTACTTTAAAATAATCTTGAAAACATTATACAAAGATACGGATTAAATCTAAGATACTGACAAAATGAACGTCTTTATATGATACACCTTAAATGAACTTATTCTTTTCTAATTTCCATATTAAAATATAAGTAAATAAACTAAAGGAAAACTAAAGAAGCAGGGCTATGAATTCGAGGAATAACAGTTTTTTTTCCCATTCATGCCTTTACAAAGAGTTTATTTTTTTAATTAGAGCTTAATGGTTATACATAGTATTTGGGTTCATCCTGATAATCTCATACATGCATGGAAATTGATTTCAGTTCATTAACCCTCAAAGTGTTTATTTTTGACACAAATTCAGGATATTCTTTTGACCAGATTTTATTCCACTTAAATTATAAGCACATTCTCATGGCATTAAGTATTAGAACATACTTTTAACTCCTGCAAAATGTTTTATCCTAAAGATTAGCACAATTTTAACTATTTCTCTAGTTATTTCTACTCTTAAATAATATTCCTATATGTAAATCATGTGCATATCTAATTATTCAAGAGAAATTTCTAGAAGTATACTTGCTAGAACAGAGAACAATTGTGTAAGTTTTTGAGATATACTGTACCCTCTAGAAAGGTTGTATAATTTATATTTCTATTGGAGGTACATTAATGCCTACAGCTAAATTTTTCATCAATACTTTAATCTTTGCTAATTTAATAAGTAAAAAACCATGCTTCATTTTTTGCTTACATTTCTTTAGTTATCATAAAGGCTAAATATTTTTGTATGCTTATTTTTCCTGTTTCTTCTTTATGAAGCACCTATTTTGCTTAATTCTCTTCATTTATGAGTTACCTAATTTCGTATTTGTCTTTTTTTTTAGTTTTTAAGATATTTACATATTAAAGAGATATTAAGCTTCAATTTGTCACACATATTGTAAATATTCTCATTATTACAATTGATTTTTAAATCCCCCCCCCAGGTTTACAGAGATACAACTGACAAAAATTAGATATATTTATGGTGTAGAATGTAATGTTTTATGTGTGTACTGTGAAATGACTATCACAATCAAGCTAATTAACTGATCACCTCACATAGTTGTCATGGTTAGAGCATTTAAGATCTACTCTTAGCAATTTCCAAACATGCTATTAATAAAACAGATCTCCAAAACTTATTTATCCTAACAAACTTTGTACCCTTTGACCAGCAACTCCCTATGTTTCACTCCACCCCCAACTCCTACAACTATCATTCTTTTCATGTAACATGAGGTTAAAACCCAATTATTTTCTAAAAAGTAAGTTTTTATCAACATCACAAATTGAACAAAGACTCTTTTCTCTAATTACATGAAATGCCATAGTCATCATCAATGAAATCTGTACATGGGATGTAATGGGATTTGTTTCTGGGCTTTGTATTCTTTCTATTACCACTTTCCATTTATTTTTCAAACAGTACCATAATTTTAATTATTCTCTTAATAAAAATTTAAATATATAATGGCATAGTGTTCTTTTTCTTTTATTCAATTATTTTTTAACAACTCCTTAAGATATTCTTTCTAATGAACTCTGAAGTCAATTTTTGAAGTTAAAAAACAAATCAGTAGTTTTTAGTATACTCAGAGTTGTAGAACTCTGAGTACACTACTACCTAATGTAAAACATTTTAATCACACTCCAAAAATAAAAACCAAAAACCCCAAACCAGACAAAACCAAACCAAAAAAACCATTCTTATTAGGAATGAGTCATTCCCCAGTCTCTCCTCCTAGCATCTGGCACTCAATAATCTGATTTGTATATTTTGAACATGCCATATAAATGGAATCATGTATCACACAGTCGCTTTCAATCAGTAAAACGTTCTAGGTTCATCCATATTATAGGATGTACCAGTAGTTCATTCCTTTATTATGGCCAATATTTCATTCCAAGCACATACCACATTTTATTTTCCTTTTCACAGATGACACACACTTTGGGTTGTTATCACTCTTCAGCTACTATGAATAATGTGGCTGTTTTGGTACGAAAATGCTTAGAACTTCAGGATCCTCCATGGTAACTATTTTTTCCCTCAAAAATATAATATATTGGTTTTAACTATATGTCTTTGCATATATAATTCCATATATAAATGTGAGGAAATGCCATAGGAACTGTACCATTTTACATTCTTACCAGCAACAAATAAGTCCTCTAATCTCTCCATATCTTCATAAACACTAGTTATTTTTTGTTTTTCTTTCAGTCATTTTAGTTGGTTTGAAACAGTATCTCATTCACTATGGCTTTCATCTGCATTCTCTTAATGGTTAATGATGCTGAATGCTTTTCATATCCTTATTGACCATTTGTGTATCTTTTGGGTTTTTTTGGTACGAGGCTTGCTTAACCACTGAGTCACATCCCCAGCCCTCACCACCAACATTTATTGGGTACTGGGGATTGAACTAAGGGGCCCTTGACCAATGAGCCACATTCCCAGGCCTATTTTATATTTTATAGAGACAGGGTCTCACTGAGTTGCTTAGTGCCTTGCTTTAACTGAGGCTGGCTTTGAACTCTCAATCCTCCTGAGCTGTGGAATTACAGGTATGAGCCACCCCACCCAGCCCCTTTTTTCTGTTTTATTTTGAGGCAGGGTCGCACTAAGTCCTTTGAGACAGGGCCTTGATAAGTTGCCACTTTGGTCTCGAACTTGCAATCCTCCTGCCTCAGCCTCCCAAATGGGTGGGATTACAGGCATGTACTACCAAGCATGGTTATATACCTTTTATGAAGAAACTACCATGTGTTTTTTCAAGTGACATACCATTTCAATTTTAAAAAAACTGGTTAGTACTTCTGTTTGACATTGAGTCTTCCCTCCTACCCTACCCTCAAAAATAAGATTTTAGAATTTACTAAAATACATGTTCATTTAAACATAGACATCAAAGAGAAACATAAAATAGCACTATTAACCATTCTTTATTCTCTAACTTTTGACTAAAAAAAACTAACATATGTTTTATAAAATTAAGAAAAAAATCCATTAATTATACATGTATGTATAAATATCTGGAGCATTAACTAGATACCACACAATGTTCTAAACACTTATAAGTATTTATTATCTTATTCAATGTTCAATAGATTAAAATTATATGGAGCATCCCACATATTTAGCATATGACCTTAACCTATTATGAATATCTGTCTTCAAATAATTTTCTAAGTACTGTGTTTAGGAGCAACAAAATATTCTAATCTGTGGTAAACTGTAATGTAACTAATTCCTTAATACTGGAAGATTAGTCTTTCAAGTTTTACACCATTATAAATGCTGCTTTTATATATCAGACCTTCATATTTAATATAATGGCCAATGTTTATTGGGCTCTTAGTGAAAGTACCATGACAGCCACTTCATGTGAATCTGTCCATCTAAAGGAAGCCAAAAGTTAAGAGAGGCTAACTTCCTCAAGGTTATAGAGCAAATTGGAGGTACAGTCAGGATGCAAATTAGGTCTGCATGAACAAAAATGGAGACTTAAGTCATAATACAATATTGCATCCCTATTATTTCTTTAGGATGAATTCCTGGATGGAGAAATGTTAAAGATAACACCCTGCCCCATCTTTTAAAGTCTACTAAATGCTGGCATGCTGCCCTTCAGTAAGATAACAATTTTTACAATGTTTATTTTCATACTTAGATCATGCTGGATACTAGCACTTTAAAAAGTCATTTTCAATTTTCTAACTAAAAAAAAAAAAAAAGTCAGTTCATTTTTCATGTATTTTTAAGTTGCTCTAAATTACTGGTACTTTTGATATTACTTCCTCTAGTAGACAAAGCATAGCAAAATATGTTATCCTAGCTGTAACAACAGAAAGGGGATTTTGAAAATTCAGCACTCTTTTCCTGAAAACAATGAGAGCAAAAGATGCTGAAGTGGCAATGGTGATAGGAAGAATGGTAGGCTTCCACATTCCCCAAGGCAGGTCAAGGAAGGTTGACAACATGTGAGCCTATGGTTGGATCAAGGCAGCTCGGCCAAGATTCCACTAATGAGTTGTCATCTTTAACATAAGATGGCCTCAAATAACAAAAATTGCACCTTGGTCCCTTACTCCTGATTTTATGAAATACCACTTGAAAAGGTCTACACATGGCAGGAGTGTTTCCAAAGATCTCTCAGCTCACTTGGAGTCTGCCTTCCTTTTAACCCACATCACTCCCCATTATCAAACTGTGGAGGTGAGACGCCCAGCTTTAAAGCACTTCATAACACTGACCCATGAGATAACTTGTACGCATGCTTCCAGACTCGGCTGTTTCCAAAGGCTAGATGAAGAGCCATTTCTCCATTCTCCCATGTGTTCTGAGATTCCCTCAGTCCCTTCAAGTATCATGCTGCTTTAAATGTTGATTTGCTTCACCAACCAGTTTCCATTTATTGAGAACAAGTTCTTGTCTTTACTACCATAATCAGTACACAGGAGAGTGGTTGGGAATAATGGGGGTCTGGCACTTTTTCATGAATAAATTACACTGAATTGATAGAGAAAACTAGTGGCCAATTTTAGAAAACTAGTGGCCAATTTTTTTATTCGTGGGAGAACAGTAAAAGAATTAAAATTTAGTGAGCCTCTATGAGATGCCTAGTGCTTTCCACATATTAATTCAGGCAATAATTCTCACAATAATCCAGAAGCAGAAAGTAGAGTCCTCACTTAAAAAATGGAAACATTAAAGCCTTACTCTCCATATATAGGTGAATCTGAATTGGGCTGATGGGAGTCTAAGCTTTCATCTTTTTTCTACTCTAGTAGGTGGACTCCTCTCCTAAAACTCATAGCCATGGAAACTGGAAGGGAAAGAGATACTCTTCCAAAACTATAAGTTTAAAGTCTCCTAAAAGTAAAAAAAAAAAAAAAAAAAAAAAAAATATCATTTGTCCTGGAAGAACCTCTGGCTAGGAAACAAAATAGGGAGTGAGAACCTGGAAGGGAGATGTGGGAAGAAAGTGATAAAATTACAGAAAGTTTCTTCATGAATTTGAAAACATCACTCAGGGTACTAAAACCTTCATTTCGACTTCTTTTAAACATTCCAAGCATGGGAAACTTTCCAGAAAAGGACCCTAGATTCTTATGGCATTGTAATACCATAAGAAAAAAAAGAAAACAAATTGAGATACTGTAATATATAAAAAGGAGAACAAGGAATACCTAGCTTTCAGTGATGAATAATAAATGGTGCAACTGTGGCTAAGTCTAAACTATTAAAAATTTCTGAAACCTTCGTCCCTTCATTTTTAAACTGAAATTAGGTTATGAGAGGTTCCAATCTGATACTGCATCCAAATAATTCTCTGAACTTGAGGATACCACCCTCACTCTGGTTTTTAGGCCTGGAATAGAACTTAGGAAACCCCAGGTAATTTACAGGCTCTGTCAAGTAAAATACCTGGGTGGTATCTTCTATACCTACTCTTCGCCCCTGAACTTCCAGGAGAGGAAATTGGGAAAAGATAGCCAGGTGATTCAGCACAGCAAGTCACATAACCAGAAAATAGTTCCAATTCTAAAAGGCTTAATAATCTTTTCCAGTTTCAAGATGAAGTGAGTGTGCAACCTTCCCTGAATGGTTTAACCTCCCTTTGGTCTACCAATGCACAAGTCTTACTGGTGCCCCAAAACCACACTAGTGAATAATGTAAACACTTCTGTAATTGCCAGGTGCTGTTTAGAGGTATCAGCAGTCATGATCTCAGGCTGCTGAACCATTATTTCCTCTACTCCTTTAGAACTTTAAAGTTATTCTGAGGAAGAACTACTACCAGAAGATTCAAAGGGAAGACTGAGTCTGCCCACTGAGACTGAATAATAGCCCTACCTTGACATCTAGCTTGGCCAAGTGTTGTAAAACCCAGATGCGATGAGACCAGGCATTATAATTGCTTGGATATCTCCCTGCTGCTTCAACACAGACTTCCATCTCTTCTTGTATTAGTCGCTGTGTCCTCTCTGCAGGAATTGTTCCCAAGTTTCCTTTGGTCACAAAGGAAGGCAAGGAAGTTTCCTGAATTAGCTGCTGTAGCACCCATCGCCTGTTAAGGAAGCATGTGGGGAAAAGGAGGAGGAAAGGACATAAACCAGAGAGGAAAACTGTTGTTTTGTTCAGTGTTCTCTGCATTTATAGACAACCCAAAATAGTCCTATCCAAAAGCCCAATTTTGGGAGCAGTAAGAAGGGGTTATTGTTTTGAAGACAAATTTAGGAAAATGGATATAACAAGACAAACAGGAAAGAAACATCTTTCAAAAACTTTAAAATCTATCAAAAAAAGAAAGTCTTCAGTTCTTAATTGCAACTCCCAAAACTCCATTTGGTCAAGAAATGTAAAGGGAACTAGTCTGTGTATTTATATGTAGTGGTAATGGTTATGGAGTATTAATTAATGGCTGGTAAATATTAGCAGCAGAGTCATGGTTCACATCTTCAATTACATGTGCATGCCTCACCCCATGTATATTTGTCTGCAAACAAGAAACTGTACTTGGAAAGCTTTCATTATGCAAAATTTCTATATTACAGCACAAAATCTAAAAGGAAATAAAGAAAATATAATTTAAACCATCAGAAGTTTTAAAATGTCTTTATCCAGATTTTTCCCTTTGTCTATTTAAGATCCGCACTAGTATATATTCAAACCAAAAGCTGTAAAAAGCATTTCTAACTACTTAATGCTTTTGTTTGTATAAATCTTTTCTTCTTATGAAAGCATTCTTTTAGATGAAAAATTTCCAACCCAGAGGTAGAAAACTGAGTAAGAAAACTCATTTCATTATGTTTAAATAATGGAAGGTTTGAACAAAATTATTACTTTATTAAAAAAAATTATAGATACTCTAATTGTTGGATGCATTTTTAATATTTTCCTTGCCCTGCCACACCCTTTTTAAGCTCCATATACACAATCCCTTAACTCTCTGAGGCCTATTCCAATTTCTAGTAAAGTAGAAAATACAACTATGGTTTGAGAAGAGCTGCCGTGCAATGCAAAGAAGCAATTGTAGTAAGATACCTTGTACTGACATAAGATCATAAACATGTCCAAGATTAAAAATAACTTTTAGAGTGGCTTAATGAGAATAGACTACAAAGTAACTTCTCCTTTATCACCAGGCAGCAAGCCCATATCATTTCATTTTAGTAAAATAAAAGCAGTTACAAATAAGAGGAATAGGCTTTTGGCTGGCCACGATTTTGAGGGTCCTTATTTGCAATCTGGCTACCTCAGGTCTTTAAAATTACTCCTTGCATTTATGATCTTAGTAATTTTAGCTCAGTCTATGCACCTTCACCTTAGTTGCCCTTCATGTCTTTTATAAGTTAATTTTAATAACTATAACCATCATCACCAATATCTTTACCAGGAATGCAACCTAATGCATTTAAATGCAAGATGTTCATTATAGCTGAGTCTCTAAATGCTGTCTTTGCACTGCTACAGACAGTAATAGCTAACATTTACTGAGTATTTAATACATGACAGGCACTTTGGTAGTGTTTGGAAGTATTTCCATGTACATTGAACTATTAACCCTGTAAGTGTAAAAATTACTGTCACTTTATCAATGTGAAAACTGAGACTTGGAAATGTTAAATCATTTCTTAGGTAGCCAGTGGTAGCCCCTAGATTTAAAATGTAGGTAACATGACTTTAGAATTCATGCTCTGAATCAATGTGCAACCCTGCTTCACAATGCTATGTTTCTTCCTCCAGCCATTCTCAATTCTAAACAAGAATACTATGCTGTAAATTAATCACACCTGTGAATCCATGTTTCTGGACTCTTTGGAAACTTAGTTAAGGCCAGTTTTCCTAGATGTAAGTCCTTAATTGGATTTAAAGTGCCAGAGAGGATCAGTTCTTTCCTGTAAAAGAAAAAAATTTTTAAAAATGTTACTTTATTCTTCTATTCAAACATTCTGAATGACTTTGAATATAACCTCATTGTGAAGTGAATTTCAAGAATTAGAGAGAATATCAAAACCCCAAACCACTGTGGCATATGGTTGAGTCACTACCAAAAATAAATAATCCACCTAACAACAATGAAAGAATATACATGTATTAAAAAAACAATGTGATTGATATGTAAGGAAAAAAATCTGTTGAATCATTATTTTAACAAAATTATTTTTATTTTTGAATATTTCCTTCGTTCCCTGTGTGCATATATATTTTATATCTTGCTCTCATTACATCTTAAGAATTTCCCTATAGTTCCATATAATTTTTGTAATGAACACTGTGAATGATCATAGTTTCCATTCAGAAGCTGTGATGTAATTTAATGTCCTTTCTCCCATTGTTACACATTTAGGTTGCTTCTAACTTTTTGCTATTCTAAAAGAATTGTGGGAAAAAACAAAAAACCCTGTGCTCATAATATTTCTTTTGTACTACTATTTGGGATAAGTTTCCAAAAGAGGTATTACCAGGTTAAATAGTTGCATGGCCCCTGGTACACTAGGCCACCCCTTTTTGAAATATAAACAAAAGTAATAGATATGTAAGGCTTTTGTTGTTTTAAAGCTGACCAAGCTTAATCAAAGCTTCAGTGCAGTTATAAAGAACATCATAGAAGTATTTGGTACCTATTTCTCACTAATTAAATCTGACATTTAATTTCTTGGAAGTTTTGGATAATAGGTGCTGGTATTTCTGATTATACTTCCCAATTAATTCTCAAATGTATCCATTATATTACAGTAAAATCAGATCATTTGCTTTTACTTATTAATACTAAAATGTCCTTCTTCTGGTAGAGCTGATTATTAATTTATTTTTAGAGAAGTTTATGCCCAACTAAACCAGAGACAACCTCTCATACTTTACCTGATCATTTGGGTCCTAAATATCACAAAAAATTCTTTTCAGCATCAATGAACTAATTCTAAATTTTTATTTGAAAAGGAAAATAACTTCCTTTTTAATGAAAATACTAACTTGTGATAATGAATACTTGTATTTTAGAATTGCTTTAAGTTAGTAACTTTACAATTTGAAGTGACACCCAGAAGGTTTAGTCACTTTAATGAATGGATTTATGGACTATTTTCTTTTCAATGGACAGGAAACCTATTTATCATTAAAAAAGAAATGTAATGCAAATCAACTGCTTTTGCAGTCTTAGATGTTTACTGTTCTGAGATCACTAAATTTTTTTTTTTTTTTGCTACTGGGGATTGAACCCAGGGGCACTCCATCACTGAGGCACATCCCCAGCCCTATTTTGTATTTTATTTAGAGACAGGGTCTCACTGAGTTGCTTAGGGCCTCGCTAAGTTGCTGAGGCTGGCTTTGAACTCGCGATCCTCCTGCCTCAGCCTCCCAAGTGCTGGGATTACAGGCATGCGCCACCGCGCCCGGCACTAAAATTTTTTGTACAGTAAATAGGAATGCTTATGAAGTAAAAGGAGGTAAAAGACTGCTCTGTGATTTTAACTACTTTGGTTTTTTTTCAGTATTCTATATGTTTTATTACATTACAGCTTGTTAATAGAATTTTTAAAATCTTCTATATGGCTAATGATATTTTTGTCTGCTCAACTGATGAATGATATGAGATTTACATTAAAATTCTTCCATGAAAGTTAGATTTTTCAGTTCTTCCTTACAGTGATGCTACTTTTTTTTTGGGGGGCGGGAGTACAACTTTTCATTTCTGTGGTTGTACACAATGTAGATTCACACCATTAGTGTAATCATACATGTACATAGGGTAATAATGTCTGTCTCAGTCCACTATCTTTCCTTCCCCCACCCCCTCCCACCACATTTCCCTCTACACAATCTAGTTCCTCCATTCTTCTCTTACCCCCCCGCCCCGCCCCCCTTGTTATGTATCATTATCCATTTATCAGAGAAAACATTCAGCCTTTGGTTTTTTGGCATTGACTTATTTCACTTAGGATGATATTCTCCAACTCCATCCATTTACCTGCAAATGCCATAATTTATTCTTCTTTAGTAATGGTCCATAAATCCATTTATTAAAGTGACTAAACCTTCTGGGTGTCACTTCAAATTGTAAAGTTACTAACCTTAAAAGCAATTCTAAAATACAAGTATTCATTATCACAAGTTAGTTTTTCATTTCATTTTCATTAAAAAGGAAGTGTATATATACCACAGTTTCCTTATCTATTCATCAACTGAACGGCATCTAGGTTGGTTCCACAATCTAGCTACTGTGAACTGAGCAGCTATGAACATTGATGTGGCTGCTTTACTGTATTATGCTGATTTTAAGTCCTTTGGGTATAAACCGAGAAGTGGGATAGCTAGGTCAAATGGTGGGTCCATTTCAAGTTTTCTGAGGAATCTCCATACTGCTTTCCAGAGTGGCTGCAACAATTTGCAATTCCTCCAGGAACATATGAGTGTGTGTTTTCCCCCACATCCACATCAACACTTATTATTGCTTGTGTTCTTGATAATAGCCATTCTAATTGGAGTTAGATGAAATCTTAGGGTGGTTTTGATTTGCATTTCTCTAATTACTAGAGATAATGAGTACTTTTCCACATATTTGTTGATCACCTGTATAGAACAATGCTTCACAATGTGATTTCAACATCAGTCATCATCTGGAACTTAGGATAAATGCAGATTCTAAGGCCTCACCTGGACACATTGAATTGGAAATGGTGGGCAAGTAATCTGTGTTTTAACAAACCCTTCAGATGAGGGACATTAAAGTTCAAAATCCACTATTACAGAGAATTTATTGTATTAAGCTTAATTTCCCTTCACTAAATTTAAGACCTATCCTTATTTGCAACTGCCTTCCTTTATTCCCATATATAAGAGAGATGATAAAATTTTTCTTCAGGAAAGAGGGAGGTCAGCTAATAATTAAGTTTTTACTAAGTTTCTTTAATTAAGATACTGAATTTATTTTGAACAATGAAGTAGCATTTGGGGAAGATACCTCAGTCTGAAACAATCTCCATCGATGGTATATATGAATGCTTAAAAAAGATCACCTGACAGAATCATAAAAAAGAAAGCAAAATTGAAATATCAATTTAATAAACATTCCTGGAGGCAGGACTGAACACCTGTGTTTGATATTGCTATAAACAATTTTTTTTAAAGATCACCTTAAAAACAAATGTGCTAAGTGGTTAAGTTATGGCAATTGAATATCCTACAGATATAATTAAAAAACATTAATTACTCTAATAAATTCACACATTCAAATAAGAATGTAGCTGGAGATAAAATTTCCAGTCACTCATGGATTCAAAAAGTACTGTAACTCAAACAAGTTAGATATAATATAATAAGCTCTGGAAAACTACTAGATTACTTAAAAAAAAAAAAGGCTTTTATGATTATAGTCACCGATATAAATAAGTCATGTGAGGAGTTTCAATAAAACTAGTTAATGAAATGTGAATAGGAAAGTGAAAAACATAAATTAATATATATATTTCACTTAATGTGTCATGCTACAATTGTGTGACTACACTGAAATAAATATTTTAAGAAGGTCTTTACTTATTTCATGGTACATCCCCTTAACACTTACATAGTGACATTAGCCTAGAAAAAGAATCTACGTGTTTGTGTATGTAAAATAAAATTTGTCTCACTTGGGAAATAAGGTCCTGCCTAAAATTTGAGGTGGCTTTACTTAGAGAGCTTTTATTTTCAGTCATATTGAATATGCTTAGCTTCTATTTTCATGGTAAAATTCTTAAATGACTGTTTACAGAAGAAGGAATGAAGCCAGGAACATCAAATAATCATGGAGAAACTAACTAGAAAGGGAAAAGGTGTTCATATTATTTGGGGAGAAGAGAACAGGGTTAGTGAGGAAAGTACCATGACATAGGTACAACCTTTGTGGAAAGAAATTATGAGGGCTGCCTTCTAAAAAAGGTGAGAAGGTAAAAGAGTGAGGGACTTTTAAAAAACAACAAAAGAATTATAAAAGGAATGAGGTCTTCCACAAGGCATATTTTTCAAACAATAACTTACTCCATTAATATCTTTGCTGCATATTTTACTTAGCAACTGAAGACAGTATATGAAAAAAATCTGATCACTTTCCCTTGAAGTCCTCCTGTCCATCATATGAAAATTAGCAAGTTCTCCAGCTAAAAAGGCCCATAGGAATCTTCAGGGGTTACTAAGGAAAGCAGCATGCTTGCTTTCTCTAAGAGATACTATACATTTTACAGTTCCACAAAGTTTATTTTACTTTTTAGGTTTTTTTATTTTTGATCTCAAAGTATTAGTTATAGCTTCTTTTTGCTCTCACTCAAAAATTTTTGGAAGGGCAGTGGCCATAAGTATCTTGATTTTGATCTCCATTGGTTAGTTCAGTTAACTGACCATAGTAAATATTGAATAAATAAATGCCACCTTTTTTCCCCTCAATCTGAGTTATTTTGTCTGAAACAACAAAAATAATAATAGCCATCCTTGTAAAAATTATCACAGAACATTTCCTGATTCAGGTACTGTGTTAAGTGATTTACATATATTACCTAATTACTATCATAACAATTTTATAAGTAATATTTGCTGAGCCACATGAAATTGCTAGCTTTTAACTTTTCTAAAAAATAAGCTTATTTATAACTTGATTTTTATGGAAGATTATAAGGATAATACAGAGATTTCCTATACACTCTGTACCCAATTTCCCTCATCAACATCTTATATTACTCTGGTACATTTATCAAAATTGATGAATCAATAATGATATACTGTTAATGATAATTCACACTTTATTCAGAATTCCTTAGTTTTTACCAAATGTGCTTCTTCTATTTCAAAGTGCCATCCAAGATTCCACACTATATTCAGTTCTTATGTCTTCTTAGGCTCTTCAAATATACATTACTTTTAATGGCCTTGATAGTTTTAAAAGTATTAGTCAGGTATTGTGTATGATGTATTTCTCATGATTAGACTAGGGTTATGGGTTTGGCAGAAGATGACCACACAGCTAACGGGTCATTCTCACTTCCTCACAGGAGGGATACATACTATCAGGACGACTTACTGCTATTTATGTTGATTTGGATTACCTAGCTGAGGTAATGTATGTTAGGCTTCTTTACTTCTGGGAAGGAAATCACTAAGATTTTTTATTCAGGGCATACTGCACACTTAAGGAATAGGGAATTAAGCTTCACCTCCTTGAGGGGATTATCCAGATAAATAAGATAAATTAAGAAAATTAAGTTAAATTAACAAGATATTTATCTATCCCCTACTTACTGATTCATTTATTTATTATCAGTACAGACATATGGATATGGGGTATAAGCCAGTACTATATTACAATAGTACCCCTTTATTTGCAATTTAAGTCACCCACAAGCAACTCTAGTTTGAAATTTTTAAATGGAAAATTTCAGAAATAATTCACAGGTTTTAAAGTGCATGTTGTTCTAAATAGCATGATGAAATTTCATGCTGTATGGCTCAGGATGTGAATCATTCCTTTATCCATGCCCATTAGTCACTTAGTGGTAAAAAATATATTCTCCTCAGTTTGAGGCATCCACTAGGGGTCTTGGGACATATCTCTGCAGGAAAAGGGGAGGATATGTATTTATTTTGTTGCTCAAATCATTTCAGCCTGTTATTGAAAGTGCTTTCAGCTGGTTTTGTATCCCTTTAGCATACCCTCACCACACTGTTTTTTTTAACACATTTCTTACTTTCTGATTTTATAAGATGCTCCAGGCTCATCTTGCATACTTCCTCCCCTACCCTAGAATCAGCCATTTCTTCAAGAAACTCAGTTCCTTTTATTAGAGAATAGTGTTAGAAACCAAGATTTGGGTGCCGGAATTGAACAGCTTCCAATATACAAAAAGAACAATTTCATGTGGTTCAACCTAGTATCTCAATTTTACAGATGAGGAAACTGAGACTTGAAGAGGTTTAGTAACTCATTCAAGGTCTCCTAGCTTCAAGTGTCAGAATCAAACATTGAATCTTCAAATATTTTAAATCAATATGCTGAGTAAAGAACTTGAAGCACTGGAGCCTGGTGTCACCTATTCCAGTTGCTCAAAAATGTTTTGCTTTGTTTTTACTTTGACTATGACAAAAAATTGGATATTATTATGAAGGAAACCTCTTTCATCAAGTAATCCACAAAAGCAAAGCAAATTAAAAGCAGGAAAAACAGCTCTTTTTTTAAACAGCAGAATTTTAAAAATTAATAAACTTATGTATTATACTGGGAACTAAACTCATGGGTGCTCTACCACTGAGCTACATCACCAGCTCCAGTCCTTTTTATTTTTTTATTTTAAGACAGGATCTCACCAACTTGCAGAGATTTTTGATCTTCCTGCCTTAGCCTCTGGAATAGCTGGGATTACAAGCATGTGCCATAATGCCCAAAATGCATATTACTCACTATAATCACAGGAGATAGCTCAAAAACTATTCTTGCCCCTGTATTTTCCCCTAAGACCACAGCACTTACAACTTAGAGGAATATTATCTTTTAGCAGTTTGTAAAATACAGTATAAATCACTCAGTGTCTCCCAGGGTTACTGCAGAAGAAATATACCAACAATTAAACAAAGTACTGATTATCTGATTTGCAACAGAGACCTTATGTGTTAGACTAGTTTACTTCCAAATCTTGTTGATTTTTACTCAAAATGTACCCATGATTCTCTGTTTTTAAATCAATAAAATTTACTAGAACACATATTTGCAATTGACTTTTTAAAAATCAAGATCCCTTTTTTATTCATCTAGTAGAAAACCTTACTCATCTTATTAGAATAATTTCAAGATCAACTGCTATAAACATCACTGAAGTTATAGATTTATGGGACAATGTCCATCCCTTCATAAGACCAAATCACACATGATCAAAAAAGTCAGTTTCAAAAGGACCATAAAAATTTCAAATCTTTTAGTTCACAGATAAACTAAAACTCTTGAGAAATTTAAAGTTTTGCCCTAAGTTGACTAATAGGTAATTGATGAAACAGAACTAATTTCTCTAGATCTTAAGAGTATGTTCTTTCTCCTACACTGAATTGCCTTAAAAACATAGTGTGTGTGTACACATATGTATACAGATATGTGTGTATATACATATATTAGGTATGTATATTATGCTAGTTATGAATTTTTTGCTGAGATTTTCAATTCTTCTCAAACATTGAAGAATGTAACAACAGAATAAAAATGAAGTCTCTTCATCTCTTTTTCACTTAATGTGATTTATTTTCAGTTCTAAACTTTTAAACTGCATATACATTATGTGCCAGGCACTAGAGAAACACAGGGGGAAAATAAATAAGACATGGCCCCCTCATATCAAAAAGCCCTCGACTGTAAGGTCATAATACCTTCCTAAAAGTCCCCTTTGCTGATTCTTCCTCATCTTGAAATGCTAAAACAGTACTGTCCAATAGAAATACAATGTGAGTTACAAAAAGTGAGCATATACATATGATTTTAAATTGTCTAGGTTATATTAAGAACAAACACAGCTGGGTGTGGTGGCACACGCCTGTAATCTCAGCGACTTGGGAAGCTGAGGCAGGAGGATTGCGAGTTCAAAGCCAGAGTCAGCAACTTAGCGAGGCCCTAAGCAACTCAGTGAGACCCTGTCTCTAAACAAAATACAAAATAGGGCTGGGGATGTAGCTCAGTGGCCAAGTGCCCCTGAGTTCAATCCCTGGTATAAAAAAAAAAAAGAACAAATTCAAATGTATTTCATTTAATTCAGTATATCCAAAATGTAATAATTTCAACAAGTAATGAATATAAAAATTATTGATATATTTCACTTTGGGGGTACTGGGTCACTTGTGGCCAATGGCTACTGTACTGGACTACGCAACTCTTAAAATACTGTAGTGTCTCAGGGCCCAGTCTTTGGACTGGTTATTTTTCACTATCTATACCCACTCCTTTAAAGATCTCAACAGTTTCATGGCTTTCAAACCATCTATATGCTATCAATCCCCACTTTTTTATCTGTCCCAGACCACCTCCCTACACTTTAGATTAACATAGAAATACATGGACACAAAGCTTAACATGTCCCAAACTAAAACTCTTGACTGCCAACTAGCACCTCTCCCCACCATACACACAAATACGTAAATAAACTCCTCTTTACACATCTCCATTTTGGTAAATGGACTCTATCACTTAAGTAGCTCAGGGCAAAAACCAGAGTAAGGATTAACTCCCTTCTTTTTGTCATCTAAAGCTTAAAAATCTATCCAGAATTTCACTACTTCTCGCCACTTCTATTGAGCTGTTCTTCAAGTGACCAATCTCTCTCACCTCAATTATTGGAAGCACTTCCTAAGTTCCCAACCACTCCCTACACTCCTTATAGTCTACTTTCCACACGGGAACTAGTTTTAAAACCAAAGTTACTGTCCCTCCTTAGCGTGAAAAACCTGAATGAATGACTTTCTTTTTCATCCAAATGCAAAGTTCTTACAACAGCTAAACCTTATAAGAGCTGGCCCATTTCTCTGAGCACATCTCTTACTCTGACCTTCATTCATGCTCCTCTAGGTACACTGGCTTCCTTGCTGTCCCAGAACAACCACGAACACTGCAGGCAATACTGAGGGCTTTTCCACTTGCTGCTCTTTCTCCTTGGAAGACTTTGTACCCGAAGAATCAAGGGACTGCACAAATGCCACTATTTAAAACTGCAATGCTACTCCTTCCGTTTTGTTTCTGGCCTTCCCTATATTCTTTTCCTACTTTTCTCCACAGGAATTACCACCACATGATCCTGCTATGTATTTTACCTATGAATGTCCTTATTGCTTTTCTTCCTTATTAAAAATTCCACAAGAATAGGTTGTTTGTTTGTTTTATTCATGGTTGTATTCCCAGGATCTAAAACCTAGTACATAACAGTTAATTATAAATATCTGATGAATGAACAAATGTTGTCAAGCATTGTTTGAAACATATACTATATAAAGTCACAGGACAGTCCCTAACATATAGGAGCTTCTCAATAAACAGTCTATTCCTTTACCACTGCATTGCTTTTCACATGAGAATTAGATTTCTAAAATCATATAAAAATATAAAGTTGTATACCTTATTCTATATTTTTTGTACTTTTTAAATACCTAGCTACTAATTATTCAAAGGACATGGTAAAAAGACATAAAACAGAAGATGTTTAACTTCCTAAAAATCCATTACACATACAAAATTCAGTAGGTATTATAAAACTAATTCAAAATGTGATTCCTTAAAAAACAAAAATTAAATAAAGTATGATTTAAGCCATCTTTAAAGATAAAGAATTTTAATCTCTGGATCTTTTCCATGAGAAAGTTTGAAATATATCTTGATCTGAATTGCGATATTACTATCAAGTATTTTGTGTTTGAAAGCTGCAATAATCAGAATCTAAGAATGTAATATGTAAATAAAATGTGACACCAAACTATTGAGTGTCCCAAGATTTTGAATGATCTGCCCCTCAATGTTAGTGATAAAACCAAGACTAAAAGGCTTTGACTCCTTCCTCATTCTCTGCACTTTCTATTGCACTGCAGAGCTTCTCACACACCAATCAATGCCTTATTAATCCAATCAATTATGCCAGTTGCCTATAACCCTTGGAAAGGAAGGAAAGTAAACGTACATATCAAACAATACACTACAACATAACATGGCCATTCTATTTTAAACAAAAGTTTATAGAAAACAGACACAAATGCAAAAAGGGGCAAAGTTTATGTGTTAGAATTGCGGTGAAGATATTATGAAGAAGGGGTAGAAGAAATATATGTAGGATGTCCTGGACATATGGTTTACAAGTCATTTTTCAAACAACTAACAACTCTAAGACTTCAGAAATCTGGACAAATGTTATCTTATCACTCATGAAAATTACATACCTCACATTCCATGCTGTGGTAAAGTCTGGATTTAAAAGCAGCAGGGTACATGTGACATCTATCAATTCTAAAATAAAAAGAAGTCATGTTAAAAACAAATAGTCTTACCCTTCACATTTTGGTGTCCTTATTTTAAGGTTCTCTCCCTTTCTGTCATATAATAGCTATATCTCAGGTCGTATTAATTTTAGAGACAGACACTTAGCTCTAAACTGAACATTATCCTCAAGATTTTCTTTGACTTAGGTATAACTTTTCTAAAAGTTAACCTTGAAACAATTTTACAATATGCCAATAAAGAATAATTAGCTTCTTCATTCTTTCAGTAGTTTTGACACTAATTTAATGTTTATCAAGGAAAAGAAACAATTTCTATACCACTTTCATTTAATTCCATAAATATCAAATATCAATGTGCAACTTTTCAAAAGAAAAAAAAAACACTCATGATACAATCCATTTAACATAATTCACTGAAAATCTGCAATACTTTTGCCTTGTGCATATTCTTATATAGCTATAGCAATGATAAAATTACTATAAACATTTTTAAACAGACTTTCTATCCTATAGATTCTTTTCTTATGATGTTTCCTGAAGTAGAACTATCACGTCAAAACAAAAAAAATCAGTATGGCTCCTACTAAGCATTTCCAAATTGTCCTCCAAATAGACTGTATCTATATATACTGCCAAGAATAACATAAATGTATTTATGTCCCTCCAATTCTGACCTATATAATTGCTTTTAAAAATCGTAATGAATTTTAAAAACCGCACTGTTTTTAATTTTACACTTTTACATTTATTGGTATGAACTTTTCATTTGTTTGCTACTTATAGTTCACCAAGAATAGCCTACTCATATTCATAAACTATTTACCAATCATGGTCTTGACAAAATTTCAACATATTCTAATAAACTCCATAAACATTTTTTTTCTTTTTTTGCAGTGCTGGGGATTGAACCCACGGCCTTGTGCTTGCGAGGCAAGCACTCTACCAACTGAGTTATATCCCCAGTCCTTACGTAAGCCTATTTTTAAAATAAAACAAAATCAGTAAAATTTATATAAAAGAGAATTCTAGAATTCAGATTATCAATCTAGGGGCAAAATTCTACATCAGGTAACCCTACCAAACTAAATAAAACTAAATAAAATAATAAAAATAATTGCTATAATTTATTTACCATTACTGTGTACCTGATACATTCTTTCACTGAATTCTCATAATCATGGTACAAGATACACTTATTCAGCTTCACAGACAGGGAAAATGAGATATTCAAAGTTTAAGCAATTTGCTCATAGACATTCAATCAGTATGTGACAAGATTAACAACTGATTGCTTTTAACAAATTAATTATATTGCAATTGAAATGTCTGTCTACATCAAATAATTGGGATATTTTCAGTGTTTAAATAAAAGATAAATTTTTAAAATCTGAGAACAAACACATAGAAGTGCATCCTATCGTATTTAAATATATTTTAGTTAACAAAAAAATCAACTATTGTATTCTCACACCATCTTAAGGAAAAATAACACTTATTTTGAGGTCATGATTTCATCACTATGGAACGTACTGTAATGTTTAATAAATGAGCAACAAACAGTAGGATTAACACACAATTATTTTTGACCTGCATTCTTCCTATTACAAGTTATTAATGCATAAACATGTATGTGTATAAAGAATATCTAAGTTAACTTCTTCATTCTTTTAGTTTTAGGCACTACTTTAATATTTGCCAAGGAAAATTCACTTTTAATTTACCGCTCTATGCCAACAGTCCTTTAATTGCACAAGTATTACAAGTATTGACAAAAGGCAAAGATTAAATTGGGCCCTTATAATTGAAAGAATGGATATAATTGTAAATAAAATCTTGTTTTACCCTTGATAAAGTTACCCTCTAGTTAGAGAGAACATATAAATAATTATAAGGAAAAATGAAATAATTATGAAATAGAAGCATACACCACATTTTGGGGCCTACCAAAGAGAAAATTAATACTTAGTGGAGCACCTATGGGAGACTAAACGAATATGATTGCAAAGGTACTGCAGACCATGGAAAAGTATGGCATGCATGAAGAAGCATGAACTTCACACAGAGTCAGCTCTCAAAGAGACCATAGGTACCAAAGCATGACTACGCCACAGGGTGCTGGAGATACGTACTAGAAAAATGAAGCCTCTGGAACCTGGTCCCAATTTCTTTTCTGCCTGGCCTTCCAGGACTTCCCTTCACATGCTATCCTCCACCTGAAAACAAACCCCATCATTCTCAGAACATACCTCTAAACAGGTGACTTTCTATTCTCTGGACATAACTCAGATTTACCAGCTTGCCATTCTTTCCACCAGAAATGGCCTCCTATGCTCCAATATTTAGAATAATAAACCTTTTATATCTCAGGAGCACCTAGGTATATTTTCCCTATAAAGGCTTTCCTGACCTACCTAGCTAGAAAGAAATCTTTCATCTGTTTTGTATGTACTTACTTTGTTATTTATATAAATATTATCCTGTTAACCAAACTACAAATCAGAGAGGCAGATTTTCCCTAACACATCTTCAAATTACTCATTTACTCAAAAATTCTGTAGGCATATACAACAAGCTAGATACTTAGCTGGGTGAAGATGATTAAGATGCAGTCTCTGCCCAAAAGAAATTCCAGGTTCGTCCACAGAATCGAGGAGTGGTAAGAGCACTGGACTTAAAGACAGCACCTCTGGGGCGCAGAAGTGTATTCCTGTAATTCCAGTGGTTCGGAAGGCTGAGGCAGGAGGATTGTGAGTTCAAAGCCAGCCTCAGCAACTTAGCAAGGCCCTAAGCAACTCAGCAAGACCCTCTCTCTAAATTAAAAAAAAAAAGGACTGGGGATGCTTAGTGGTTAAGGGCCCCCCAGTACCAACTCCCACAAAAAAAAGAAAACCCAAAACCAAAAAACAGATACAACACCTGGGTTTACATCCAAGCCGCTCTGCTTACTGCCTACAAAACTTCTTTTAAGACCTCAGTTTCCTTACCTGAGAAATGGGGATGATAAACACTGCACAGCATTTTATAAAATGCGACTTATCTCATTTCTCCAAAGTTTGGAGAAATGATTGTTCAATAAGTATTTGTTCAACTAAGCACTACTGCTACTTACCAACCAAGAAATGAATTTCAACATTAATCAATGAGATCAGATGAGTCATTTGTTCCTATAATGAACCTGTAAATTTCTAAATTTGTAAAATAAGTGACAATGATAACAACAAAAACAAATACTTAGTAATTGAGTAGCTATGTGGAAAGGTTTGTGCATGATGGGAAAATGTCTAGAAGCTCTTTGATGGGGTTTCAGTTCTTTAAAAAGTCATTATACTACTTAGGTAAACTGGCACTTCATTCATTGGACTTTCTTCCTTAAGAAAATGTCTGACTAATGATAGTTGCTATCTGTACTTCTAACAACTCTCTTCCCCAACTGCTAAAGGGGAAGACAAGCTCATCCTTCATTAGAAAGAGATCTCCGTACAGTAGCACAAGGAAAAAACTAACAAATACAGCAAACACTCAAGTCTCCACTTTTTAATCTGTGGTTGATCAAAGTAACATTTTGTTTACTAGAAGGTTTCCTTCCCCTTAGGAGAACAATAGCAAGTTTTGAGTTCACAGCCTTGCTCTACCTTACTGGGAATTCCTGGGCATGTCACTTACTCTGCGCCTTAGTGTTCACGTTTGTAAACTGAAGCTAATAGCAGGACTCCCTCAGAGGGGTATTACATGATTAAAACCATGGAGTGTCAGGATAGTATCTGACATACAGTAAGCACAAAGAATGAAAAATCCTGTTACAAAGGTGTATCTTCTAGCCCAGTTCCACAGGGACTGGATGTCTTCAAAGGAAGGAAAAGAATTTCCTAAGCGGGATGAGTAATGACAATAAGTAGAGGAATACTTTCCAAATTCGAAGAATCTCAGGACTTAAAACATCCAACAGCCTTGACCAACCATTAGTGGGCCCAGTAACACACGGAACCATGGGGCCTTATTCTTTGACATACTGCCAACTCTTCCTGATTCATGACTCAAGCTGAAATGCAAGAGGTGGGGGTGAACTAGAATGTCAGAAGCAGGAAAGAACTAATCAAAGAAAAGTAACTAGTTTAGAAATATTGGAAATCATTAGAGACAGATCCTAACAGAAACCCTTTGAGGTCTTGATTAATATTCCCTGCTTTTAAAGTGTGGAAATAGGAAGAGTTTAAGTAACTTGCCTGAAGTCACTGCTAAGTGCAAATGAACTGAATTTTTATTTTTTATTTGTTCTTTCTAGATAAACATGACAGTAGAGCGTATCTGACATATTATACATACGTGGAGTACAACTTATTCTAATTAAGATCCCATTATTGCGGCTGTACACGATGTGGAGTTTCACTGGTCACGTACTCATAAATGAACATAGGAAAGTCATACCCACTCCCTTCCTTCATTCCCCTTTGTCTAATCCCCACTCCACCATCATTTTGCATTAGCAACCACATATCAGAGAGAATATCCAGCCTTTGGTTTTTGAGGACTGGCTTATTTCACTTACCATGATATTCTCCAGTTCCATCCATTTACTGGCAAATGTATTTCATTCTTCTTTATGACCTGGTAATATTCCATTGTGTATGTACACATTTTCTTTATTCATTCATCTGCTGAAGGGCACCTAGTTTGGTTCCTTAGCCTAGCTACTGTGAATTGAGCTGCTATAAACATTGATGTGGCTATCACTGTATTGGGCTGATTTTAAGTCCTTTGGGGATATACTGAAGAGTGGGATAACTGGGTCAAATGATGGCTCCATTACAAGTTTTCTGAGAAATCCCCATAATGCTTTCCAAAGTGGTTGAACCAATTTGCAGTCACACCAACAATGTATGAGTGTACCCTTTCCCTGACATCCTTGCCAATATTTATTGTTACTTCTATTCTTGATAACTGCCATTCTGACAGAAGTGATATGACACCTGTGTAGTTTTAATTTGCATTTTTCTAATTGCTAGAGACGTTGAACATTTTTCATATATTTGTTGATCATTTATATTTCTTCTGTGACGTGCTGTTCAGTTCCTTTGTCCATTTATTAATTGGGTTATTTGTTCTTTGTAGTTACATTTTTTTTTAAGTTCTTTATATATCCTGGAGATTAATGATCTGAGGTGCAGGTGGTGAAGAGTTACTCCCATTCTGCAGGCTCTCTCTTCACATTCTTGTTTCCTTTGCTGTGAAGAAGCTTTTTAGGTTGACACTATCCCATTTATTGATTCTTGATTTTACTTCTTTACATTAGGAATCTTGTATGGAATTCAGTTCCTAAGCTAACAAGATGGAGGTTTAGGACTACTTTTTATTCTAGTAGGTTCAGGGTCTCTGGTCTAATCCCTATGTCCTTGATCCACTTAGAGTTGAGTTGTGTGCAGGGTGAGACAGGGGTTTAATTTCATTTTGCTATATATGGATTTCCAGTTTTCCCAGCACCACTCGTCAAAGAAGCTCTCTTTTCTCCAATGTACGTTTACGGTGTCTTTGTCCAGCATAAGATAACTGTATTTATGTGGGTTTATCTGTGTCTTCTATTCTGCACCAATGATCTTCATGTCTGTTTTGGTGCCGATACCATGCCATTTGTGTTACTATAGCTCTGCAGCATAATTTAAGGTCTGGTATTACGATGATATTCTGAAACTCTTCTGTAAGTTGTCAGTTGTCTTTACTTGACTCTTCTTATACATATAGTACTTTCTTCAAAAATGATTTTAAGGGAATGCCATTTTCATGAATTAAGTTTTCTTAATAATTTTGACATTTTATTTCTTAGCAAGATTTACCTCAATGTTCTAATTGCTTCAGTTCATAAGAACAGCAGAATATTCATCTAAATGTTTTCAGATATCTTTTTCTGTCAAATCAAAAATTTACTTCCTTATTCTTACTAATAATTCAATATACAACTTGAGTTATATGTGATACCACATTAAATCACCTCCCTCCCATAAAAGTGAAATTGAAAACTACTTCCATAAGGATATAGAATAGGGATAAACTCACAACCTGTTTCCATGCATATGCAGTCACAATAGAACTTAAAGCTAAGACTCCAGATATTTGAGTGACTGAGTATAACCATCTAATCTTCAAGGTCCTCCTGGGCCTATTAATACTAAAAGCATGTGATAAAGAGACAGAGCAAAGCCTACAATACAAAGTCCAGAAGGACAAGAAACAAATGGAAAGAAGGATGTGGATGGCCACAGGAAGGAGGTAAGTTGAGCTAGCATACATAAATGGGCAAAAGCTAATGCTCCGAAAGGAAAATAGCTTTTGGCTTTTTAAAACTCTAATTGTTTCTTCTTTACAGGAGAATCCCTCTACCCCACCAGCAGCCCCCACCTGCAAAGTTAATTATGTATTGGCTCAACCGTATATTTCTGTATACCAGAATATAAACAATGCAGCTTTGTTTGGCAAAAATAACACGAAGGATTCATATGTTAGCTTCTACCTCAATGTTACTGAAACCTATTTATCATGATGGAACAGAACTATAGAGGGTCTATCAAAAGATAAATACCCTCATATTTATGTCTAAACTTATACCTCAAAATTTATGATACATCAACTTCATGCCTAAGTTTAGGCACAGCTGTCTAATTCAGAAATATGTATCAAAGAACTAATGGTTTAGATATTAAGTGTCCCACAAAAGCTCAGGTGTTAGACAATTTAAGAAAGTTTAGAGGTGAAATGATTGGGTAATGAAAGCCTTAACCTAATCAGTGCATTAATCCACTGATAAGGATTAACTGGGTGGTAATGATTATCAGGGAGGGTGTAGCAGAGAAGATGGGCCAGTGGGGGCATGCTTTTGAAGTTTGTATTTTGTCCATGGTGAAGGGAGCTCTCTCTCTCTGCTTTCTGATAATCATGTCCTAAGCTGCTTTCCTCCAAGCACATCTTCCACCAAGATGTTTGTCTCATCTCAGGCACAGAGCAATGGAGTCTGCCATCTATGGACTGAGACCTCTGAACCTGTGAGCACCAAATAAACTTTTCCTCCTCTAAGATTGTTCTTGTTAGTTCTTTGGGTCACAGAAACAAAAAAGCTGACTAAAACATCAAGTGAAACAATCAAACAGAAAATAAAACTAGTTCTTACTAAACCTTCAAAGGAGACTCTCTTTATGGTCTAACCAGGAAAAGGGCTAACCTATTATGACACTATGTTAAGGCCAGTGCTGAGATGAATTCAGAAAAATCAGTACAAGATACCTTTGGTAACATTCTTCTCCAAATCACACCCCCCAAAAGACTGTCACTCAACTGTAAACTTCTGAAATAAAGGGACCATGTATTATTCATCTTTTATCCCCCACAGTACTTAGAACAGCTTCTGGTATGAGTAGGCCTTTGGTAATGGCTACCAAACTGGTAATTAAAATTCTCCAGGAAACAAAGTTCTCATTCAAAATCAGCCCACAGGCACACTGAGCACTTTTGAACATACTGCTGTATGTAGGAAGAGAAAGAAGCTTTACAAAAACAGTTCAGGACATGGTCTTAGGTGACTATTCTGCCCCAAAGTAAGACCTAAGGTGACCATAAAAAGATAAACAGAATTCATGCACACAGGGCCTAATGTGGGAGAACACTGGGAAAAGAAACCAGGTGGGTAATTAGGAATTATCTATTGCAGCAAAGAACTGTTTCAGAGATTGGATGCTATGATCCCCCCCTCCCCCATGGCAGCACAAAAGCAGGACTCAGAAGGCCACAGCTCAATTGGGATTCACAGTGCAACAGTACACTCACAAATCACTGGGCCTCGTTCACGGTGTTAAGTACCACCATCACACCTCTGTTATCTCATTTGTAGTGCTACAAAACCAATTTCTATTGCCCACAAAATGCTAAAGGATCAGAAATCAAAGGTAACAGAAATAGGGTTACAGTCCTCTTCAGCAATAGTCAAATTTTTATTTAAAAGCTATAAGACGCTATCTTCAAATAAAATCTTTTAAATGGCCTCAATATATTAATGGATAAATCAATATTGCTCTGATTGCAGCAGGTGGCCTGGAATCCTGCTTGAGGCACTGCCACATAATCACAGTGGTTGCAAAATCTAAAAACTTATGATCTAACCTAAATTCCTCACTTCACAGAGAGGTTACACACCTGCCCGACAGTGAAGGGAAGAACTGAAACTGGAATCCAGGAATATCAACAATCAAATGAGGGCTTTTCCCACTATGTTCCAAGCTGCTTCTAAAAACCTGAGGAAGACATATGATTGATACTTACCATCTTTGTTCAGCCACTGCTTTCTCGTTCTGTACAAAAGAAGCTTATTGTGGACGTATGGTAAAAGGAACTTGACACACCAGCTCTCCACACCAAGTTTGTTTTCAACCAGGACTATGGGACTCCGGTTATACCTTGCTTCAGGGCATGGGATCAGGCCAATTTCATCTCTTAATATGTAAAACATAAAAGAGAAATAAAGATGGTTTTGGTCTTTTCAAAAATTTTCTAATTCTACACAGTACTTAAAAAATATTTCCTTTTCTTCAAAAATATTATTTAGCTTACCTACTGGACTAGTAGAAATAAAAAACAAAACATTTACAAAAAAAGTTTGTGGACAATGGTAAGAGTATGAAAAAATCAGTATGCTGCACTATTCTGTTGACAGAAACTAAAATTGATACCTTTGGATGGCAATTTGAAAATGTTTTTCCAAATTATAAATGCACATTCCCTTTGATCCAACAACTTCACTGCTCAGAAATAACTCTGGTTCCAAAATATGCAGATAGGATTTTCATTGCAACATCATAAACAAAACAGTAAACAATCTAAATGTTTATAAAAATAAGACTGGTAAACTAAGAACAGCCCATCCAAGTAAGAGAGTTGTTAAAAAAATAATAAGGTACATCTGCACATACTGATATTAAAAGTTTACCAAGGTATACTAAACGAAATTTTTGTTTAAATGCTGAACATAATGAACAGCACAAAGCCTTTTGTATAATTTCTTTAAAAATATATAGATGCATAAAATTTTTCTTGGAAGGATATCAAGAAATCTTTGGAGAAGAAACGGTATTGAGGAAGGATTTTATTTTTGTAGTTTAAATTATCAAGTTACTTGTATTACTACTGTTTTTAAAAATGTAAAAAAGGTTTCAGCCTGCCTGCTAATAAATGTATATGAAGCAAACACAAATGATCAAAGTTATGTTGTTAGTAAGCTATTTGGCCATTTTTTCCCCTCTTAATACTCTTCTGAAAACAAAACAAAAACACTCCGGTAAAAGTCAAAACACAAAATACATTTCAGAATTTGATCATTTTTGATTTGTGGTAGCATCACTATCCCTCCATTCACCACAACTTAAGCTGAAAACTTACATTGCAGGCAGCGATTTAAGAAGCACTAAACTTGCAGGGCATTTAACTTAACAACATAGTAAACCAGCAAACAAAAAATGTTTTGCTAAAACTGTCCTTGCCTACATGAAGTATCCTTTCTTAAATAGAATGTCCTTTAATGAATAACAAGAACTCTTGTAACAATAGTTGAAATAAACAAAATTTTGCATGTCTGTAAGATTTTTCAAATGTGTCTTTAAAAAATAGAATGCAAAACTGGTTTTCAGAGTTTGTGTAGGGCCTATGTCCCTGGGATTCTCTTGCTAAGAACACAGCTGTTTGATACACTCCTATGGGGGCAAACCCATTCAAAACTGCAGGTTTTAAGAAAAATCCTGTTTTGTTAGGTCATCATCACAAATTGGTAAATGGCTGTGGATCTAAAATAAAATCCCTCCTGAAAACTCTAAACTGGAGAGCTCAGAGGTAACCTACTTTCTACTGATCACTTCATTAGTGACACAAGGATATATCAATAAACAAGGGTACTCTAGGGGATGCAGGTTACTACAATTCTAACTAATTTAAGTCTTGAGAAGCTTCTGGGACCTAAGACTTTTTGTCCTGACTTACAAGTTCAGTAGATTCAAAGGTGTTCTGATATCCCATGTCAATACTACCATACGTTTTCCGAGTACCTACAGTGTACTGGGTACTGTTAGGTTCTGAATATGCAAAAATGAATAAAAAAAAAAAGTGGTCGCAGACTTGAAGAGGTAAGTTTTTTGAAAAGTTGTGTCTGTATCTATAATAAAATGTTATCACTGTCATTCCAGTTATATAAATAAAGTTATGTAGGAAGAATAGGGGCAACACTGAGAAGGCATCTGGGGTTAATGTCCAGTATTTCAAAACATGTTTTTGCATTAATACTTGATATTAAACCGAAATGTATCTACTTCATTGTTAGAACAAGCCACATCTTGTACACTGGAGTAATAAATGACAACTGATGGTACTTAGAATTTACCATATAAAGTAAAATATTAAAAAATAGGCTAAAATTATTAAAAGAAAAAATAATCCCCCAATCTTAACTATTCAGAAAATTCTGTTCTCTGATATCTAATAACTACTTAAAACACTTCAAAGAATTGCAGGAGCCAAAAATATGTTATAGTAATAATTAAAAAAAGAATAATGACTTCTGGAATAGTCTGTTTGAGGAGAAGTTTTTGGCTTTTAACTTAAATTCACAATGTAAAAACTTGTCTTGCTTGCTAGTTGAACCAAAACTAAATTGCTCAACTACCTAAATTAAAAGGACAAAGCCATCGGCACAATTAAAAACACATTGCTTTGACTGGCTACACTTCTTTCAAGAAATATTTTCAAAACACAAAAATGCCTTGGAGATAGCAGGTGCTCAATAATTGCTTATTGAAAGGCTGATTATCCTTGCACTTCAGTGATAACATACAAATAAATAATTTACAAATGTTATCACTTCTTGACTCTCCAAGGAATATTACCCATGATTGTCTTCTAACATAGTGTAATGATAACAGCATGGGTCAAATGTCATTTTTGCCACTCAGACCTCAGTTTCTTCATTTGTAAAAAGGTAAAACTGCATTATACCTCTAGTAAAGGAAATGAGTTAGATCTCATCCAGCTTTCAAATTTTATGACAGACAAACTCAGCAGCTATTTGTATGTGAGACTGAAAACAGTCATAACAAAAGTAAAGCTTTAGGAAAAAAAACCCCCACAAATACATGAAAAGAAAGGTAGTAAGGTGTACAGACAAAAGAACTTGATGGAAAGTCCAGGATTGTAATTGGTCTCCACTCTACCACTGACAGTCAATTTGAATTTGCTAAGTCACTTGCCATCAGGATCCTCATCTGAAATACAGGGAAAATAATACCTTCCCTGCTTTGAAAACGAAGTAATGCAATGTGAAGAACGTAGTAAACTACAAGTGCTAGGCAAAAATGAAGTATATTAATTCATTTAAGAGCCTGAGGTCAGCTAGCAAAGGTCCTTAGTTAAGAGAAAATGGGAAGTTGAGAAAAAGAATATTAAGCCTTTGTCAAGTTATCTTACCCTTAGATACTGTGATTTTGATGTTTTCTAAAAAAAAATACATTTACTTTATAAGGCAGGTCAGTAAGTTTCCAAATAACAGTTTGATTTCAGACTTCTGTGCCTAGTCCCTTAGGTCATAGTCTACTTTTTTTCAGACAATTTAGAACAGGATTCCAGAATCATTTTAAAATTGTCAGGGACCTCATTCCTCTAGTCTCATTTTATCAGATGAGGAAACTGAAGTTCAATGGGGTTAAAGGGATTACCTAAGGCTAGCACCTAAGTTAAGAATCTGGGCCTCCCAATACTTCTTCAAAACCCCTGGCAATACACTGAAAAGCTTAACAGTATTTAGACCAATTCTCTCTAGAGTTCTGGCAGTTTAAATTCTAGTTTCATATTCAAAGAAAAGGTGGAAAACTCGGGGTAAAAAACAGCAGCAACAAGAAAACCCTAAAAGCAATCTGCTATCTCTCTACCATTATTAATGTTGGGGTACTCTTCCTTTTTTTCTTTTTTTTCCCTAAGTATTTTACAAAAAGTGGAATACTGGACATAATTCTTTTTAAATAAAATTTAGCAATTCACATTAAACATTTTCCTACATATTTAAGTTGTATTTTTAAGGGCTATAATGAATGTACTACAAATACTAAACATATTTCTGGTTATTTCCTCACAAAATAGTCCTGTAAGGAATCCACTGGCTTCCTGATGAAGTTCAGGGTTCACATAACATGGATACTGACTTTGTTCCACATTTTGCTTCGCTTGTCTGTAGTTTTCAGATACATCAGTCAACTAGAATAAATTCACATAGTATTCACTAAAGTATTGACTGACCAGCGTCCCCCTTAGAAAGCATGAACAGTCTCCAAATATTAAAACTGAACCCTCTAATGTTGCATACTGAACAGAAAACAGACCAAGTATTCAGGAAATGGCACATATCTTTTTAATCTAATAATTACTTTGGTTTTGGTTATTCTTTTTTATTAAAATGAAATTCTTTCCAGAATGACTGAAATAATAGTAAAATATCTAATTGACTCTTGCCAACTGATAACTGAAACTTTACTAGTGATTAAGATACTTGAAAGACCTCATAGTCTTTCTCATTAATTTTAAAGACTACCAACTTTGTATATCACTGAAATTACATTACAGCCCTAGAAAAAAGCTACACAATTGACTATTGTGTATTGTTTATTATATACCAAGTTGTGTTAGGTTTTACATAATTTCATTTATTCTGCACAATAATCTTATACAGCAAAAAATTTATTCCCATTTTACAGATGAAAAAACAGTTATTCAGTTGTTTATTCAGTCAGTAAATGACTCTCAAACCCTAAACCCAAACTTTTACAATGATATTACTGTTTAAACAAATATATAAAATTCAAACACAAGATTTTAGATCCTTTGGTTTACTATTCTCCAATTCAACTGGCAGACAATTTAAAAGTGGCTGTTGTTACTATTTCCTTACTCACAAATGTTCACTGGGACCTGCTTAGCAAGTTATATTTTCCCTAAACCAACTATCCTTCATCCCTCACATGTCAATTAAATGCTATTTCCTCAGAAAGCGCAATCTTGACCTTCTAATCTAAATAAGACCTCCCTATTATTATTCTTTCAACATAACCTTCATAATTACCCTTTCTGCCTCTTTTCATCATCTGTGTACTGATTTGTTTTAAGTTCCATTAAAGGACAGGGAACCATGGGTCTGCTGACCATCTACATCCAACTCCTAGTCTACTGTCTCCAGAAACTAGCATTTTGTGTGTCAAACAGGTGCTCCTTTGCAGAACATATGAATGGAATGAAATAAATTCAGCCAGATTTAGTCAAAGACTTCCATGATCTGTCCCTACAGTAGCTTCTTAACACATTTTGCTACTGTTGGTTATTTCCCTGTTCCCCGTGGACATCTTTGCCTCTGAGACTTTAAATCCTAACCAGACTTCAATATTCAGCTTTAAACCCACCTCCCCTAAGAGCCCAGACATAGCCAACCTCCGTTCTACTTCTGAAAGACTCATAGTATATGCTCACAATACTGTTAATATAGCCTTTACCATTAATTGCTTTGCAGGGTTACTTTACTGTTCAAGCATGTAAGTATTAGGCCTTCATCTAGATCTGTGCAATGCAATACAGTAGTCACTGGGTTTATGAGGCCATTATACATAAATCAACTAAAAGTAAATAAAATTTAAAATTTGATTACTACTTAATATTAAGCACATTTCAAGTGTTTGACAGTTACATATAGCTAGTATGGCACAGATACACAATGTTCATCATCAGAAATTTCTGAGTGCCTTCAGTACAAAGAACTATATTTTATACTTCTTCCTATTCCATACAGTGAAGATAGTATCTACAACACCTCAAAACAGTTAGTCAATAAAGTAAAAATACTATTATTCATAACTTTAATGTGACCCCAATTACACTGTAAGTAGTTGTTTTCCACATTAATATAGGGTCTGTATGTTGGGATAATAGCTATCCCTAAATCAAGCCTTCAGTTATAGAAATGCACTAGGATTCTCTAAGAGTCAACCCATGAATATAAACAAAATTTGCAAGGTATTTTCCAGTTTATAAAGTGTTTCATAATCATCACTCATTTGGTCACTATATTTTCAGCAAAGAACATAGGGATTCAGGTTAAGTCTAGTATCTACCTAATGGCAACCAAATACGACTGTGTGAAATGATTTTCTTGTGTTCTTATTAGCCTTACACGATCAAGAGGAAACTGAGGTTGAGAGAGGGTAACAACTCCACATCTCACTGTACCTTCAACTGCTTCCAGTTAGCTATTTCTATGTAGGCAAAAGTCAATATATTCAAAGGAGTAGACGTTGGCAAATAAAATTATAAACTACATTGTGTTTGGAGAAAAAAGGAAAACAAAAAGAATAAAACTTTTATAATTTTGTAATATTGTAAATTAAATACTAATGTTAAAGATAAACAATGTTATTCCTTTTAAAAAACTAGATGTATAACACTTTTTTTTTGAGAGTAAAATGGCTAAATTACAGAAACAGATACCAGCAACTTTAAAAAGCCCAAATTATAAAGACATTTTAAAAGATGCATCATATTATTGAAGTTATTTTTATTGTAAGAAATATGTACTAAAATACAGCTGTTAATATTGAGCTAATGAAGCTATTTAAATGTCTCAAACCTATTACATACCATATTTCAAACTATTTCAAACACCCAACTTATCTCTAACTTTTAAATCTTGAATGACCCCACTGCTTATTAATAATCTTAAGTTATACATTGATACAGGATATATCAATGACATTTCAAAGAAAAATATGAAGGGAAGGTTCATATTTTTAGGACTTAAAGGGTTTAAGTCCTTTATGAGTTTTGATAAATCTGATCCAGAAGAATCAGAACATGTTCCAAACTGCATTGTGTCAACCTGCCAAACCCATTAACACTCAATCAGAAACTCTCAGTTTCTTCAAATATGAAATGATACATTTAGTCTACCTTAAAGAGAAACTAAGGTGATCATGGTATTTTATTAAACTTCTAACCTCTGCTACAATTTCTTCTAGAAAAATAACACCAGTGATGAGAAAATAGGATCTTCATTTGTCCAACTTGTTTTTGAGGATGTCTCTTATTTGTACTGAAACTCCCAGTTTCAAATAAGGATTGAAAGGCTGACAAGCAACAAGGCATCAAAGCATTCTTTAGAAAGCCCAGCAACCACTATGGTTACTGCCAGGAAGTCATTCCAAAGACTGATTTTGAAAAAGGCAACAGTCACAAGGGAAAGGAAGGGAATCCTGTCAGAGGGGGCAGGTGTGTTTTTGAGGCCAGCAGTATTTTGTTTTTAATGAGGCACAGTTGCAGGTCTCCAATTGTGTGCCACAAGAGAGCAAGACATCAGAAGGCTTCTAATGCTTTTATAAGCATCACCTTGGAGGAAAAGAACACTTTGTTAAAATGTAGGTTTGGTACTTCTTTTAGGCAGAAAAGCTGAAGGGGCTGGAATACTTAAAAAGAATAATTCATGTGCCCCAGTTTAAAGGATACAATATTAAAAATAAAATCCATAAACAATTAAAGTAAAAATAACGCAAAACTGCATTCCTTCTTTTTTTTTTTCCCCTGGGGATGAGGAGGGATGGGAAAGGAACTACACTCCTGCTTCTCCCTCACTCTTGTACAATGTCGTAGACAACTCTTTTAATAGCTTCCTTCTCACTAGGTAAATAAAGATAAAGTGTGAGAAAGCATATAATCTTGTGGTATCTTCCCAGAGTGCTGGAAGCAAAATGGAAAGGAAGCAGGAAGAGATAACTTAGCCCTGTAGTGCACTGTTAAAAGGGCAGCAGTGCTGGGATAAAAATTAATTATTATGCTCCCTTGTAACTATGAATCTGCTTATGCTAAAAAGTGTCGAGGTTTGATAGCTTTATCCCAGACCACATTATGCCCTCAGGCTCCCTCTTGAGAAAGCTCTGTTAACCTTCAAAACACAATGTTTCACTGGAATCACTTTACAATCTTGTGACAAGCAAGGCCGAGTCAAAACCAGTCTCCAACTATCTTTACTTAGAAAACTGAGGGGGTTTTGGCCCATTAAGTTAAGAGGATCGGTAACCCTTCTTAGCAACAGCCGGAATGTAGCTGAAAAAGAGTTATGTCTACAAAACACACAAGACACCCACACTGCTGTGCGTACCCATGTACCTTAAATGCAATGAAGGCTCAGAACCTAAAGGTGAAGTCATTCGAGTTCCTAGAACTCCTGGGAAAGGATGGGGAGGGACAGTGAAACAAAGTCGTTCCTTTTTGATTTTCCGAGGTCACTTCTAGAGACTCGCCCGCCAGCGCGTCCCGATAACAGAAAGCCGGCCCCGTGGGGCAGACAGGACCGCCCAGTCCGCCCGACCTCGCTCAGCCTCCTCGGAAGGGCGCGTGGGCCAGAACCCGCGGTCCGCCCGCCGTCCGAGGTCGGCTCGAGGCGTGGTCCTGTCCCCGCCCGCCTGCCCAGACGACGCGGAGGGGCGCGACTCACATGTGCGGGTTCCTCCTGAAGGCGTTGGTGATGTCCTTCACCACCCGCTGCACAAGCACTGCCACCTCCTCGCTCGTCTCGGCCATGTTCGCGGCGGCCGCGGCGGCTCGAGCGCGCCTCCGGGAGAGCAGAGCAGCCGGCGAGAGTTCCGTAGGGTGCGCGCGCGCGTGCGCCAGTTGGGGCGCGCCGCCGCCGCCGCCGCCGAGCACTTCCGGGTCAGCGCGCCGGCGGCCAAGGCGTGGTGTCCGCTGGGGTGGCGGCCCTTGGAGATGGGTGGATGGGTTTACCTCGGCTTGAGTAGCCGAGTTTGTAAACCTCGGAACAAACTCTGCGGTTTGGTTTGTAAAGTTACCTGTGGCCTTAAGGGAGGGTCCCCAAAATAGTCCGCAAGAGCCAAATGCCTGCCTTCCCCGCCCCCCTCCTCCCCGGCAGGTGCCCGAGAGCTCCTGCAGGAAAGTTGAACCCAGAGTGCAGGTTCTTTCGAACTGCTAGTCCACGGTCGTTTCGAAGGCTTGTTGGCTTTCTTGTCCCAACCTGAGGAAGACCAGAGACGTCCCGGCGGAGTGAGTTCCTTTGACCGTGATGGTGACCTGCTTTTGTACCCGCGTTCCAACTTGGGTTTCCGAAATTGAAAGCAGCCTCTTAAAAAGAGTTAAAATTTTTTAATTAATACAGGAAAAGGAGAAAAAGTAAGGAAAAAACTTGCCCTCTGGATCCAGGAAATAAAAGTGAAATTTTTTTTACATTTTCTACTTCGAGTGTATCTGTTCCATTTTACTCAACATTCGGTATGCTGATTCAACTTTGAAGTAGGAAATTCAAGGCCCTGACAGTTTGCTTAAAATAGCTATTTTTCTTGCTATAGATAATTTTCGTAGGAAAAACCAGCTCTGTAGTCCACTCCGATTTTGAAATGTCATTAATTAAGGTTTTGGGTTTTGTGTGTGTGCCTTTCTGTAATAGAAAAATCTGGTTGTCTTCACTTTTTTTCCCCCTTTCACCCTTGAAATCTATGTCTCTTAAAAACTTTTTTTTGTTTGTTTGTTTTTTTAAAGCAAGCTCATGGTGTGTGATGTGAGCATATGTGTGGCACTTGAGTAGGTTTTATGATTGTGAAAGTAATAAACATTCATAGGTTGTAAAATTTATCAAGAAATAAAAATTACTACGTCCAGTAGCCCATATATCACGTGAGTGAGTTTGTAAAGGCATTGGCCTTTTGGTTTTTAAAAAAGCAAGGCAGAAGTTTAACAAAATTGCAGAAAACAAGATGAGACAGGTTTAAGAAGTAGTAACATCAAACAAATCTTCCCCCTTGGCAGGTTCTGGAATGAAAAAGTAAAATGAGTGGAATGTTTTAGATTCCAAGGCCAAGACAACCTCAGATATCTTGGCTACTACAAGAATAACAGCTCTCAAATGGTTTGAGTTAACTGATGAGTCTTTCCTCTTAATCAAAACCTTGCATCCTTTTCTAATGATGGTGGGAAATAAACCCTGACTTCTGGGGCAGAGTTCAAAGCAGCATACCCAGAAGTATGAAATTTTTTTTCCAAAAGCTTTATTTTGAATCTTAAAAATTAGCGAGATTTTTGTTTTTCATTCCAATACATATGTATTTGTATTTTACAGGAAAAACCCAAACTTGGATTCCAAGTTTTGAAGTAAAATTCCCTACATACATTCACATATATGTACATACATCGTCTTTGTACCATTTGAAAGACATGGTTCTTTTAAGAGTTCAAAAATTGTTTCACCCGACTATTAAGGACCTACTACATATAGAACTCTTTTTTTTTTTTTTTACAACTGGGAATGTATTAGAATTCTGATCCACCTCAATTTACAGATAAGGACTGAGATTCAACAATGTTAAGAACTGAAATTCATGAACTCTTAAAGATATGTATAAGCATGGGATATGAGGCCCAGCATAGTGGTGCAGGCTTATAATCCCAGTGACTTGGAAGACTGAGGCAGGGCAATCAGGAGTTCAAAGTCAGCTTCATCAGTTTAGCAAGGCCCTAAGCAACTTATTGAGACCCAGTCTCTAAATAAAATACAAAAAAGGGCTGGGGATGTGGCTCAATGGTTGAGTGCCCCTGAGTTCAATCCCTGGAATGAATGAATGAATGAATGAATGAATGAGTGAGTGAATGATAGATATGAAGGATCTTGGTTGCCTGTGGCCATAATCCAACTACTAGGGAGCCTGAGGCAGGAGCTGGGGTTGTAGCTCAGTGGTAGAGCTTTTGCCTAGCTTGTGTGAGGCACTAGGTTAGGTTCTCAGTACCACATATAAACAAAATAAAGGTCCATCGACAACCAAAAAAATATTTAAAAAAAAAATAGGGTATGATATTTTGGATGATTTTATTGAAAGACTATTTGAGTCTACAAAACGTTTATTGATAATAATGAAATATAGTAAATAACTTAAATGCTCAATGATATGGCATTGGTTAAATTATGGTAAATTTGTATGATAAAATACTGTTTGACTTTTAAAAATTCCATTATAACTAAGATTATACAGTTGGACTTCCAAAGCCTAGATTCCACATCTGTGGTTGGTTGGATCTAAAATGACAAAGTATACAGGAAAAAAAATGTACAGAATTATTTTTGTTATTCCCTAAACAACATAGTATAACAACAATTTATATATCATTTGCCTTCTATTAATGTATACAGAAGAATGTGCATAGCTTATATGCAAACACTGCCAGTTTACAAGGGACTGGAGCTTCTATAGCTGTTGGTGTCTGTGGAGGTCCTGGAGCCAATCTCCTGTGCAAACAGGGATAACTGCATTCCAGAGTATTAGGGAGAAGAATATTCAAAGGAAATTTTACTTTCTAAGTAAGGCAAAAAAAAAATACAATTTTTATGATTTAAAAAAAGCTTTTTCAAGTTTATATTAATAAAGACAGATTATATATGTATATATATGTGTATGTATGTAGATAGACAGACAGACAGACAGACAGATTAGCCAACCATTTCTTATGCATTTTAGAAAACTGAAATTGGGGAAAAACGTAGATATGTAATGAGAAAAACTGGTACCAGAATAGTATACAATACTATCCTAATTTCATATGTGCAATACAAATTGTACATAATATAATCATGTATATATAAAATAGACTGGGATGATATAAACTAAAATGTGAACAATGATTGTCTCTGGTAGAATTATTGGAGATAATCAAGATCTATAAATATGTGTTCTCTATATTTTTCTGAATGTTTCAATCTTTCTACAATGAAAAATTTAATGTATGTATTAAGGGCCTGAGTGGGAAGAAGGACACAAAGGTGGTTTTAATGACTTTTGAGAAGAGATGGGAAGTGACCTTGAAATCTGTTTCCATCTCTGTATTATTCTACTGATATCACTATGACATGTTTATGTATGTACTCCATTTATTTTATTTGAATTCCACCTTCTGATAACATACAAGACAGAATTAGTACTAAATGTGTTCTTAGTATGGATTCATTATTATAAAAACAGCAAGCTTATATCTCCATTAAAAGAAATAGGTGCTCAGTTTTAAATACTTTATTATAATGTTGCCATTGTGATTATATCTTGTAGTATATCCTATCCACTATCCTAAAATCTAAAATCAAAGAACTTAACTAGCAAAGAAATAATAGATGGAATATATATATATATTTAAAAAGCATACATTAAATGTAAGGGCAATAAATATCTTTCTCTTGGTGTGTTTATTTCCCTGAATACATGATTCCATGTATAAAAACTAATTTTTTAAAAAGTCTCAAAACACCCATAAATGCTAATGCCATCTATTGTTATTCCTTGTTTACATCTCTATCACTTCATTTTCCAATTTTTTTTTTTTTTTTGAACCAGGGATTGAACTCAGGGACACTCAGCCACTGAGCCACATCCCCAGCCCTATTTTGTATTTGATTTAGAGACAGGGTCTCACTGAGTTGCTTAGGGCCTCACTAAGTTGCTGAGGCTGGCTTTGAACTCGAGATCCTCCTGACTCAAGCCCCCCAAATTGCTTGGATTACAGGCGTGTGCCACCACGCCCAGCCATTTACCAATTGTTGGGATAAAAATAAGAAAATACATATGATGGTATCTTTAAACTGAGAAGCATACAAATTGTTACTTTTTTTTCTATGAATTAAGAAAGCATTATGACTAGTCAGTTTTAAAACAATAAAGTAAATATTTTGAATATGAAACTTATCTACTATTTCTAATGATAGTTATTATACTGCAATTACAATTTAATTTCCTAATTAAAGAATGAACTTTCATTAACCTCACAAAGTAGGTACATGTTATCAAGATGATAATAATGAAGATGATTTTAAATGACCAGTTTTTGCCTATGTTAGAGCCTATGAAGATAGGAGAGTGAAGATACTAGTTACATAAATGTTTTTTATTATTAAGTGATATTTTACTTTCCTTGACATTTGGTAGTTCCAAAATGTCATCATTTTCCTTTGCCCAGTTCTTCCTTTCTACCACAGAGGCCCAAGGGACCCATGATGTAATCTTTAGAAAAGAACAGAAAAAAATGAATAGAGAGAAGAAGCCAATCCAGGACCTGCATATGAAAACAGATAGGGAGAGAGTACCTCCCCATGAAGCAATGAATGTCTCTGGTGTACTGAAAATGTCAAACTGTCATAGGGATTTCCTTAGTAACATGCCTTTTAATGGCTAACTAAATAAAAATTTTCAGCTTACTTATGACAGATGAAAACCATAGCTTAGTTTCAAAATTCATAACTAAAAATTTAAAAATGTAGTGGGAGTTTCATTTTGACTGTTGAAGAGGTTTAGTCTGAGAACTGGTATCTGACTAAAAGTAAAGGTTATACCTCCTGTTCTCCTTTTTAAAGCCAATTATTTAATTCAGAAATTTTGTGATAAAAACACACCTTATTTCTCAGCTTATTTCTATTTCCATGTTGTAAGCCACCTTTGGGACCCACCAAAATTACCCTCAGAAAATGATGGATTTTTTTTGTTAAATGTTGAATTAATGCTCTTAATTTGCAGTTATAATATTTATAGAGACACTAAGAGAGAATGTCAAAGACTAACTCCCTATTTATATCTTTGCACTTTAAGTCTTTAATTTCTATGGGTAAGCCCCTCAAATCATCAGTGTGAAAAATGGACAGTAAAAATTATGAATTTTAGGTTTATAGTAAGGGAAGGCTATCCTTGAGAGGAGAAGACATGACTGAGCAATTTTACTTATTTATTCTATAAATTTTAATGAGTATTACTGTGTATAAGACATTGTGCTAGATCCTGGGTATTCATAGTGAGAAAAACAGAGCTGATTCAGACCCAACCATAGGACTTAAAGCCTGATGGAAATGATGGACAATATCCAGGTAAACAGACAAATATAAAATGAAAAGTTATAATCATTTCACAAAAGGAAAAATCAGGATACAGATGGTAATAGTGTGGGTGTAAGGGACTAGCTTTAGATTGTGTGGTTAGAGAAACCCACTCTGGGTGATAATAACTTAAGCTGCAACCTGAAAGAGGAGAAGGAATCAGCCCTGTGAAAAGCAGGGAAAGCCCCTCACCAGTGGTGGAAACTTGTCAAGGCCTAATAAGAGCTTACTTAGCCTCTCTCAAGAACTAAGAAAGAAGGCCAAACTAGTAACTTTTACCAATCTTTCAATGTTTGTAAAGTGACTTCAGCTTCAGAATGGTTGGCACCTGAATGCCAATAATGAGCTTGATTGCTTACCTACGTTTTTCACCTTTATATATTTGCTGTGTTCTTTATTGTACCAAGGAGCTCCCCAAGCTAAATGATAGATACATTTGCAGAATAAAAAAATTAATCTGTTTCAGGTTTATCAGTTAAATTCCTGTCAGAAAAATGGAAGTCCAACTCTGTATTCTAAGTAAAAAGTTTAAAACAGGTCAATTGAGGCTTTTATACCCTTTGAAAGTGGAGGGGACAGAAGTCAGGGCACAGTCACCAACCCTCTCAACCTTCAGTAGTAAAACAAGCAACTGTACCTTGTCCAGAAGTTACTGCAAATATCAAGAACCTCTGGGAGATGGCACCAACTCTCTCTGCAGCATGTACTCAAGTGCTTCTCAAGAAACTCATCCTGAGAGTATGTCAGACCTCATATTGGCTGTCTGTACATGCTTCTTACCTGCAGCTGTTGCCTGAAGAGAAAGACCTATTCTCTTTCTACTTTCCAAATCTTGTGCTCTTGTTAGTAAAATACCATGATACCAAGAAGAATAAAAGGAATAATGGTGATGCTTGGGTGATCATAATCCCACATTGGCAACACATAATCCAGAACAGTTTATCTCTTCTGCTTTGGATTTTTTTTTTGTTTTGATTGTTTTGTTTTGTTTTTTTGTGGTGCTGGGAATTGAACCCAGGGCTCTGTGCATGTGAGGCAAGCACTCTACCAACTGAGCTATATCCCGAACCCCCTCTTCTGCTTTAGAAAGGAAAAAAAAAAAAAGTAAGTTATCCATTAGAGGTAATGGTAAGAGAGAAGCCACTCCCACTTGGTCCCTAGATACTTGTATTCTGGTTTTAGAAAACATGGCATCATCATTACATGGTGCTTTGGATTATACATCTATCTTGTAGTATGTCACTGCAAGTCACAGTGGGCTGTCCAATCAAGCACTGTCAGTGTGCAATATGTCATCCCACTGTTTTGTTAAGCAAACTGCTTCAAAATGGTGGGGTGTATGTTATGATCAGTGAATCCCATAGGTACAAAACCTATTGCTCCTTTGGTTGTGAAATGAGTTCCTTGGTCAGAAATTATGTGTCCTAGTTATCAATTGCTGTATAACAAATGAACCTCAAACTCAGTGACTTAAAACAACATTATTATTTCTCACAATTCTGTACACTGACTGGGACCAACTGTGTGGAGTTAGTTAGGGATATGTAATTATTATCAGATAATGACTGGGGTTGCAGTCATCTGAAAGCTTGATTGGCCTGGATGTTCAAGATTGCTTCTTTATTCTTACCTGGTGTCTTGGTGCTCTCTTTCTCTCTCTTTGTGACATCTTGTATTCTATAGCTTTTTATAGTATGGTAATTTCAGGAAGTCATACACAGGAACTAGATTCCTAGAGACAGGAAGTGGGAGTTCAGACTAGTTAAGGGCTGCAAAGCATCAGTTTTTCAATATTAAAATGATCAAAACTGTCCCAGCACTTGCCCAGTTTCAAGAGAATGGAGAAAATATCATGCAAGTGTGAAGGTCAACTTGCAGAAGAGAATGTGTGATAGAAGATGCGATTTTGCCTAGCTTTAGAAAATAAAAGCTATTATCAGTATTAAATAAGGAAACTGTAAATATGGTAACCGTAATCTATGGATACTAGAAGAAGAAACTGGAGGGGGGAAAGGTTAAACTGCTGTACCCATGTTTGAAGAGTCAATTGTAAACAACCTACCATCTGGTTGCATGTTGGCTCCCTTTGGTCTTTGCTGCTGAAAGCTTAGGCACCTAGCAATAACTGGCTAGATCAGCTTGGGTTGGGTGGATGGAGGTAAAATCTATATTGTTGGACATAGAAATGTCTCTATGACTACTTTCTTCATGAGTTCCTGGAGCAAGCATTGTTATGGCTAGGGAAAGAGACTATTAGCTATAGAATGGAACATTCTGTCCTCCTGGTTATCAAGGACTTTTTATAGAACACAACACCAGAACCTACACCTATTCAGAGAAATCCTATCTCTTCTCCAAACCTCTTTCTCATCAATTTCTTAATCATGCTAATTCTTGTATAATTGATTCACACATATACAAGTCCCTATCTTACCAAGCTATTTGCCACTGTACATAGATCAGTATAGATCTACTCCTCTTGTTATGTCTTCTTCCAATCTAAATAAGCAACTAGATGCACAGTCTAATGTTTTGCCTGTTTGAAGATTTCCCTTCTTGTCAATCTTTTAGAACCATTCAAGAGTGAGACTGTAATTTTAAAGCCATCCTCCTTTGGGTATTACCAAAACTTTGTGATGAATTATCTGGAAACCAGACAAATTGTCGTTTTTCACAGTTCTGTGTCTTGGGTAATTCTCCATGAGGCCATAGGTATGGACACAGAGAGATCAACGCAGTACAAGTTACTACTATTAGTGTCTGAGTCGCTTACTCACTCAACTTGTGTCTTTGAGAACAACTTGATTCTCATCTCTATCCCACTTACAGAGCTGTGGTCCTTTGAGTCAAGGAACACCTTAGCTCATCCTTAGCTCATATGATTACATGGTGTCTCACAGTCAGATATTTCCTGAGGGACCAGCAGCAAGCACAGAACTATTTCTCAAAAGGATAATACTTACCAACTGAAGAAAGTTGGCTTCTTCCCCACAACCCTAAGTGTATTGGCATGTCAGTTTTATTTGTTACTGTGAGAGCATTCCTATCTGCTATTTCAAGCACCATTTGGTCTGGTCTGCTGAGTCATATACCCAAGATCTGCTTTCATTGAAGCTTAAACCTGCTTCTTATCCTCCAATTGCTCTGGAATTCTTTCACAACTATGGGTTACTCAGTAAAAGACTCAAAGAACATTTAACTAATGTATGTAACTTCTGGAATCCCAATTGGCCTATGCATCTCTCAGTGATAGTGTCCAAGATGGAAAACTTGCCCTTCAGCTTGGTGGAAATACATGTCATGCCCCAGCCTAATGAATTACTAGAAACTTCATTCAGGTGTTCCTGAATGTTTAAAGGCTTATCTTCCATCCTGTCATACATGTGACTTAGCAAGGAACCTAGGTGTTTACTATTTATTGTACCTGTAGTCTAATTCCTCAAAGGAATACAGGGACTCATTACATACTCATACACTCCTGTGTACGTCCATATAACTAAACAGTTGTCTAATTCAAGTATCTTCATTGTTCCACAGAATGTAAACTTCAGAAGGGCTGGAACCCTATTCGTCCCATGCAATCACCTATTCTTTGCCTTGCATAGAGTGGGCTCTCAAAAGTTAAATGAATGAATGGTTGGATGGATGGATGAAAAAAAAGGGTGATAAAAATATAAGGATGGATAGGATAAATATCACATAGTATAAATGTAATGAAGTAGCAGTACAGGAAATCCTCTAGGAATTTAGTCAAAGGCCTAATCGTAAGGAACCTTGAGGCTATATTTTGGCAGTTGAAATTTTTTTGAAAAGTTGCATAGAGCCATTGAAAAGGTTTATGCTTCTTTGTTGTTGAAATCCTCAAGGACATTCTCATCAGTTTATACTTTGTTTCAGTTATGCATGTGTCAAAATGCACACACATATCTTTGTATACACACTTAAGAGTTTTATCAGGTATCAGGTAATAAAATGAGAGAATCCATTGATCTTTAATTGTATCTTCCTAGTACCTGGCACAGTACCTGAACATAGTAAGCACTTCAATACCTATCAAATGAACAAATAAATGACCATTAAAATGCCATCTTTACCTTAAAGCCTTCTTTGATTATCTGAGCTAAAAATGCTCTCCTATAATCTTAAACTTAATTGTGTTCTGCATAATCTTTGGCACTTCTAATGTATTGCCTTAGAGTTCTTTATATAAATCTCTCATATCTTTTACTAAGTTGGAAGTAGTTGTCAAATGCATTTTTGCATCCCAACAATATAGTACATTTCCTTATATGAGGCAAATATTTAGTAGATATTTATTGAATGAAAAAGGAAATAAAATGTATTTCTCTTTCAATTTTAGTGTCATGGATAGTAAAGAATTATGCAATGAGAAGCATAATTCTAAAAATTGGTCATCAGGTTCTTATAATTACTGTAGATATATTTTATTCTAAAATTTTATGTTATTCTCTCCAATTGAATAAATCGGGAGAGTCAGGAAAACTTGTTTCAGAAAAAAAAACTATAAATAATCATGTCTTTTAAAAGTCATTTTAAATTAAGATATTCACAAATCATAAAATTAACCCTTTTATATTATACCATTTATTGGTATTTATCCTTTCAAGTTGAATGAGAAATAGAGATTTTCTCAAATAGAAATTTAGGGAATTTTTCATGCTTAAAGAAGTTTTTTCAGAGAGCAGAGAAATGATATAGGTCAGAATCATGGATCGATACTAAGAAAGGAAGAGCCTTTGAGAAGGAAAATATGAAAATCAGGATAATTCCATTAGATACAGAATTATAAGTTGGTGAGTTTTTTCTTTCAAGACTTTGAAAATTTTATTCCATTCTCCTCTTATATGGTGTCTGAAGAGAAGTATAATTTAATTCATCTCCTTTCACTTCTTTAAGTAAGATGCTTTTCCCCCTTTCCCAGTTTTGTTCAACTGATTTTTGAACTTTGATTTTCTATGTTTTGAACAGGAAATGCCTAGGTGCAGATTTTTTGGTAATAATCCTGGTTGGTGTTCTCTGAGCTCCCTGGACCAATAGTTCTGTGTCTGCATCCATGTTGGAAAACTCTCAGCCATTTTTACATCAGATTTATCTGTTTTTTGGTTTACTTATTCCTTCTGGTGTTCTTGTTGTGCATATGTTATATCTTTTGTAATGATCCCAAAGATCAGCATAATATTTTAACGTTTTGAAATGCCCAAGAAATACATTTTCCTCAAGAACAAAGGAAAACCAAAATCTGGATTGAGGCATCTTGGTTCTGCTTCATTAGTTCACCTACTTATTGACTCATTCAATATGTATCTTTGTTGAATGTCTACTTTGCATCAGTTCTCCACATCTTTGTTTATGGGATGGCCTTGTATGCATTATGTTCCTTGAGCATTTCTCTGCAGTGACAACTTCATCACATTAATAATGAACCAGGAATTAATAATTCAATATTTTATGTTTACTTCCAGGACTTATTAGAAACCAATTGGAAGAAAAACCATGCAGAAGCCTGCAATGACATTTTCAGCTTTTCTATGGGAAGAAATAGATATAGAATTGATGATATTATTTACTATTAATATTCTTTGCTTTTGAAGGAGCAGTTTCTCATGAAAATCCATCAAAAAGTAAAATATATAAATGACCATGTAACCTGCAGAGGTTTTTCTTTTTTTAAAAAAAAATGTTGAAGTCATCCAATGAAGGGTAAATATGTTTATGTATTTTAATAACTTGCCATTGAAAGGACCAGTTTAAAGGAAGGAAATGAGCACCACCACAGATGGCTACAGAACCCCCTGAACATGGTTCTTTTTGCCATATGGAGTCATGCATGAACAGTAGCTCATTCTCCAGTCTGTAATAATCCTACCAAAAGAGAAGTCTGAACAGGAACAACATGTATTAATAACAAATACAAATACAGAAATTGCTAAATATTTTGACTTATACTCTTGCTCCAACTTCCTACATGGGGACAGCTTTTAATATCTATGAATGTCTATGAATATTCCTCCATTCTGAGGTTAAATAGCATGCCTAACAGTGGCTCTCTCTGTAGCCAGGAAAAAGAAGCTTGATTTTCTAGTGTCGTGTTTTGCATAAGAACAACCATGCAAATTTAGGGCTATCTTGCCTTATACAACAACATATTTATCTATTGACTTCAATCCCTGGCTGTTCCTTTTTCTAATATTTAAAACTTTTTTTATTTTTCTATTTTCATGTCAATTTCTCCCCATCGCTTATACACACAGAATACATATAAGAAAAAGTCTGAAAGACTACATGAGCTCCATAGTGTAAATAGTATTTATCTCTGAGAGGTAATTGTTAGATGTTAATTATATAATTGAACATAACTATATGAAATGTTAAGGATATTGATGGATTGCCTTCTTCCTTAGGCAGAATTCTTAGCCCGTTTCCCCTGTTCTTGATGAGGTTGATAACGTAGGTCATTCTTCTAGGTCTAACCCCTGAACAACTTCTGCAGTGATTTTTTTCCAATACACAAAAATGACTGTGTCAATCCTATGCTTAAAAGCTTTCTGTTGCTCTTTTATCACTCACTAAAGAAATATTTGTGTTCTTTCTCGTGACACAAAAGGCGTTCATAGCCTATCCCAAGCTACTGTTTTCAGAGTAACTTCTTTATGTCAGTCCCTGCAGTAGGATTGCAAAGAAAATGAGAAATGGGTTTTATAACCTAGGGGAATTCACAAATAGTGAACTGGTACTGCTGCTCAATAGCTGAAATGCTCTGGTTAGTGCATAGAGCAGGATCATCATGACATTTCAGAATTCTGAGTAATTATGCCCAATGAACAAATAAAGTCTTATCATCTGTTGCCTATTTAAGTTAAATGAGGAAGGGCTATAATTGCCCTAGGACAAGAGATGGGTATCTGGAAAATGAGCCTTGAAAAACAGTAGGAGGAGGAAGAGGCTCTGCTAATAGTAATGCCACCCTTTTGTCTGCAGGTGGAATGATGCAGAAGCATATCCCATATTGTTTGGAGTTTGGGAGTCTGCAGATTTTGTGATGCAAAAAAAACCCATCTCTTACCCACCTGCTTTATTTAACCCTCGAAACAACTCTGTGATGTCCTCAATTCATGAGTAAGAAAGGAGACTGAAGAAAATAAATGACTGATTTAAAGTTACACAGCAAACTAAGTCAGGATTTCCTTTGAATCAAAATTCTATGATCATCTTGGAAAAAATATCAGGGTTTATTCTTTGATCTAAGAGTAAGGAAGTAGAAGGAAGTGGGATTCCAGTTTCTAGAACTGGAGGCCATCTTGATGAAGCCTCTTGGAAATATCTGTGCTCCTTAGTGTAACCAAAAAAACACAGCAAGAAGTCATTATTCTGTTTATCATGTCCAGCAATATGCCAAATGCTTTACATATATCATTAAATTTAATCCTTAGTGACTTAATGAGGTAGCTGCTTTATTTTTCTTCATTGTCTAGAGGAAGAAAGCAAGGCTTAGGTAATCGACTTAGCCCAAAGTTGCATAATTATTAAGTGGCAGATGTGGGACTTGCATCCATGAAAGAACCAATGGTCTTAGGTTGGGCTCCAAAACCCAAGGCATGCCTTCCTCTAAGAGAATGGTTAGTTTTGTTTTTATCAGGATAGCTGTTGCCAGAATTTTGGTTGTCATGCATCAGTTTTTTTGGTTTTCAGTTTTGTGTGGTAGTGGTGGTGGTGTGTGTGTGTTTTTACAATGTGTCTTCCTTCTTTGGCTCAAAGTCATTCTGATTCAATGGAAGGATATGATAGCAACTTATTCCTTCTGTGATTTTTCTCATCTCCCTAACCTTATCTTCTTAGTGCTCTAATATTACCAAGCCAATGCAGTTGTTTGCAATCAGCTTATTATTTAGCCACAGTACAAAATCCTAGAAAATGAGAATTTTATAGTAAAAGGGGCAGAAGGCACACCAAAATTAGAATCTGAAAGCCTGATCTCCAGTCCCAAGTCTGCCCTTCTCTAGCTGTGTGTCCTTGATCAAGCAGTTTTAATTTTTCTAAGGTTTCTATTTTCTTAACTTTAAATTGCCAATAAATTCCCCCCTGCCTTTTCTCATAGAACATGTAGAAGAGTCTAAACAAGTTATTTTAGGGACTGATTTATTCAAAATGAAACAAGTCCAAACACATGTATCTCAAATGCTCTCATTTTTAAGTCCACTTCTAAGAAAACCCTCAGAATTCTGTGTAAGAATATTTAATTTTTTTCATTGATTTGTCCCTGACAAATTGTAGAGTATAATCTGATATTGTGTATAGATAAGAACTTTAGTTCACTGCTGATAAAGAATCAATTCTTTTAATATTTCTGGAGATAAATTTGATGAAACATAAAAATATTTAAATCTAAGCAAACTCACTTTATTAGCTTCAAGTTTATACATGGTAATATTTCTTATAATAATGAAAACCAGTAAAAGCTCAATTTCTAATAATCGGGGGAAATGATTAAATAGACTTTGGAATATTTAAATAATGCCATACTTCTTTTCACCAAATTAAAATGATTTAAAAATAAAATAACCCTTTGGTTGTGTCCATAATTATTGTATTAGGTTGTTTTAAAAAGTCACTATCAAAAAATATGGTTTTAGTTGTTCATTAGTATACCTTCCACTTTTTTCATTCATCAAACATTTTGTGAGTGTAAACAGTGTGCCAGACACGCTCCTAGATGGTGCTGGAGATATGGTGGGTCAATGGAAAATGAGTCACTATAATCCCACTACATTCTAGAGAGGTAATAACAAAGTAACAAAGAACAATGTGAAACAAGGAAAACAAAATGAAACAGTAAGGAGGTAAACAAAAAAATAAAGATTGCAGGTTTGTTTTTCTAACAAAAGAAAAAATAGAGTTGTGTGATAGAGAGTGAATAAGTTGGTGGATGGTGGCAACTTAAGATCGGGTAGTCAAGGAGGCTCTGGGATGAAACTTGACAGATGGGAAGGGTGGCCCATGTAAAATATGGGGAATAGCATGGTCAGGAAGCACAGAACTGCAAAAACAAACATTCTTATGGAGAAAAGAATCCACCATGTCTATGGGACCAGACATGATGCCACTATGGTTAATGTGAAGTGATGGAGGGTGGGAGGGTCCAAATGGAGTTGGAGAAATAGGATGTCATTCCAAAGTAAGGGCTTGTATGCCACAGAAGGAGTTTAGATTTTATTGCAAGAGCCATAAGAAGTCATTGAATTATTTTATGCTGGAAGATGACATAGTATGATTGTTGCCTTTTGATTGCTTTGAGAAGGCTGGATTATAGTAGAAGTAGGGAGAAAAATGAAGACTATTGCTAGATGGGAGATAGGAATGATTGTCATCATTGGAGGAAAATGGGCCAAATATGAAAATATTTTAAACGTATGAGGAATTGCTTTTTCTAATGGACAGTATGTTAGTGGTGTGGTGATGAAATAAACAAGTGGAAATATTGAAAATAGGAAGTCATTATATTATAGTATAAGTATATTTGGCATGTTGTACAATAGATCTCTTGAATGTATTCTTATCTACATGAAATGTTCTATCTTTGACCAATATCTCCCCTATGGTAGCCCTACTTCGGCCTCTGGTAACCACCATTCTGCTCTCTGTTTCTATGAGTTCAACCCTTTTAGATTCTGCATATGGTAAATGTAAATGTGTAAATTTCAGGAATTTTGCATTTTTGTTGCTATAATAAAATACCTGAGACTATATATTTTATTTAAAAAGAGATTTATTTAGTTCACAGTTCTGGAGATTCAAGAGGATGGTGCCCACTTTTGTTCAGCTCCGGTGAAAGTCTTTTGACTATATCACAACATGGTAGATGGTATCAATGTGTGTGTGTGTGAGAGAGAGAGAGAGAGAGAGAAAGAGAGAGAGAGAGAGAGATCATATGGCAAGGCAGGAAGTCAGAGAAATTCAAGGTCCAAGCTTACTTTTTCATACAACATATAATTGCAAGAACTAATTCACTCTGTGAGACCAGCATTAATGTCTGAGGATACTCTCTTCTCATGACCTATTACCTTGTACTAGTCCTTACCTCCTAAAGTTTGCAATACCTGTCAACATCACTATGCTGGGAACAAAATTAATGGAACACAAACTTTTGGAGGACCACTCAAACCATATTCAAATCCAGCAGGGAAAATGTCTATGTGGATATAATATCCAAAGATTTATCCCATTAAACTATCATTCTATTTAGAATCTTTCTTAAATGAACATTTAAGAGTTCATTTTAGTGTACCTTTTCCCCTACATCCTTGCCAACACCTATTGTTGCTTGTATTCTTGATAATAGACATTCTAATTGGGATGAGATGAAATCTTAAGGTGGTTTTGATTTGCATTTCTCTTATTACTAGAGATGTTGAACATTTTTTCATATATCTGTTGATTGCTTATAGATCCTCTTCTGTGAAGTGTCTGCTCATTTCCTTAGTGCATTTATTGATTGGGTTATTTGTATTCCTGGTTTAAAGTTTTTTGAGTTCTTTATAAATTCTGGAGATCAGTGCTCTATGACGTGTGTGTGGCAAAGATTTTCTCCAATTCTGTAGACTCTCTCTTCACTTTGCTGATTGTTTCCTTTGCTGAGAAAAAGCTTTTTAGTTTGAATCTATCCCAATTATTGATTCCTTTATTTCTTGTGCTTTGGGAGTCACTTTAAGGAAGTCTGGTCCTAAGCCAATATGATGCAGATTTGGACCTACTTTTTCTTCTATTAGGTGCAGGATCTCTGGTGTAATTCCTAGGTCCTTAATCCATTTTGAGTTGAGTTTTATGCAGGGTGAGAGATAGGGGTTTAGTTTCAATTTGCTGCATATGAATTTCCAGTTTTCTCAGCACCATTGCAGCCACTCTGGAAAGCAGTATGGAGATTCCTTAGAAAACTCAGAATGGAGCCACTATTTGACCCAGCTATCCCACTCCTTGGCCTATACCCAAAGGACTTAAAATCAGCATACTACAGTGATGCAGCCACATCCATGTTTATAGCAGCCCAATTCACAATAGCTAGATTGTGGAACCAACCTAGATGCCCTTCAATAGAGGAATGGATAAAGAAACTGTGGTATATATACACAATGGAATATTATTCAGCCATAAAGAATAATAAAATTATGACATTTTCAAGTAAATGGATGGAGTTGGGGAATATCATGTTAAGTGAAATAAGCCAATCCCAAAAAACCAAAAGCAAAATGATTTTTCTGATAAGTGGTTGATGACCCATAGTGGGGGTGGGAGGAGGCACAGGAAGAATAAAGAAAGGATGGATTGTATAGGGAAAATGAGGGGTGGGAAAGGGGTTGGGAAGGAAAGATAATAGAATGAGACAAACATCATTACTCTCTATATATGTATGAATATGCAAATTGTATGATTCTACTTTGTGTACAACCAGAAAAAGGATAGTTGTACCCCATTTGTGTACAATGAACCAAAATTAAAAAAAGAAAAAGAATTAAATTAAAAAAAAGAGTTCATTTTAAATTTTCTTATTATCCTTGCCCAGATGTTTTCTGTGATGTTTTTTCCCCCCAAGGCTCTGATGTGTCCTAGAGAGACTGAATTACAACCTTCAGATTTTGTGTATCACTGGTTCTTGGGTTGCTTCCTGGTGAAATGTTTTTAAAACAAACAAACATTTCTCTTAGAAAAATTCTGGTGTATTATTATATCTATAGTTGGCAAGAAGTAGAATGAAAAGAAGGGCCAAAAGAGAAGTGGGGAAAGAACATCTTTAATATAATACTCACAACAAAAGAAATATGAGGAATTAGCACACACAGGCACTGCTGGAAAGAGTATAATTTTTTACAAGCTTTCTGGAGGGCTCAAACTCTTAAAGATGCACTTAGTTTTTAATGCAAAAGTTCAATTTCTACATTATTATATGGAACTCATTTTATATGCATGAAAAGATTTAGTTGTAGGAAGTTAATGGCAGCATTCATTATAATAAATAATAGGAAAAACACTACCCAAATAATGAAATATTCTCCTGTCATTAACTGATACATTATAGAATGCTTAATGGCATGCAGAATGTTAACATTGTTCATCAAAGAAAGTTACAAGATGTTGTTTATATTGTGATTGCAAAACAACAACAACAAACAGATTGGAAGATTTTATACCTAAAAATATTAGTGTTATTGGTATTGTGATTTTTATTCCTTCCCTCTTCTTCTTTTCCTTCTTCTCTACCTCCCTCCCTTCCTTCCCTACATTTCCTCTCCCTCCTTTCCTTTCCTTTCCTTTCCTTTCCTTTCCTTTCCTTTCCTTTCCTTTCCTTTCCTTCCTTCCTTCCTTCCTTCCTTCCTTCCTTCCTTCCTTCCTTCCTTCCATTATGCACATATATAAGATAAAACATATTAAGAAAAAAGAAAGAAAATTGCTACTATTGAATGATATATTCCAAATCAACAGAATTGGAACCCCTGTTAAAAATGATGACATGAATATTAGCAACTATGACAAATACCAAATAAATAATTGGCAATGCAGGGAGAGTAGACATTCATATTTAGCAAATAATTGTTTTTAATGTTCCCTCTAAAAATATTGTTGAGATATTTAGATCTCAAAAATGATTGAAAGTAGAGACATCTGGACTGAAACTGTATCAAGTTTCCCCTAGAGTCAAATGTGACTTGGGTCCTTGCTCAAGGGAAAAGAAGGAGAACAACAAGCAGAGAAGGATGTCTTGGGAGCTAATTGAGCCTGTATAGATGTTATTTGTTCCCTTCAATACAAGACAACTCAGAAATAAGGGGCTTAAGAAGGCTCCCCTCAGACCACTTCAGAGTCTTTCCCTCCAAAAATCCCTCTGCCTGTAAAAGCCAGAATTTTGCATTTGAAACTCAATAAAAACCATGAGGCATATTTGGAGACCTGTGGAAGGCACCATTGCCCTGTACCTTTCTGCCTTTTGCCATTCTTATGCTGCTCTCTCTTCCAGGAATGCCCTACACAATTCCTGGCCCTGGGTTAAGAACTACTACCATAAGTGATTATCTACTTATAAATTCTAGCCGTAGACAGAAGACAAAATCTTTATATTCATCCACTAATAGCCCCTAATAAACCAATCTGAGAAGTACAAAGTGCATAACCACCGTCTTGACCAGTATTGCTTGTGAGCTCAGGCTGATGGGAAGAATAGACATGTGCTCCTTAGGTAGATTAAACATGGTTTAATTATCTAAATGATTTAAAAGGAACTCATCAGAGTTATGATATACATCACGAGATCAGCTGCATCATTCAGGACAGATGGGATTCAGTCTTCCGAAATCTTCACCACAGGGTTCACAGTTGCACTGGACTACATCTGAGTAAAGGTAATTATCAGACCTTCTAGAGGTTTAACGGCCCTTCTTTTTTTCATCCAAGTGTATGTACACAAGACTGGATCAGTTCTCTAAATATGCTAATCTTATTTTGTGCTGGGGACCACCACACCAGAGCCAGGAGCACCTCACTAAAACCAGCTTTATACTGTGGAAATAAATGAATACCAGCAAAATGAGAACAAGCAAACACTGAGAGCTTGCTATATGGAGGGAGTCAGTCACCATCATTTGCACTTTGTCAGAGAGTCAAAGTTAGGCACGGGACTGGAGAAAAGAGAAGGTTTAAACTCTGCCCTAATTGGAGGCTGCTGGCAGGGGAAAGTATAAGTAGACTGAGTTCAAAAAGCAAGGAAACTATCAGTTAATAATCAAGTCCTGGTCATTTGGAGTTGACTGCTACAGGGGTCATTGTTGTCCTGGATTGTCACTAGAGTTAGAAGTCTGATTACTTGTAGGTCTGACTTACAGAAGCCTGGCTTTCTGGCTAGTTGACTTCCTGGCCATAGTCCATTCATAGTTCATAATTCACTTGTATATTTAATCTTCCAATACAATACACTGTATGGTTACGGGAGGCAATAAATACAGTACAGTAAGCCCACCTTTGGTCTCCCTGAACTGTTGCATCCTGGTCCAAGTATACTCTTAAAGTTGGCATTGCAGAGTGAGAGTAGGTTGTCTCCCTGAGGCATCTGAGAGTCACAGTAACAAAACCTTAGATCCTCTATAAAGCTTGTCCAGCAATTTGGAAAAGTAACATGGACCAGAATGGAAGGAAAATGGAAGCAACAATTTTTTTTTCTTCTCCAAACCACCTTCATGGCCATATTTCATCTACAGACCTTAAAGCAACCAGTGTGCAAGTCGTTGAAACTGTTTTTTCACTGCTCTCAGATTTAGCGATTTAGAACCGTGTCATCCAAATAAAGCGATTAGTGCTGCTGTAGTAACAAGCCAGGCAACTCACTGAGGAGCTTGATGATGATCTATCATGACAGTCAAATCACCTTTGGACAGGATGCCACATGCAAGGCTCAAAGATTCTTTCTGGGAATTGTGGAGGTGCTGCTACTTTCAGGTGTGGGCGTTTAGATGAGAAGAAGCAAAAGACACTTAAGATAAATGAACCAATAAGACCCTCTCCTGGGTCTTATTTGAACAGGAAGAGAGATTGACTGTCAACTATTGAATTGATTTTTATCCATATATTTGAAAATGTAGGACATTGGTGGCTCTCAACCTCTCTCTCCCACCCCTCTTGTAGTATCAATAATGAAACTTTAGCAGTATTTTCTTACCATTTATTTAGAAACACATCTGCTTTCATTACCTGAGGCCATGGTATTTAATGTTTTTTCTAAGATATCTGAGATATGTAATCCTATTTCTCAAATAACTTAATTTGAGATTAAGGAACAAATGAATTCCAACTCAATCTAATCAGATAAGCATTTGTTGACCTGGTACCTTGTTCTCAGCACTGTCATCTTGAATAATATCAAAGGTAACATTTCATTCCTGATCTTGATAAATAGGGAAGTACAGGTTAAAGAAAATGTCGGAAAACTTCATAGGAACTACTAAGAAAAAGTAAAATAAAATCTAGCTTCTTAATTAATAAAAAATATACTAGCAAATATTGCATAGGCTATAAATGAGACAGAAATAAAAAAGAAGGCAAGAAAACATTGTAAGAAAAGAAAGAAGATAATGTCATTAAACAAAAATATGAGACATAATAACCAAGAGAGTGAAACAATAGCTGTACTCCATTTGTGTTCAATGAATCAATAAGTAAATAAAAAAAAAGTAAAAAAAAAAAAAAAAGAGAAAAAAAAATAAAAAAATAATAACCAAGAGAAATGGTTTAACTTCACTTGTGAAAGCAAGGTTAGCTATATTCTATCTATAAAAGAACTCCCTCGTAAATAACTCTAGAAGGTCAAGTATAAAGAGATAACCCAAGTTACACCAGGAAAACACAAATAATTAGAGTATATGTTACAATAATAATATCAAATAAGTATAATTCAGGTTCAAAACAATTAAAATGAAATGAAGAACACAATTTTATGTTGATGGAAATAATCAAAATATTTGCAAAGACAGCAAGAGGTAGGCTCATTCACTCTGTTGGGGGCATAATCTAGTACATACTTTTCAGCTCTCCTCTTCTATTGTCAGTTATAAGCATTTTCTTCTAATTGGGTGTAGCTTCTGTACCTCAAGGTATAACTACTCATATTCAGGAATCTTTTTCTTATTTTTGAAAAGTATCTCCTGAAATATCACATATTTTAGTCTCTTATTGCTGCATGACAAATTACCACAGATGTAATGACTTAAAGCAACATCCATTTATTAATTTACAGTTCTACAAGATGGAAGTTTGGGCAGGCTTGCCTAAGTTCCCTGATTAGGGCCTCAACAGGTCAAAATCAAATGTCAAATGGTCTGGGCTTCAGATCTGACTTCCCCTTGTGCCACCAGCCAGAGAAAACTCAACTTTCAAAGAGCTCACATGATTGATCAACACTACTTGGGGTAATCTGTCTTTTGATTAACTTAAAATCAACTGGTTAGTACTCTTAAATTACATCTGCAAAGTTTCCTTTGTTGTGTAATGGGACATAATCACAGGAGGATATTACATGTATCATATTCATATTCCCTCAGATTAGGGCAGGAAATCTTGGGGTGGGGTTATACATTTCAGGATCCTGCCTACTACATTACTAAGGCTTCTCTCCACTTACTGTCACATGACTTTTTTAAAAAAATATTTTTCTTTGTAGATGGATACCTTTAATTAATTAATTAATTAATTAATTAATATTTATGTGGTCCTGAAGATAGAACCCAGTGCCTCACATGTTAGGTTAGCGCTCTACCACTGAGCTACAACCCCAGCCCCACATGACTCTTGAATGAATACAGTTTCTCAGCATTCTTTACTAATATCTTAGTCTCTCTTAATTTTACCAAATTAGAATTTTGTTTTCCACATGTATTGTGGCTTTCCCAAAATTTCCTTGATGAAAGGAGCAAACTGCAGATTAATGTATTCATGTTCACACTGAAAGTTTCTCTGACCATTTTTAATGGTGTTTCATTCCTTTATCAGACTGTTGCTGCTTCTTTTGAATTTCCTTTCAGAGTTATCTTATATTCTGTGTCTAATAATTCATATTTCAGAGTTAGGAAAAGAGGGATTCAAATCCATTTCTGTTGTCTTGCTCATCCTAACTTGTTTCTGTCTGCATTGGGTAATATTGTCTTGTGAGGTCACATTTGTTGAATTAAATCTGGGGGAATCCTAAGAGCCTAACTTTGGGATATTTTGCTTCAGAGAGGATTTGTATTTTCAAAGGCCCCTTCAAACATCCCTGTCTCAATGGTGTAAGACCTTGCATCTTGCCAGCAGTTAAGAGCTTGGTCTCCTGGTAGTTGCTCTGATCCTAACATTGGCCTCAAAGTATACATATATTTTTAATTTATTTCTCTATGATTTATATTCAATTCATCTGTCTTCTCTTTCTCCCTTCTTCCTTTCCTTTTCTTGCTTCATTTCTGTCTCCCATTCTTCCTTCCTTCCTCCCTGCTTATCCCATGCTTTTAAAAGTATAGAATCAAGTGTGTGGGAGACATTATCTCCACTCAACCCAATGTCATCAGGCATCAGGGTAAAATCTGTGCCTTTTTCTGAGAGATATTTGTAAGGGAGTCATGGCGAAAGTGATACTGCACAGCCTGGAGCATCAGACATAACAGAGATGCAGAGCAAGTAGGCTTGCTTACTTTATCTGAAAAAAAAAAAAAAAGAGGAAGTATGCAATCTCACTTCAAATTCTGGAAAGGATCTCATGAGAGAGAGAAACAAGACTTATCTTTTGTCTTCTAGAGGCTGAACCAACATGTAGATGCAGCAGGAGGGTTCACTTCCCCTCAACAGAACATAGAACTTGTACAAATGGGAATATTCTACCTTGGCAATGCAATCTCCCTCCCTGTGAGCATGCAGATGCAGAATAAGTATCTTCTGCATTTCAACTTTGGCTAAGATGCCATAGAAGTGCATGGATTCAAGACTGGTTGGTTCCATGACTCACTCTCTCTGTCTCTCTCTCTTTAAAAATAAAATAAAATTATAGCTACCTGGAACAAGTACTTGTCCCACATTCCGACTATATGAAAAGAAATATTGTGTTACAGTATTGAAAAAACCTTTCAAACAGGTTAATCAAAGTAATCATTAACTTATTTTACTTCCAAAATAGTTCTCTTTGTAATAAACCAAGAAAAGCATGTAATTAATTTTTATGCTAAGTATTCCTTTCATGCATATCTACATTGGTATAAAATATGATGTATTTTTCCATAATAATAAGTAAGGTTCAGTCAGAAATAGGGATTTAGCTTATCTTAAAGTAGAACAGATAATAGTAGAAACTAATATTTAGTTTATCTTAGAGTAGAGAAGAAATAACACAGAATAAGCCATATAATGAAATCTGAAATGTGTTTCAGGGTTCAGGGTATTTTTATATACATATATACATGTCTCTCTACATATATTCTTGATAGAACTGGATACATGCTTTTGAATATTTTTGTACAAGTTATTCAGATATTGTTAATTTTTTCCTTAGAATTTTATATGAAAGTAAAACATACTTGTTCTAAGATCATAGCTTGTGGGGAAACAAAGCATTTGATTTTCACTGTGAAATAAAAGTTTACGTAGAAATGTTTTAGAAATCTAGATATTCCTTTTTCATCTCTGGATTCTGCAGTGACAATAGAACTCTGAGAAAGAAAGACTTGATTTTCTAATTCTTCAGGGATAATAGACCCACTACAGGAGACAGGATTACCCAGAGAAGGACAGTAAGCCAAACATAGGGAGGATGGGAGCAAAAAAAGGCACATGGTAGGTCAGATATTCTTTAGGACAGAAGGGAAATTTGATACTACATGTCAAAGCAAAGGGACAAGAAACATAAACTATTTGACTTTTCTTTCTTTCTTTTTTTTTAATGCAAGCCTTGGAAAATTAAATTGCATAATTTCAGAGGAAGTTAACAAGGGAGGAACTTTGGAAACAGTGGTAATTGGCCAACCTCATAATGGCCTTAAGTGGAAAGTCATAACATACCCAAAGGATAGAAAAGTTATAGGAGTAATGGCTAAGCTGAGGGGGAAAAAAAAAAAAACCCTGTAGTTCTAGAGGCCAAATTCCTGCAAACAGAAGATTATATATACATATACACACATAGACACATATATGTATATGTACATATATATATGCATTTATATAAACATACTTATTTATGTATGGTGTCTGTAATAGAATGAGCACATTCCCTGCAGTCAGAAGATATGAATGTGTATGATAGTAGCTTTGCCTCTCAATTATACATGATTCAGTTTCCTTATCTTAGAAATTGAAATGACAATATATACCATGATGGTTAATTTTATGTTATGGTTAATTGGTTAATTAACCAATGGTTAATTTCAGCTTGACTGGGCTAGGGGATACCTGGCTATCCCTTACTTCTGAGTATATCTGAGAGGGTGTTTCTAGGAGAAAGCAGCATTCAAGCCAGTGGACTGAGTAAAGAAGAATGTGGGCTAGCATCCTCCAGATCATTGACAGCTCAAGTAGAACAAAAAGGTGGAGGAAGAGCTAATTCTCTTTCTGAGCTGAGACAGACATCTTCTTCTTCCCTCAGATGTCATAGCTCCTGGTTCTTCAGCTTTCAGATTCTGAGACTTAAGCCAGAGGACATCCCTGGTTCTCAGGCCATTCATCTCAAACCGAATTACTGGATTAGCTTTCCTGGTTCTCCAGCTTCTGATGGTAGGTGGTAAGAATTCTTGGCTTCCATAGTTGCATAAGCCAATTCCCACAATAAATCTCCTCTAATACATTTATAAGGTTATGGAGAACCCTGATGAATGTGGTAACCCCACATACATTTCCTGAGTGCCAGAGAAAAGTAAAAGCATTCTATACAGTGATGGATGCCACATTTTATTGTTATTATTGACAGGGGTATCTGTTGGTTTGCATACCAGGCCTGCTTTCCCCTTATTCTGGAAGTAGCAACCTATTTTTCCCTTTAGTCCTATCTCATACTTTCAGTCTAGGCTGCCATTCCTAGAAGTGAACCTATGACACAGATGTAGCTAGCAGAAGTACTGCATCACCCCTGGCCTTGGCCCTTGTGATCTATTTTTTCAGAATAGATCATAAGAATCTAGTCAGGCCAATCAACATCTAGAACTTTTCATTGGTTCTAGAGCAAAGGGAAAAACAGCATGTTATGGGGGAGTGAGGGTCAGTGCATGCCAGTGGCCATCTTGGGGAGGGCTTGGCAGAGAATAAGCTAACCCAAGAAAGAAAGCAGAACCAGGAAATAGAAACAGCATTCCGAAGGCATCCTCAAGCCCTGAGATTCAGATGTGCTTAAACCTGATGTATTCCTGGAATTCCCAGTTGGCACAAGTCCAAAAATCCCTCTAACCTGTTTGACCTAATTCTGTCCTTTGTCATCACAAGTACATTAGCAGAGCCACTGCTGTTAGAGAAACTTTAACTAGAAAACATTAGTGTTATTTGGAAAATTTCTGAACCTAATTTACATTAAGGCAATTAGATGACTACTTTGACTTCTACCCTGAAAAGTAGGGAAACTTTCAGTTTCTTCCATAGTTTTTTCCTTCTCAGATAAGGTCAGGAGGTTTTCCAGCTTATTCCCTGGGGCCCCCTTACCCGACTCTTTTCATAAGAACTTCCAAAGGGTAGCTAAATTGTCTCATTCTTGCTGTTACTAAATAAGGAAGGTGCCAAAAAGCAAAGTAGTACTGGGGAGAAGAGGAAGAAACCAAGGGATAAGACCATTTCTGAAAAACGGATATTTAGTCTTTGAATAATTAAGGATATCCATCCAATTCATAGGATATTAAAAAGTCCCTAATCTATTTATGCTGGAGCAGGTCATTACTAATCTAGGCATTAAAATTTTATCATAACAGTTATGGACAATTCTGCCAAAGAGTTTCTCTTATTGGTGGATTAGATATTGAAATAAGGGAAATGTTGAATTATGGAATACTGTATATTGAATATTTAATAAGTTAATCTCCCCATGCTGATAGTAGGAGTTCCAGAAAGAATGCCTGTTGCATGTTGACAGTTAATCAATACTAGTTAATGATAATGGTTTGAGAGCAAGTGGATGCCTAATTGGTTCACAGTTCAAATTACAGCACAGAGGCCCGGGCGTGGTGGCGCACGCCTGTAATCCAAGCGACTTGGGAGGCTGAGTCAGGAGGATTGCAAGTTCAAAGCCAGCCTCAGCAACTTAGCGAGGCCCTAAGCAACTCAGTGAGACCCTGTCTCTAAATAAAATACAAAATAGGGCTGGGGATGTGGCTCAGTGGCCGAGTGTCCCTGAGTTCAATCCCTGGTTCCAAAAAAAAAAAAACAAAAACCAATTACAGCACAGAGGAATTGCACTCAAGATTTAAATCATTTTAGAAAAGACTGTCAGTAGTTATGGATAGTTAAAGGAAAGAAGATTAAAGCTCTTGCTGGAGTTGACTCTGAAAGTACCTGCATTATTAGACCTGAACTTATTCATATAAATTTTTGCCCCTGGTTTCTAGGTCTGATTATTTTTCTTTTATGTTTTTTCATACAATTTTGAATTGAATCAGATTTTGTTGGGTGTTCAGCAAAAACTTCTGTCTCCAAAATCCATACTGCTTTTCAAAAGCAGTGGGAAAGAAAACAGGGAGAGACAGAAGGAGGAGAAAGAATAAAGGGAAAGGTGGAGGAATGGAGGAGTTCTTAGGAGAGACAGGAAGAGTGGGGAAAGGGAAAGAAGAAAGGAGGAGATGGAGAGGAGAAAAAAGATAGGGGTCCAGTAAAATGGTGAGGGGTCAGAATGAATAAGAACTTCTTATTTTGATAAAACAAGTAGACTCCAACTTCTTTTTAAAATCTCACATTCGAAAGGGTACACATGGATGAGTATATGGTTGATGACAGGAGGTCCTTATTACTGGAGAGCTAAAAATAATCCAGGATTATGATATAAATGCTTGGTTTTTAGCTTCTGAGTGCTGTACAATATAAATACAAAATTTTAAAGTATTTAAACCAGATTTGACATAGAGATAATAGAAATTAATTTTAAGTCATTTTAAATTTTTGTCTCAGCTTAATTGAAAGACATTTGGCGGAAAGAAATAATTTTAATAATGGAGTTTGGGGAAGAACACGTGGCTGGTGACCTTGGAAGGTCCCCAGCAGGGTTTTTGTGGGAATTGAGCACATGATTGTTAGGACAGGAAGGGAAAGGAGATGTGGAAGAGGTTCACCCCTGTGGCCATTTACATCTAGTGGTTTTTTGGGTTTTTTTGTTTTTTCTTTTTTATGTTTGCTGACCTGCCTAGTTCTTGGAAGGCTTTTCAGGGATCTGATAAAGTTAAAAAGGAAATTTAGTGATGGGAGGGGAGCACAGTTCCATGTGGAGTGCTTGCCATGCATACACAATACTTTGGGTTCAATTCCCAGCACTAAAAAAAAAAAAAAAAAAAAAAAAAAAAAAAAATAAGAATAGACTCACATGACATATGCTCATCTATCCTCCAGAAAAATCCTTTCATCCACCTGAGCTGTATTACAGCGAAAAGGGATTAGTAAATGGAAAGCATTGCTTTAACTAACCCTACACTTCAATGGTTTGGTGAAGTTTGAGGAAAACAAGAATAATTCGTGTGTTGAGGATCAATGATTTCATATTTATAAAGCACAAAGCTTATCTATAGTTTTGAAAAGAGTCTATTGAAAACAAAACCACTTCATTATCATTGGTAACATATCCAAATATCTTGCCAACATTTTTCTGATTCAGGCTTACATTTCATATTAATGTATGTTAAAAATCTTCCTTTTGATCTACTTTCTGTCAATTGTGGCAGCACAGAACTGGCATTATTTCACTTTCTGTTTTCACAGGGGTATATCTGACTGTTTTGAGATATTCTGGGGAAGAAAAGGGAAAAGAAAGAAAAAATGATATTCATTTAAATAAACCTTATAAATAGATACAGCTTGAGAAATAGTATAGTTAGAGAACTGTAAATAATTATAATCACATTTTAGGATAGCTTTTCAAATGGTAAAGGGAAAGTCAGGATATAATAATAACAGCATGAGTTGACATTTAATTGAGGGTCAAACATTTATTAGGCATTATTCTACCTGCTTTTGGTGTGTTTATTATATGACTCTCACAAAGACCCTCTGTGAAAACTGCTGTGCCATTCCTATTTTATTGATAAGGAATCAAGAAACCAAAGATTCTTCAGAATGTATTAGGGTATACACAAAGAATGGAATGCATCTGAATTTGAAGATATCAGAGTTAACCTCCTACATCCAAGCACAAGGATGTTGAAAAGTATTTGGTAGATACATAATATTGTCCTTTATTGGAGGGCAATAAAGCTTAAAAACCTGATGTAGAAAAGGTAGAAAATAACAAAAAGGCATATTCACGGACTCAAACGGGCCATTAGCTTGGTTTAAAAACCTCTAAAATAAATGCTATGTCTGTTTTGCTTGTTTTCTTAATTTAGTCTCCTTGGTGTGCTGAAAACTTTCTGATCTCTGTAGTAAATCCCCCCTCCACCACCCACACACTTCAGAAAGAGTTTGGCACTGGGCAGCTTCCATTTTTCAGGCAAATCATCTGCAAAGACCTATCATCTTGTTTGCACATATATTATTACCACTTTAAGCATAAGTAAAATAAATACACAAAAATACTAGTAATGTCGGTAATATTTTTTGAACAACAGCAATATGCTCTGCTTTGATTGAACAGAATTGAACTTGACATGGATCTTATTGATTTTGTCAAAATTAACTTCTATTTTTCTTTCCATTCCTTCAAAAAGAAAAGGGCTAAAATAGCAGTCAGCACTCTGCAAGCACTTAGCTGGTGTCAGTGGACTATTTATTTGGTTTGAAATAATGTGGTTTAACTCTGGCTGTTAGTAAAGAAGGGACCTTATGCCACAGGCGCCCACACCATGCACCACAGGCCTCAGAAAAGCACTTAGTAGTTGTGTGTAATCAAATTTGTGAAGTCTGACCCAGAAGGGTGCTTGAGTATTTATAGGAACACTATAATAAATCTGCTGTAAATGAAAGAATCTATTGTAATATCAATTGTCTCTTAGTTCTCAAGTTTGAATTTTTGTGCATGTGTGATCTTAAGGTCAGACACTTCTGGAATCTGTGGAAGTCATGGTAAATCTAAGGTAGTCAAACATAATATTCATTTGTTCACTGAATACTCTGAAAAAAAATGCCATGTTCTAAGTATTATGCTAGGTAGGAATAAATAAGTCCAATGGTCTTCTTCAAGTGTTAAGTTTGGGGAGGAGAATTTGAATGTGTTAAATACTATTTTCTTGGAAAGTAAAAAAATGAAAGAAGTACCTTTCTATAACACAGTTATCTAACGACTTCTTGAAGGCGAGACCATAATCTTTTTTGGAATCTCCTTCGCAAATATGGCACAGAACACAATATTGTGATAAATTTGTGTTCTCACAAAATGTCAACAGTTGCAAGGAGGAGAACTTGGCAAGTTTTGGGGAACTGAATGTGAAGTCCTAAGTTGTGCTCAGAGGTGGAATCTCCCCACATCACCGTCTGAAGGGACCTCAGAGTCTTGTGTCCACCCTACTCCACACTTCCATCCTCTCCTCTATTTCTTTTCAGAGGAAGATACTAGTGCTCAGAAAAGTTGAGAGAGCAGCTGAAACTGGAACCAAGCTTTCCTCATCAAAATATTCAGCTGATTTGCATGATTCTGTCCCTCTATCACAGGTAGGCAAGTGCAAATGGTACGACTCTACTTTGTGTACAACCAGAGAAAAGATGGTTGTACCCCATTTGTGTACAATGAATCAAAATTTAAAAATATATAAATATTCAGCTGATTTGCATGATTCTGTGCCTCTATCACAGGTAGGCAAGCTGTGTAGACATGACAATTTAGGGTCGGGGGAGGTGTTCTCTGGCCCCCTTTTAGACAAACTTGAACTTTGTAAGCAGGGGTGTGGTGAATACAGTTAATGGAGGCTAAAAAGAACTCCGCAAGGATGGTGGAAACGGACCCAACTTGGGCCTCAGGGATTTTGCCAACCGGTTAGTCCTTAGCTGACCCTCCGCGCCCCGTACCTCCTCCCACCCCTCCAAGGATTAAGCAGGTCAGCAAGCAGTCCGCCTCCTATCCATAACCACAAGACCTAGGGAACCCGAGCAGTTAGGTTGGAGGGATCCGCCCTCCCATTGACTCCGCCCTTCCATTGACCCCGCCCCAGGTTGCTTAGGAGATGAGGGACGCCGAATCTTGGTTCTCCTAGCACAGGGCAGGACCCGTGCAGAGGGAAATCCTCCTGGTCTCTTCTCACCGCGGCCATGCGGGGCGGTGATAGTCCCTGCCGGGAGTGGTGCAACGGTAATCAATACTGGTTTGAGATTGGACCCACCGACTTGTTCGAACGCAAGGGCTCCCTGACCCTCCGGTCCGATCACAAGAAATATTCGAAGCCTGTGTTGGTGCATTCCTGGTGAGCAAGCTAACCTCAGTTCCCCGTGCTGCGGCGAGGGAGGAGTGGAGTAGGGATGGAACGGGAGAGAGGGAATGGAGGAACAGAGAGGGAACAGTAGAGGAAGGGAGAGAGGAAACAGAAGAGAGTAACAAAGGAAGGGGAGAAGAGAAGGGGAAGAAAGAAAAAGAGAATAAAGAAGCGAGGAATTAACAAGGGAGACAAGAGAAAGTAATGGAACAGCGTAGAAGAGACAGACGGCAAAGGGAAAAAGAGACCTTCCAAGGAGCTATGAACAGGGTGAGAGTGAATTGGGCAGCAGGAGGAGAGGGGAGAGTCTCTCCAGGACTATGCATAAGCCAGGCCCAGCATATGCCAGCACCTGCCATGCTGCCGCCCTGCTCCCTGGCCATCTGAGGTTTCGCACCACCAGTGTAGAGAAAGCAGAAGTGGGTGGTTTCAGAGGCTTGGAGATCACCTGAGACAAGTACTTAACAAAAGTCAGATCCTAATAGAAAGCCTGAGGCATGGCCTGGAGGATTGGAGCCTCCAGGGCTGCCTTTTTTTCCTCCCTCCCTCCCTCCCTCCCTTCCTTCCTTTCTTCTTTCCTTCCATCCTTCCTTCCCTTTTTTGGCACAGGGGATTGAACTCAGGGGTACTCAACCACTGAGTGACATCCCACCCCTACTTTGTATTTTATTTAGGGACAGGGTCTTACTGATTGCTTAGAGTCTTGATTTTGCTGAGGCTGGCTTTGGACTGGAGGTCCTCCTGTTTCAACCTCCCAAGGTGCTGGGATTACAGGCAAGTGCCACCAGGCCTGACTCTAGCTGCCTTTTCTTAGTGGTATTGGGGTGTGGCACTTGCAATAGGTCCTTAAATATCCCCCAGGCTATTTTCTAAAGACTGTTCTAACAGAGGTAGCACACTGTATTCTCCCACTGGGTAAGATCAATAGACACTGTTTGGCATGTATTCTGCCACATTTTTTCATTTTAAAGAAAAAGGAAAATGGCTACACTTAAAGCTAGGAAATTCATGTAAAAATCCAAGGTTGTGTTTTCTCTTGAAAAATTGAAAGACCAGGCAAAGGAAGATTTTTATTCCCCTGGGAACTATGAATGCACAGAAGTTGAGCAGTCTGGCCCTTAAGATGGGACTTGTTCTCTCTCTAGGAACTTTTACTCAGATTGGTTTTGCCTGATCCCAGAAGACTGTTCTTTACAGTTTGTGCTTAGAATTCATTAAATAGTCTCTTCTTTCATAAAATGTTGTAGTGACCACTAGCAACACCAAGATGTATAACTGGAAGAGAAATGGACACTTCCCTCTTCTGTGGTCAATTTTCCTGGCAATAGAGTTGACAATAATTACTTTGGAGTATATGGAATATTTTGGAACTGGACAGAGAGAAATGAAAAGAAGACATAAATTGTGTTGACCTTATGTTTTTGGCTTTGAAAGGAGCCAAAATGAATGATTATGAATGATTTTGACTCTAGTACTTGCTTCTGTTCATTCATGTGATTTATATGATACCTGCAGTTTCTCTCTTGCAAGCTTTCTAAAGATTACTCCGTGCTTTCCTACAAGTTTCCTCCCCCACTTTTATTTCTTATCCCTGAAATGGACTCTCTTTACTTTGAACTCAGTGTGAGAGGTTAGATAGATTTGGAATCCAAAGCTACACTGGAAACAGACAATCCTTTTTTAGGTTCATATAGGGCTTACCTTATGACTCTCAAGCAAAACACTTAGCTCTTCTGTGGTTCTGTTACTCCATAAGGATTTGGGTCATAATATAAATCACCACTAGAAGTTATTGTTAAAGAGCAAGAACTATTGCAAAGGGACAGTACTTCTGCTCTCTTCTGCACTATGATTGCTTTGAAAAGCTGCCTTGTGAACATCATAGACATCAGTAGCAAAGCCACAGAAGAACATTAATGTGAAAGAGGAAAGGAACCTGGTGAGGGGAGAAGGGTAGTTGAAGACTCAAAGTTATTCCAGTACTGCTGAAAATGTCATGCTGTTGGTTTTAAAGGATGATTTGGGCTCGGAAGACTTAAGTTCAACCCAATAAACGTGATATGCACTTTGCTGCATGTTGGGGACATAGAGATAGAAACACACTTTTATCAATGAGATCATTTTTATAAAGCCTTTATCATCATGTCTGAAACATAGTAAGTGGTAAATATTATATGAGAACTAGTATTATTTATTTAGTATAACATAATGGTTATAAGCTTGGGCTCTAAGTTTGAACAGCAACTTTGTTGCTATGTGATGTGGCAAGTGACATGACCACTCTGGGCTTCTGTCTCTGCATCTGTAAAATTATGGTGATAGGATATGGTATAGTATGTGAAGCACATAGTAAGTGCAGTGAAGTTTGCCAAAATCTGTAACTCAAAATCAAGGCACTTTCACGGGCACTTAAAAACATGTGCAGAGCAACCAAAAAGCTCCTCCCCTAATTATTTTTCCCAGCATGTGTTCCCAGCTGAAGTTAAACAAAATCACACTCCATTTTCTTGTTCTGCTCTTATACTGTAAATGTGATCTTAATACCATTTTTTTTTTCATTTCTTTGGTGTGTGTATGTGTGTGTGTGTGTGTTGGTGATACTGTTGTTAAAACAGACTCTAAGCATTGTACCAAAGTGCTGAGTAGGGTGCCCAAGTGCAAAAGGGCTGTGATAAACTTTACAGAAAAATCATGTGTGGTAGATAAGCCTCATTCAGGCATGGGGTATACTGCTCTTGGCAGTAAGTTCATACATCAACTATATTAATTAAGTTGTCTTTAACAAGAAATGCACAAAAAGCAAGTTTATATATTGATTGGTCCATGAACATATTGTGACAAGAGGTTCTCAGGAATCTAATACTGCTTCCTATAGGAGAAATGGTTCAGAATTCACTAATGGCAACTTTATAAGACATGTAAATAATGATACTCGACTGTAAAATGCAAGAAATACTAACATTTTTCTGCAGCAGGTTGTACTGCTAACATCCTTGTTTTTCTTCCATATCAAATCAGTCACCAGGATCTGTGCTAAAAAAGCTGCATAAAATTCAGGGTATGTAAAGTTCTGAAAGAACAATGTCATCGACAATTTTATTTTCATGCATTTGGGTCATAATTGTTAACTTCCTATTAACTTATTTTATGATCTATTAAAACATTTATTAAATTTTAGCACCTTTTAATTAGTGGCCTTTTGTTTAATTGATGAACAGCTGATACCTATAATAAATACACCATTTGAGTGACTTCTCAACTGAGCATTTTATCAATTTACTGAACCTATATATATACACAAAACATTCTGTACCTGGTCTACAATCAGTAAATTCTGATTTACCTCTGATTACACAGCCTAAACATTTGGATCTTTTTCTCTTTCTTTTTACCTGGTGTGTAATAGAAACCTGCTTGATATCTCCACATGTTTTAAAACAGTTGTGTGTTATGGACACCATAAAGTGGTACAACCAGGTTGGTTGTTTAGGCACATCTTGGATGCATAACTGGAGACAAGACCTAGCCCCTAGAGCTCTCTTTTTTATCCAGAGTGGAGAGCAGAGAAAGCCATATCACTTCTGAGTGAGAGACGCTTTTTCTAGAAATCCTTCCCTGCTCCTTCTTATGGAACCTTGTCCTCAGATGTTTCCATTAGAAATTCCAACTTGAGAGGAAATTTTCTCCTGGGTATCTTCCCACTTATTGGAATAATGGAATAATAAGAACTAGAACACTTTAGACTTTCCTTTAATGAATTCTCTTGTATGATGCTGTTCATTCATTCATTCTCATTTTTTCCTTGGCCAAGCTGACATCCAGTAGTAAGTGATAATAATTTAAAGCAAAAAAAAAAAAAAAAAAAAATTCATTCAGATCTCCATGGAGACAGTCCCTGCTCTGGTCTCCATGGTGACACTTAGTTTTAAGGACTCAGGTTAATTTTATGTATTTGTAATTTCAATTACTTTTCTTTCTTGCCTAAGCCCCAAATTAAAGAACCCAGGTGTTTTATTTCCCACATCTCTCCCTCCTACCTTATAATGGGAAGAAAACAGAAAGAGAAATGAAGAAAAAACATGATAATTGTGGTGAGAACCTCATAGTTCTAAAGATTTTCACAAAAACTCACTTGGGCATGGATAATAAATTAGAATTAAAGGCGAAAACTTATCTTTTTTTGTGAGGCTCTCCAAACATCTATCCTACTGTGCTCTTTAGACAGGGAGTTCCTCAGTGTTTAAGGTACTCCACATTCACTGGAGAATCTGGTTCCAGTCATTAGCATACTTAAATAGAAAATGGAGTGGATTTTCTAATTTGCTATGTCATTCTTCCAGTATTTGATCAATGATTTCCTTTAGTACTGACCTTTAAGTATTTAGAATTGCTCACATCACCAAGGGCCAAGCTAGAGTCGTGTAGATCTTTGCTAGACTGCAATCTTATCTCCTTATGCCTCCAGCATACATAGAAGAACTAGGATTACAGCAAAGGAAAAGAAAAAAATACAGCCCCTTTCTAACCACACATTGCAACCACTCCTTTTGCTGAAATTCACAAGGGCTTCCCCTCCTATATTAGCATAGACTTGGGCCTTAGTAGAAATCTTAGTTACTCTTATTTTGTGTACCTCTGAGACAAGTTTGGTTATAGGGTTTTCTTGCATACAACATATAATTTAAATTGAAGGGAGAAGGCTCTAAGGGGCTTTTTAACCAACAGTGAGAAGTGAAAAGAGTAAGCCTCTGGATAAGGAATAAGGACACAGAGAGTGCTCAATTGTGTTTATCCAATAAATTGTCAAATGAGCAGGTAGAAAGAATACAGACAGAAACCCAAGAGACACTGCATGCCAGAGCAAAAATCTATATATCCATATGTTTATACACACACACACACACACACACACACACACATATGTGTGTATTTTTTAGATGGGGTCTATCTATCTATGTTGTCCAGGCTGGCTTCAGAATCCTCCCCCTTAACCTCCTAATTAGCTGGGACTACAGGTGTGTTCCACTAGGCCCACCTCCTATATTATATATTTTTTAGATGACCTAGGGCTAAAGGCTACACTGTACAGAAAAAATAAAGAGACTCAATTTCTATAGTTCTGATCCTGAAGTGACAGGACACAAATTGGTCACCTTTGTATTAGTCACTGTAGAATGGAGAATTTGAAAATAGGAGCCAGGATTGTGCTGCTCCTAGTGGCAGTGAGTGACATCCCATTAGGGACTGATAGGTACTAAGGAGATTTTGAATTGATGGAGGGAGAAATGATATTTATCTTTGATAGAGGTATTTTTATTTCTTATAAAAGTTCCAAATTACAAAATCCTGTGGGCATTTAATACGATAAAATAGTAGAATAAGGACATGAAAATATATTCACTGTCTAGAGGGTAGCAGAATAAAAAATTTGCAAACAACTCAGATGCATGTAGAGAATTTATTTTCTGAAACTAATCTTTATACCTTGTCAACTGTTGGTTACTACAGAAAAATTCAAACATGCCAATTAAAACTTATTTCTCCCTCTTCAAGTTCAAGCAGCTTGTTTTAAGTTAAAATTGTCCCTTTCAGAACAGTGCCCACTCTTTCCGAGTCCTTCCTCCTCCACATTCTCCTTCCTCCAATGCCATCTGTGTGTGTGAGAGGGACTGAGGTTATGTGATATGGGGGTGGGGAGGACTCAGGCCTCCAGATCTATGTGTGGGTGCTTGTTCTTGTTCACCTCAAGCTGAGCCTCCTGCTGTGCCTTCTGCTGGTGGATTTGTGGCTAAACAGTTGTTTTATTGAGGAGCTGATGTCTCTGCCTACAGACTCAGTCCATCTTGGCTCTTGCTGGACTAAAGATCCCTGTGTCAAGCTCATCCTCTGCCAGATCCTGACTTAAGACTAGTCACCCCAAAGCCACTGTGGTAGGGGCACCACCTCTAACGTGGTGGTCTGTGGCCACCCACGGACAATCAACTCAGCTTCCACCGAAGTGCCCCATAGAGAGGATCAGTGTGGGCTTTGGTGTGGGGATAGTTTGCTTCTGTTGGGCTGAGATATATCAAAAACCCCTCCTTCCTTTCTTTAGTGCCCTTCTTCAGAAGATAAATTATAAGGTCATCCTAGTTCTGGTCAATAGAAGTCTAAGAAATTTGGAAGACCTTTTATTTCTCAACAACATGTAGTCACATGTTGTTTCTCAACAACATGTAGTCA
>JAJEJO010004953.1:620795-635741 GCA_020662805.1 Glaucomys volans
TCTCAACAACATGTAGTCACATGTTGTTTCTCAACAACATGTAGTCAAGAAAAATATCACACTCAGGACTCAAAAATTTAATTTTCAGTCAAAAATTAATTAGCAGTACTTAATTTTTCTTCATATTTCTGGTGAAAATAGTCCTAATTCTTCCCAAAGCAAATGTGGGTGCCTCTGATTTATTAGAGCAAAGGTTATTTTAAAGAGACTTCCGCAAAGTGTGAAGATTAACATTGAAAAATATAATCTCATTCTAAGTCAGTCTTAAAACAAGCACATACTAGAGCCTTTGCTGAAAAAAATACATGTCTATCTGCATTAAAAAGAGACTGGAAGGATATCCACCGTAAAACAAAAAATATTTATTACTGGGTGGTGGATCACTGGACTATTTGTGCATTTTTTCTTCTTTTTTTGCTACTTCTACATTTTTCTATAAAGAACTTGTATTATTTTCATAGTAAGAAGAAAGTAAAATTACTTTAAAAATTCAATATCATTTTCTACAGCTTTCCCCTGAAGCAAACATTCTCTAAATGATCAGAACATAGACAAAATACTTCATCTCCTTCAGAGTCTGACTCACTCTCAGTGGCTTATTATGAGTCTTTTTAAAATATCTTTTTAATTGCTAGTTTATGTTGGGTAAAAAGGATGATGCTGTGCACATTCATTTGGTTTAACCACTCTTTATTCTTGTCTGTGTTCTATAATGGTAGATTCTGTGCCATGGTTATTTTTAATTTAGTCCTACGTTTTTATTCCTCAATATACGCATGCTACCCACGAATGCTTTTGAATGGAGTAGTTTTTTGGGAGAAGCACTTTATATTTTATTTATTGAGATAAAATTCAGGAGACCCTACCTCCTTTTGCCCTGAGCCCACATTTTTTTTTCAATTTTTTTTTTTTTTTTGAAATTCAAATACCAATCAAATACTTTATTTTATTTTATTTTTTGGTAGCCAGGATTGAACCACTTAATCCCTGAGCCACATCCCCAGCCCTTTTTATATTTTATTTTGAGACAGGATCTCACTGAGTTGCTTAGCGTCTCCTTAAGTTGTTGAGGATGGCTTTGAACTTGTGATCCTCCTGCCTCAGCCTCCAGAGGCACTGGGATTATAGACCTGTGCCCCCATGCTGGCCTCAAATCCCTTTTTAGAAAAACAACGGTTCTTGAATTGTGCTGCCACAATCTTTGTGTGATGGTTTGCTGAACTTGACTGGCATTTATGAAAGTAAGACAGTTTTGCATGCAAGGTGAACCCTTGGAAGGCAGAGAATAAGCACAGGAATTTCCCCATGGGGACGCACTGGGGTTAGGAAAGATCATTGCTGTACATAAGGGACTCTGCTTCAAGCTAATACCCTCAAGCTAATACACTGCCACAGTCCTCTCTCTCAGATAACCTCAAGGACTTTCCCCCAAACTTCCCTTGTTTTACCTCACTAATGATCTCTTTCTAGGTAACCGTGTGGGAGATGAGGGAGAAGGTGAGAAGAATGTAGGGCTTAGTGGGACTTATGACAAAGAGGGGTTCAGGCTATGGACACCCGGATATCCAGGTTCAAGGCTCAGGATCTTTTGTTTGTTTGTCTTACAGCACCAGAACTATTATTTAAAAAACGTTCCTGAGTTTGTCTGATAATCTACCACCCTTGCTATTATTTCTCTTTGGTACCAAACTTTTTTGGTTGCTCGTGACAGATACTCAGCTTGCACTAGCTTAAGTAAACAGCATGAATTAAATCAAGATATTCATGGATGGTTGATTGTCAGGTAAGAAAGACAGAGGTACAGCTGGACCTTAGAAACAACCAGACAGAGGGATGCAAATGCCAACATTTCTCGCCGCATTTCTCTTCTTTCTTCCTCTATGTGTTCTTTCATCTTCTCATGGAAGACTGTGGGAAACATGGCTGCTGCAGCTGAAGTGCATACCTTACATCTTCATCCTACAAAGAGATTTTGGCTTTAAGGTATTTTCAGTTCCATATCAAAAAACTTCTGGTCAGAAGCCTATTCCTGGGCCAATATCTGTTTGGAGTCGTCTGACTGAGCATGATCACATGGAAACAAAGCACCTCTCCAACAGTCATGGAGCAAGGTGGATGTCCCCAGGGCAAGAATAAGTGTTCAGTTGGTGATCCTAGAGGTAGCTCCCAGACCAGAGAAGGACTTCCAAATTCCAAATACCTAGTTTTATAGCAATAGTTTACTAACTCATTAATATGTTGGAAAGTTGTCTTTAAACTCTTACTCAGTGCAGGTGTGAAAAAATTGATCTTAAATGTAATGGGCAGAACAAAGAAATCTTGTGTAGAAATTAAGCATATTTTTGTGGTACTTTGAAAGTTAGTTATGAACAAATATGAATATTGTGTTGTTTTTGATAGATACTAATCATTTATTGCTGTTTTCTTTTTTTCATTTTGAAGTACAATTAAATTTTAATTGTTATTAGTCATGCTGTGTATTTTATTTATTCTGATTTAACTATGTTTTGATGCATTAATAAGGTAATTAATTGACAGAAATATGATATGTTTCTTTGGTAAGATATTAGATTCCCTAATCAGATTATTTCAAGTCCAATTAAATGGAAGAATTAATATAATGTCATTAATGTATTGCAAAAGAAATTTTATTGCAAATAATCTAGTCTCCATTTGTAGAAAGTGATGGGAAGAACATTTTAAATTATAAGGTAAGAACTAATAACTTGTCACAATTTTTTAAATAGAAAAACAGAATTGCTTAGCTAGGAGCCAGAAGCATTAAATGAGCTTTAAAAAAAATCACTAAGTTTTTCCTCCATTATCTTCTAAGTAAAAATCTTTTCTTTGAAAGTATTTATTAAAATAGATTTATTGGGGGATGAAGGTATAAATCAGTGGTATAGGGCTTATCTAGTGTGTGTGAGAACTTTGGTTGGATCCCCGGAAACATATATACACGCACACACATACATATGTACATGCACACAGGTTGAAAATACATTTATTGAACCATTGCTAGTCAAAGGCATTCTGCTGGGTCAGAACTTTTACAGTGACCATCCTCCCTGTCTTTGAGATATTAGAGATTACTGTGAGACAAGAGTGAGGAGGACTGAGTGATTATAACACACTAAGGTACATGCTATGATTAGGGAAAAGAAGGGTATTCTGAGAACATCACAAGGAGCATTTAACTTGAGCCTGTTGGACCAGATCAAGTTTTCCAGAGGACGTCCATTAACCCATGGGATTTACAAGGAGAACCAAAGTGTAGTATATTAGTTTCAACAGAAGGCAGTGTTGTCCCTTCCTCCAGAGCCTTTGGTAATATGTGTAGGCATTTTTGTTGTTGTTGTTGTTGCATTACGAATGGTATCCTGTAATGTAGCATATGAGTACATGAATTGTGCCTCTTAGTCATGGGGGTGACAGTAGCATCCTAAAATTTATCCATCTATACGATACCTAATTTATGTATCTGTAAACCTATGACCAAATGAGTGGAAACGGTAGAAATATTGTTTATTTACAGTTGATAAATTAAGGTTAACTAGTTTTCTTTTCTTTTAATATTTTTAGTTGTAGATGGACACAGTACCTTTATTTATTTTTATGTGGTACTGAGGATTGAACCCAGTGTCTCAGTCATGCTAGGCAAGTGCTCTACCATTGAGCTACAACCCTGGTCCAGTTAACTAGTTTTCATATATCCATTCATAATAAGGGTTAGAATAGCAACATCTCTAATAAATCCCTATTCATTTATTCAGTCACAGAAAGGGATTTCCCCACTCATTATTATATAAGATCCTGAGCATTTGGAGCTCAGTGGCACTTGCTTTCCTTGCAGGGATGCATGCCAATACAGTGACCACGGGACCATTGCAGCAATCTCCTAGAGGTTAAGATATTGTGACCTTCCACCCAGAACTCAAAAAATGTGTTGTGTGAATTGTTAGAAAAATGTAGTCTGGCTAGATTACATGGATTTTTAGTTGAGATTTTTCTTTGCATGTTAAACAGTTTTATAATTAATATAAGTAAGGTATTGGAGGAACTATCTCTGGTTGGTTTACACTTAGGTCATATATTACATGATAGGTCTTCCTCATTGTCCCAGCTCCTGTCGCTGCAACTCTGACACATAAGCTGGTCACGACATGTCAAGTGTCCCACTGGTTAGGCACAAATTGAAAATTTTCTTCCACTATAAACCATCTGGGTTGAATACCATCTTGGGGAACAATTCTTTGCTCTTTGATAACTTCATTTCTTCCTTATAAATCATTAATTTTTAGGCTTTTTGTCTCTACTGAGGAAAGTTTTGGTAAATTTTTTTTCTTACAAAGTTATGTATGTCATCTAACTTTCCAAATATATTTTCATAGAGTTATGGAAAGAAGCATTCAATGTGCTAAAATTTTCTTCTACGGTTTCTTCAGTGGTTTTATTTGTCTATTTTTGCAACAACTTTATTAAGATATAATTCATATACCATACAAAACTCCCCTTTCAAGTGAAAAATTCAATGGCTTCTAGTATATTTGCAGAATTGTGGATCCATTACCACAGTTTTAGCATATTTTCATTACCCTCATGTAAATTCCGTTTTTGTTAGCCTTTACTTCTAAAACTCTTAAAACACTTAATCCTCAAGCCTAGGTAGCTGCTAATCTATTTTCTGTTTCTATGTATTTATATTTTGAATATTTCATATAAATGCAATTGTACAATATATGGTGATTTGTGATTTATCATAATGTTTTCAAGGTTTATCCATGTTGTAGCACTTATCAGTATTTTATTTCATTTTATTGTTTGATAATATTATATTATATGGATATTGTATTACTTCCTTTTGTCTTTGCTTTTTTTCTTGACTTATTAGATACAAGTTTATACCATTTATTTACTCATTTGCTTTTTGATTTTACTCTTTATGTTTTCTAACTCATTTAATTCTGCTTTTATTTTAAGTTATTGATTTGTTTGTTCTTTTTCTATGTTTGTGAATTTGATGTTTCACTTATTTATTTTCTGTGGTTTCCTTTTAGTGATATAAGTATTTACAGCTTTTAATTTTTCTCTGGGTACTGCTTTAGGTAGATTGTATGGATTTTTATAAGTAGTATTTTCATTTGTCTGTATTTTTGAGAAGTTCATCAAGTTGAGTCAGATCTCAGACTCAAGTTGTTTAAGTGTTTACAGATTGAAGACAGACCTCTCAAAATGTCACTAATTTCTAGTTTTATGGCATGGTGGTCAGAAAATGTAATATATTTTTCAAATATTTTGAAGTATATTTCCTTAATTTTTGTGAAAGTTCCATATACCTTGGAATTAAATTCTTTAGGCAGGGCATCAAATATTGATTTTGCTCATCTTCCCATATGAATTCTGAGCTCACCCACTTGCCCTAGGAAAATGACTCAAATTCCATCTAGACTCAGGTCAAAAGTCTTGGACCTGCTGTTCATGCCATGGTTTCTTTACCAAGTCTAGCTGTGGTCTTAGTTCAAAACCTATGAGAAAAATATTTCATGGCCCCAATTTATGTAATCTCTCATTTCCCTTTATTTTCTTTGTGCAAATCAGCCAACTATTTTCTGAATTCGTATCATTGCCTTTTAAAAATACCTTGTTAAAAACAGCCAATAGCAATCCACACAGAGAACTAACAGGTTTGTTTAGAAATCTCTTCAGTTTCACTAGGTATGTGGTTTGACTTCTGACTTCTTGTGACTAGCTTATTTTTTTTCTGTCCAGTTTTTAGCCAATGCCATATATTTTATATTTTGTTACAGTAGTGCCTGTTCTGGTATAAGTTTCTTTGCTAGCCTAGGCTAGACTTAATCTTTGATAACAAATAACCCCCAAACTCAGTTACTTATCACATAAAGGTTTATTTCCTGCTCACCTAATGTCCACTGTAGTTCTTGGTAGGGGGCAGGCACTCCTCTGGGACTCAGGTTGATTGAAGTCCTATCATTGCTGTAGTTAAAATGTCCCCTCCAAAACTCATGCTGAAATGTGATTGCCACTGAGATGATGTTAGGGTGTGGAACCTCTAAGAATGGTCATTATCTTGGGAGTGGGTTAATTATGTCATGAGTGGCTTTGTTATAAAGCAAGTTTGCACTCTTTTTTTCCTCATATGATGCTCTCCTCTGTTGTGACACAGCAAAGAGGCCCTCACCAAACACCAGCACTTGATATTGGACTTCACAATCTTTGCAGCCTTTTCTCTGTTCTGTGACAAATACTTGTCTTTATAAATTATCCAATCTGGGGGAGTTCTGATGTAGCAGCAAAACACAGGCTAGAAAAATCATCTAGAAATTCATCTCTTACTCTGGCAGGAGAAGGAGTTGAGAATTGCATAAGAGCTTTCAGTCTTAACCCAGAAATGGGCATATAGTTTCTACTCATAATTTTTAATTGGCTAGAACTAGTTGAATGGTCCTACTAAGGGCTGAGAATTTAGCCTTCTGCATTCCCAGGAGAAATTGTATTGGTGACCACAACGTCTGTCACATGCAGAAGACTTGTAAAACTCCCCTTCTAGGGTGGTCTCTGGGGAGGCTTTTATCCCTCTAATCCTCAAATCAAGAACTTCTGGCCCTGCAGCCATGGCCCACGAATGACGATGGCAAATGTCCTGCAGACGTGAGCAGGTTTGATGCTTTGACGTTCTGCTTGTCCCTCTGGTTATAGAATTTCACTCAAAAATTGGCCTGGAAATTCTCCACTGGATTTTCAGCTCTTAAATGCATCTATTATGTTGGAGCTTTTAATAGATATATTTTATCTAGCATTTTTTAATTGTTTTTGGTGAAAGACTTTACCTGCATAACCACAGGTAATTTGGTTGGCACTCCCAGAGATCGTACCTCGGAACAATCTCATCACTGGGACTTCTCCCCATAACCTCTTTCAACTTGACTTTGATTGCACCTGGCTGCACCCTGGTAGCACCTGCATGTGTTCTAATCTGGGGTTTTAACTTCTGGTTTTGACAAAAATGTAGTTTACTTTCAATTTTTCCATTTCTTTTGCTGCTTTTGCATGATTTCTTAGAAGGGGGAAATTGCATTCATGTAGCTATGTTCATAAAGAGTGTTCTAAGTGTAGATTCTATTTATGGAGAAAAGTTTGTTTCTAATGTAAATGAAATTAATTGCTCTGAGACCAAATAACTTCGGGTCATTTACTCAATATTCATGGCTCATGGACTCACAGAAATGTGCATTTGAATGGGCATTAAGCTCACATAACATACTTTTTTAATGTTATTCTGGGAGTAATAGTGAGACTGTAGGGATAGGAGCTTACACAGGTAATCAGGTGTTTGTTTGCTTTTGGATTGTGGCAGGGAGGGGCACTTGATTTCCCTGTATCTCGAGGCTAGCTATACTGTCAAAGTGTTCTTTGAAAATAGTGATTGTTAAAGTATAAGACACTTTAAAAAACCCTCTCTTTAGTTCCAATCTTCCACCGCTCAGAGTGTTTTTAATGAGGTAATATAAACTGTTTTCGGAGGAGTGGATCTAAGTAACCATAACAAGTGTCCTAGAATTTGAAGGTAATTGAGATCTGGTTGTCTCAACATAGGAGACAGAATGTCTTTATCCTGGTTTGACCAGGACAGTCCTAATTGAGACACTCCTCGTGGACTCAGTATTTATTTCCCTCTTAAAGAGTCCCAGGTGGGAATCAATTATAGCGTCACCCTTCTTGATACACATCCCTTCGGCTGCTTTCAAATCACGTATTTGGCAGTTAATCAGACTGACATTTAACTTAGCTGTTAAGGTAGACAATGTGTTCTTTTAGTTTCTTCCCAATATGCTCCATAGGGGCCACTGTTTTCCATAAAGAAAATTTATAATAGCGGTAGGTTTTATTTACATGCTGCTCAAGATACATTGAGTGAGGAAAATAATTTATTTATCTTTGTAAAATGTTTTTCTTTTGAGTGCAGTTAACCTTTAAATTCTGTGACTTCATGGTATAGATGCACAAATCACATACAGCACGAGACACATTGAAAAACAAAGTTCCTCTTCATAAGTTGAAAATGACACTATTTCTCCCAAGAACATAAGATTTTCTTTATGATTCTGCAAATATATCTAAAAGTCTTCATTTATCAGTTTGATGGCTGTACTGTCAAGTAACAACTATTTTGGCTTGTAAATCTTTTGCCTAGGAAGTCTTTAAAGAAGATTGTTAAACATTTCCTTGCAGTCTTTGCTTCGATTGGTTTTATTCTTCTAATGTGTCAGGGAATGTAGCTGACTCTCAAGGGTAATTTTCTTTTAAAGTTTCAGATAGCAGCTGATTATAAAACCTAATAGAGAAGTTATCTTTCTCTTCTCATTTGTGCTACATTTGCCTCAGAAAATACAATAGCTGCCAGCCTGGTTGTGCACCACATTAATAATTCTAAAATTTAAAGTTAATATATTCTGCCATCTGGGGTCTTAACTAAACATTTTAACATCTTTGAAATCTGCAAGGAAAATTTGTCTCTTGTTAAGTAACCAAGACTAGAATCTGGCTCAGATATTCATTGTTCTCGTGTCAGATATTGCTCAGATTCAAATCCCTTGTAACCAGTGTGATGCATGTGTATACCACGAGTTTTCCCAATCAGCTAGTTGATTTGTGATTCCTCTGGAGACAAGTTGGTATTGCAGAAAACCAGCTTCTCTATTTGCATAACCATTCCCTCTTTACATGTGCTTTTGCAGACTGGTTCAGGAGACTATATTTTTATGGCACATTTGAAAGCCCTTGTGTTCAGTGAGGTGACAGCAACAAAATGTAGGAATATTCAATCAATCAAGAAAGATTTAATGAACGTTTACAATGTGTTAGACTATGCTAGTCACTGAGATCACAAAGATGAATAAAAAATCATTTCTGTGTCTAAGAAGCTCTTAGTCTAGTGAAGAGGAGGATGTGTTAATGGATAATTATAACACAGTGTGAAAGATGGGGTAGTGATAAAGATGCTGGTCTCCAGCATACCCCAACCTCATTTCCTTCACACAGACATGGGACCACAAAACCGCTAGATGTGTCCCATTTCCATTGAGGAGAATCCTATGAACTAACCTCACCATGTCCTCTACCACCAGGGAGCTGGCCCTGCCTGGCTTGTGTTAGCCTGAGGGGAGGTGTAGGTTTCCCACTGGTCCACAGCTTTGGAATTGAGTTTGTTCGGTCCTGCAACTCAGAGAGTTGTGTTTACTTAAGGGGAGTGTATAGATCCAACTCAATATGGAAGAACCTACCTCGAATGGAAGAAAACCCAAGCTCCCAAAAGGTCCCAGAGACTAGTTCAGCAGATTCCCTTTACAAGTCACAACTTGGGACTATGCCATGTTTAGCCCCACAGGGAGGTGTGAAGATGGAGTTCTGGAGGGTTCAGGAGAATGTGGGGTTGGGTACCAGAAGTGATTTACCACCTGGTTAAGTTGGGTGTTTGTCCAGAATGAGGCTGGCTTGTGCTGGTCTTTGCCCTAATGGTGTCTTTTGCGCCAAACTCTCTTTAAATCATTCCAAGTAGCATTTCAACAATAGGGTCAGGATTTCAAACTGTTTTATGCAGTTTGCAGCTTGGATTCTCTCCCATCAGCTTGTTCCACCTTCCTAATTCTATGCATAGTGTTAAAACACAAAATTACAATGAATTCAATTTAAAGATCGAATTGGCTTTTATTTGTAATTCTACAACCAGGCAATATCTTTCTAGGAAACAGAATAACTGATCCACTGAGCCGAGCAGAGGAATGGTTTTCCAGGCAGAAAAGAGTTGAAGAAAACAAAAACAGAGAATAAAAGCAGATGGATCATTTCAAAAGTTACTTTCCTTACGGGGTTAAGACAAAGGGAACTCCCATAAAATGCTGACTCAGGTGGACTTGGAGTCTCCCATGTTTCTGGAAATCTGGCCATTTCAAATTCAGATGCATCAGTAGTGGTTAAGCACAAGTGAGTTCATTCTGGTTTGGCCTGGTCTGCTGGGGGTTGGTGCAGAGAGCTGATTCAAAACAATGGACTCCCATAAACTTTAACAATTGTTATACTTTGTCTCATAGAAGGTTAGAGAAAACATGTTTCATCTATTGGTCTTTCAGGATGTCTCAGATAAGGATTTATCATAAAGAAAAAGCCTAGCATTCTGCTCTGGGCTTTGGTAGAGCAAGGTTGTCAAAAGAAGCAAGTCTTGTTCTCAAGGAAAATTCTGGTACTGGAGACAAGAAGCCCCGAGGGCCCTCCTCCCAGCCAGAATGACAGCCTGTCCCCACTACCAGGCCTCAAAGACACCATGCTTCCTTCATTCAGCAGCACAAATACTTATATCCAAGCCTCTTTGGCCTTCAGCAAATTCTGACCAGTTCCTGTCAAGTTCGTACCAGGATGAATTAACATTTGCAAAACACTATGGACTTGACCAGTGGTAGTCAATGAGGATCTTTTGCCTAATCCAAGGTGATAAACAAGCATGATGACAACGTAGCACATTTTTCATATTGCTAGATTTATTTAGTTTGAAGGACTGTGGGGTTGTTTTTACTCATATTTTGGCATTAGCGATCTTCTTATTAAAGGATAGAGATGATTATCTTATTTTGAATGTTCTTGTCAAAACAAAAAGTTGGCAGCCTTCTATTGGTCCAACCCATTTTAGGGGGAAGTTTGGCTGTTTAGTGAGGCACTCAGGTTTTGGGAACCAGTGATTCAAGGGTGTTGCTATTCTCCTGAGCTTTCTCAGCCTCAGCACCATCGGTATCTGGGGCGGGATGTGTGTGTGTTGTGGGCAATGTAGGATGCTTAGCAGTATCACCGGCAGCTACTTGCTAGATGCTGGTAGAAATCCATCCAACCCAGATGCCACAACTAAAAATGTCTACAAATGTTAACAAATGTCTTTATTGCCTGCGGTGTGTGGAGGGGAAGGGTACAAAGAGATCCATTCCCCAAACTCAAGTGAGAAACAATGGTCTAGAGCAGTATTTTTCAGACTATGGTTTCAACCTAATAATGAACTGTGAATTTCAATTTAGAGGATTACTAGAAGCATTAAAGATGAGAAAGGAGATGAGAAAGAAGTCTTTTGAAGTAAGGGAAAACTGGATATCTACACACAGAGGAATGATACTAGACCTCTATCTCTTAACATCAACTCAAAATGGACTTAACATTTAAATGTAACACATGAAATTTCTAGAAGAAAACAGGAGAAACATTTCAGGACATTGAAATGGGCAAGGGTTTTTTTTGGTTTTTTTTTGGACAAGACTCTAAAAACACAGGAAACAGAAGCAATAGTAGACAAATGGGATTACATCAGATTAAAAAACTTCTGCACAGTGATGGAAACAATCAATAGAGTGATGAGACAACCCACAAATACTTGCCAACTAAACCTCTAATAAAGGATTATTATCCAGAATATAAAAGAAACTTAAAAAATTCAATAACACAGAAACAGTTCAATTTAGAAAATGGGTAATAGACCTAAACAGAATTTATGAAAGAAGACATCTAACTGGTCAACAAGTATATAACAAAATGTTCAACCTCATGGATGAATCCATGATGGGAGACCAGAAAGGCAGAGGATGCTTCCACAGATGCAGGTGAGGAGAATCAGTGACGATGAAGATGGGTTTTTGGTGTGACAGCACCACACAGAGGTGGAAGAAATCCTGAATTCACCAAGATTAAGGTTGTCCACCTGGCCAAATAAGAGCTTGGAAGAGAAATTAAGTTCAATTATGGAAAAAATAAAGTTGCAATTGTTGTGTACTGGATTTTGAAGTCCGATTAGTATTCACTACACATAGATGTTCATAGTATATAAGGACTTTTTCCTTTATTTTAAAATTTTAATTCTTATAAAAAAGTGAAAATATATTGGTATTATTTCTGTAATCATTTTACAAATGTGAAAATGAAGACATGGAAGGTTAAAGTGACCCGTTCAAGGTCACACAGTTAGGACCCAGCTGAGCAATGCCTCAGATCCATGACTCTTCATTCTTCTGGTTCTTGAGGTTGTTCAAACTCCTCCCAAAGGACTAAAGTAAAACTTCCTGTCAGGCTCTCATTAAATGCTGTTAGGTTACCAAAAAAAACTTTTAGTGTTTGCAGTCTGATGCTCAAATATGAGGCTAGAAGAAGACTTACATGCTGGCACTCTGCCTGCTGTACTGCCCTGGTCCTCCCGGCTGTGGGGTTCTACTGCAGAACTCTGCTCTGGTGCCAAGGTCCACAGGAATGAGATAAGGGCTCAGGACCCAACATAGCAGGGGATGAGAGTTCATGACTTGGGTGCTGTGTGCCTCATTCAGGTTAGGGGGTGCTGCTCTGCTTCCACACTCAACACATTGTAGATTTTTCTTATTTCATTGTCTCTACCTCTGACTAGACTATAAGCAACTGAAGGTAGGGACTCCCATCAGGCTTGCTCCCCATTACATAACCTGCACTGAGCAAAATGCCTGGCAGGTTGTAGTATCTTAGTCCATTTTCTGTTGCTGTAAGAAAATACCCAAGACTGGGTAATTTATAAAGGAAAGAAGTTTGTTTAGCTCATGGTTCTGGAGGCTGGAAGTCCAAGATCAGGTGAACACATTGGCAATGGCCTCATGCTGCATTGTAACAGCAGAAAAGAAGAAGGAAAGTGAGAGGCAAAACTCAAGAGGCAGCCTTGCCTTACAGCAGTTTGCTGTCTAGGTAACTAATCCAGTTCCTCGAGATTGAGAACTCACTCCCTGCTGGGAGAGAAGCATTAATCCCTCTTCATGAGATAGTTACCTCTCAAAGACTCTGCCTCCCAACATTGCCTCAGTGATTATCAAATTCCAATCTGAATTTCAGAGGAGACCAACAAACCACAGCAAGCAGATCTTTAAAAATATTTGCTAAATGAACAAATTGATGAATGGATGAATTTTTGGATATTTGGGTGTCTCTTACATCATGTATGCTTTAATAGAAGACCCTCTGCCTTTTCAGTACTGGGGATTGAACCTAGGGGGCTCTACTGAGCTACATACCCAGGCTTTTTTTTTCTTTTTCTATTTTTAGACAGGGTCTCACTAAATTGCTGAGGCTGGTCTCAAACTTGCTGTTCTCCTCCTGCCACAGCCTCCCCAGTAGCTGGAATTATAGGGATACCACTACACCCAGCAATATAGGCCCATCAGAGGGATGCTTAGTCTCAGCTTCCTTTATTTCACCTAACAAAGTTTTAGAAAAATAGCAGGTTCTATTGACAGCCAGGACATACCTCCTTTTCATTCCTTATCCCAAGTTCCTCCTTTTTAAAAATTATTCCTAGCCACTCTTTTGGTCAAGATGTTTAGAATGTTTTTTCCTCTCATCCAGTACATTTTTAAGATATTTTTTTCTTTTTTGCCTATGCTTAAATTGTCAGTTTTCTCTAGATGCTCTTTAGCAGCAGGGAGCAAGGGTTATAAATCAATATGAGCAAATACTTTGCTACCTCATTTTGTGAAAAAAATTAAATTAAAATTCATGGTAGAAGGAATTTCTAAAGTGGCAAGTTGCCTCTCCAAGATATTACCATGTCTTATTTTAGAATTTACTGTCGGCAACTAATCTACATTATTAAATAAGATTCAGTTCATTGGAGTTGCTGAATAATTACTGTGTTGGGTAAGTAGTGCTTTTGCGATATTATTAGTTTTATCACATATGCTGTTACTTTTTAGAAGTAGCCTAAGCATTACTTGAAAAGAGATGGAAAATACTTTATTTGTCACAAATTCAATAAATTTGCAATTAAAATCATGCCACAAATGTGGTAAAACTTCACTGGATAATTTTTAAAAAATTTAGTGCAATGCATGATAAATAAGATTTATCCTTTAATGGACTCCTAACTTTTTTTTTCTTAAGGCACCATGACAGAGAAGCTTTTCCCAAAGATTATGATATAGAGGGTCCTGAGAAAATTAAAAAACTGTGTAATTCAACATATTGTCGATTTGGAACTGACGAACCTCCAGTAAGTAGTTGCTGCTAACTTCTTAAAGTCTTGCTTGCCTCTTTCTCATAATGAAACATGAAAATGTAAGGAAAGGTATATTTTTTTTCAGTATATATTTTTTAACTCTAATCAACAAGGTTAGCTGCTTAGGTTGGTGACTTAGCCATTGTGCTTCTGCAAACTTACCTATACACATACACCTAATTCATAAGGTTTAGGGGGAATTAAATGAAGCAAGTAAAGTACTTAAAATAGTGCCTATGTTAGTTACCTTTCTGTTACTATGATGAAGTACTGACACAGGCTATGTATGAAGTAAGGAGGTTTGTTTTGGCTTATGGTTCTGGAGATTTAAGTCTAAAATCAGGTGAATGCATTGATTTGGGCCTCTGATGAGGTTGGAGTATATGTTAGGGCAAGCAGTCACATTTTGTTATGGGATGGATCTTAAATATATCCCCCAGAGAGTTCATGTGTTTGGTCCCCAGCTGGTGATACTGGTGGGAGGTGGTAGGAACTTCAGGAAAAGGAGCCTCATTGCAGGAAGTAGGTCACTAGGACTTGAAAGGTGTATTGGGACCCTGGCCTCTTCTTTCTCTTCTTTTTCTACCCTGCTGGGCCACTATGAGGTGAACTGCTTTTTCCATCACACCCTTCATCCTGTGATATTTTGCCTTGCCTTGGGCCCAAAGTAGCAGGGCTGAGTGACCGTGGCCTGAAATCTCTGAAACTATGAGCCAAAACAAAATTTCCCTCCTTTTCTCAGGTATTTTGTCACAGTGAGAGAAAGCTGACCAACACAGAGGCTGAAAAGCTGGGGCTCCCCAATTCCTTCTCTTTCTTTCTTTCTTTCTTTCTTTCTTTCTTTCTTTCTTTCTTTCTTTCTTTCTTTCTTTCTTCTTTCTTTCTTTCTT
>JAJEJO010004953.1:635841-671849 GCA_020662805.1 Glaucomys volans
TTTCTTTCTTTCTCTTTCTTTCTTTCTTTCTTTCTTTCTTTCTTTCCTTCCCTCCCTCCCTCTTTCTTTCTTTCTTTCTTTCTTTCTTTCTTTCTTTCTTCTTCTTCTTTTTTCCTTCCCTCCCTCTCTCTCTTTCCTTCCTTCCTTCCTTCCTTCCTTCCTTCCTTCCTTCCTTCCTTCCTTCCTTCCTTCCTTCTCTTTCTTTCTTTCTTTCTTTCTTTCTTTCTTTCTTTCTTTCTTTCTTTCTTTCTTTCTTTCTTTCCTTCCCTCTCTTTCTTTCTTTCCTTCCCTCTCTCTCTTCCTTTCTTTTTTTCTTTCTTTCTTTCCCTCCCTCCCTCCCTTTCTTTCTTTCTCTTTCTTTCTTTCTTTCTTTCTTTCTTTCCTTCCCTCCCTCCCTTTCTCTCTTTCTTTCTTTCTTTCCTTACATCCCTTTCTTTCTTTCTTTCTTTCTTTCTTTCTTTCCCTCCCTCCCTCCCTTTCTTTCTTTCTCTTTCTTTCTTTCCCTCCCTTCCTCCCTCCCTTTCTTTCTTTCTTTCTTTCTTTCTTTCTTTCTTTCTTTCCCCTCCCTCCCTCTCTTCCTTCTTTTCTTTCTTTCTTTCTTTCTTTCTTTCTTTCTTTCTTTCTCTTTCTTTTTTCCTTCCCTCCCTCCCTCTTTCCCTCTTTCTTTCTTTCTTTCTTTCTTTCTTTCTTTCTGTCTGTCTGTCTTTCTTTCTTTCTTCCTTTCTTTCTTCACCAGGATTGAACCCAGAGGCCCTTAACCTCTGAGCCACATCCCTAGCCCTTTCTATTTTTTATTGTGAGACCGGGCCTTGCTAAGCTGCTGAGGCTGGTTTGAACACCCAGTTATTTCTGATGGCATGCCCCAATGACTTCCACTGGGCCCTCCTCTTAAAGATTCCCAGTGCTTCCAGATACGGCCATCCTCATCCTAGGGACCAAGTACTTAGCATAAGGCCTTCAAGGGATATTCAGTATCAAACTACAGCCTGGGCTCAGAGCAAGTGCTCACAAAATTGTTACTATTATTATGATGCTGCTGTTGCTACAAAAGCATCTTGCTGGCTGCCTTCTTTGGTCTCCACAATAACCCTGTGAAGTAGCTACTGTGGTCTCTTATTTTATAGAACAGAGGAAGGAGACTCTCTGTCCCTTTGTACCTCGCTGCCTTGTTGGTCATTAGCGAGCATGTGAAGCGTGATGCTCAACTCAGGCAATAGCTACCCTGCTCCACTCCTGCTCCTCCACACTCATGTTTTCTTGAGTGTGGGCTGTGGTCAGAACAAGAGAAGGCAGGAAAGCCAGGCATTTTCTGGCATGTAATTAGGGTCTTTGGCCTTTAAAAAACATTTACTTTTGCCAGGTATGGTGGAGCATGCCTGTTATCCCAGTGACTCTGGAGGCTGAGACAGGAACATCTCAAGTTCAAAACCAGCTTCAGCAATTTAGCAAGGCTCTAAGCAACTTAGCAAGTTTTCTCAAAATAAAATATAAAAAGGACTGGGGATGTAACTGAGTGGTGTACCAAAAAAAAAAAAAAAAAAGGAAAAGGAAAATAATCCCACAAGGAAGACCTAAAGTGCAAGGAGTGTGAAAAAACCATTTTTTTTTATTCCTATATGGCCTCTGGGTTGTGGGAGAAAGTGAGATGAAGTGAAGTGTAGGAACTCTTCAAATATTTCTTCCCCTAGATTCTATGCATTAGAGTAGTCAAGCACCAGGTTTATATGAAGATGCATAAATAATGTTTACTTTTTCCATGTCTTTTTGTTGATGGCCATGAATATAATGTCCTTCCTCTACCAGATTTAGAATATGTATTGGAGAGGAAGGAAATAGATCAAGGAGTCACTATTTCAGATAAAATTGCTTGTCTAGTATCTTAATAATAAGTTACATTTTTCTCTAATAGACTTTTTGTGCATTAAGTACAGTTCCATCCATCTTGGTTCTTGTTCTTCATATCAAGGCTCTAAAACTGGCAAGAAAGATATTATTCTTTCAGTGCTAAACCTTGACTTCCAGATCTTATCCAAGGTCCCAAGGATACATAGAAGGGGGGATACAGGTAGGGGACCTCCAGGCCTTCCTATGACAGATGAACGAGTCCTTTTTCCTGTTTAACAGAATTTTGATAGACTAAAACATTCTTGATAGTTGGCAGGAACCACACATCTGAAAGCAAGATGCTGGACTATGTTGGCAGAAACTCCTAAGAGACTATCAGTTGGGTTAAACCAGTTCTTGAAGGCTAGGGTCTTAAGAATTGAAACAGGATTTATTTAGTTTGGAGTTTCATTTCCCTTCTTCCCCATCTGAGAGGAGTTATCAAAGGAACCACTCAGAGAGGTTACTGTGTGTCCTAGAATTTAGAGGACATAGAAAAAGAGAGGTCAAATCAGAAAAATGTGAAATTACACTCCATTTATGTATGATTTATCAAAATGTATAAATGCATTCTAATGTCATACAACTAATTAGGACAAATTAAAAATTTTTAAAAAATGAGAAAGAGGTCAAGAGAGTCAGGGCTATTTAATGCTATGCCTTTTCACCTGATCTCTCCCTGTTCGCCCAGTTAGAAAAGAGAGCAGCAGAGGGAAGCACAGCTGGGTAACACTCCACCCACTGCAGGCTCCCAGGCCTCCAGCAGCACCAAGTTGGACAAGGGGAAGCATGCATGGGACACAGTTAGAAGCTCTGATCATTTCACTGGACTGGGAACTTTCCTAAATAGAAAGAGATCCTTTGGCCCAGAAAAGCTATGAAGTTGGCCTAAGATTTCTATCAAGCCAAAGAAAAGAATCAGCTGTGCATGTGACATGCGAGGGGCAGCTTGTTTAAAATAGTTACTTCATGAATGCATCCCATTGATGCAATTGGATCGATTCAATAAGGCAGTTAAGTTAAAAGTGCTCATTTCATTCTTTGGACAACTCATTAAGCAGGTACCATATGTGATTCACGTTGTATAGATGAAGAAAATAAGACCAAGTAAAGCTTAATCACTATTCCAGGTCAAACAGCTAAAAAGCATATTAAAAACTAAAATACTTTCCCAAACTGCCTCTTCACAACTAGTTCAATGACCTCTTTACTCTCCACACTGCGTCCTGATCATACTTTGATCTGGCTTGAGTATAGTAACATCTTACTATGTATATGTTGAGGCTTTGATTTCTCCTGCCTTAGCTATGACTTTTGTCCTGTTTTCTTGAGTTACATCCACATTATGCTGGCAAACCCTTTCCCATCTGTTTCCCCTCCTAGTTACCTTCTTAGCATTTTTGGTTTTTGCAAGATTACTGCTAAGTGGCTTCTGCATATGTCCACAAGCATAGCATTTCTGTTTGGTTGATTGAAGGTCTCCTGGCATTTAAATTCAGCTGCAGAAGCAAATGTGAATATCATTTATTTGTAAATGAATGGAACTCTCTTTGTCTACATTTTGGTTAAAGCTCCAAAAGACCAAGAATGAAATGATGTTTTCACAAACCAAAGTGAAGTATTAGATCGCTTAAGGCCACATCCTCAAATATGATGGTGCCATTAGGACCCCCGCTCACATGAAGGATATGAGAGTATTAAAATGTAAGAAGCCAAAAGAAGAGTTTGAGAGAAAGTTCTGCAAAGCTCATTTGCAAAGCTCCTTGAGTACCTGGAGATAGACACAAGAAACAGAGCAGAAAGAGGGAGGCAGTTATATGTCTGCCAGAGGTTGAGCAAGGATGTATGAATATGTGGACCCAGATGTAGCTCCTGTGGATCAAATTTGGGTCATGAGGAATACAGAGAAATCATGGAACAGTTTCACAGCTTGCCATCATTGTATTTGGGAGGACTGCCTGGACTTCCAGGGCTTGAGGTTGGTTATTTAAGTCCAAACAGAAGCATCCTGTATCATGGAATATGTCATTGAATCTTCCCAGAGAGGATCCCAAAGTCTACCAGAACATCCCAGGAAAGTCAGCTTCCATCAGTGTCAGGAAGGATCAAACATAAACATGTGCACAGGAAATCAAAACAAGACTGCATTCTGCCCAACCCCACACTCTTGGCATCATCCACCAAGAAGACAAGGGAGGTGGGGAGTAGGGAAGAATTCTAAGGGGATAGTTGACAAAAAGACAACTATGCTCCCCCATTTCCATTATAGTAGGCCAGGACAGAGTGAGGCCAAGGTAGAGAAATGAGAATCTTCAACTTTAAATGAAGTTTGAAGTTTTGAGTATTATGTGAGACTGGACATTCTGCTTACCTTGATAAGACTCTTGGGACAGAAACAGCCAGAGAATTTTTTCCATTATTTGAAGGTAGCCAGAAAATTCCTGGGGATTTTCTGATATATTGTCAAAGAGAAATGAGCAAGAACTAGCCCCTAGGAATGACTATGGAAGAGCAGTTATGGAGGAAGAACAAGTTTGTTTCCTGATGGTCCCTACCTAAAAATCCTACTTGCTCAGTGAGCCAGTTACCCATTTACAGGTTAAAAACAGAAACAAAAACAAAAACAAAAAAAGCCCGTTCTTATTTTCCCCTCTCTATTCCCTTTCCTTACTTTAGTTTTCTTCGTATCACTTACATCACTAGACATATCTTAGACTTATTTAGTTGTTACCTGTTTCCCTTTACTGGGATACGAGCTTCATGAGAGTAGGGACTTTGGTCTCTTGTTCCCTGTTATATCTGCAGTTCCTAGAACAGTGACCAGCACATAGTGAGTGTTCAATATAAAAGGAAGGAAAAGAGGGTTGAAAGGAAGAAAGGATATAATAATATTAGATCTGAAACATTAGATAATAATTTACTTACTTAGTTCAGATACTTTTTATTGACATAATAGAATAGTGATTTGACCATAATCTTAACAGATGCTTCTTGCATTTATGTCTAAGTACCTGAATGGAGTATATGGATCAAATTTTTACAGACAGAGTAATTGTAAATGCCGTTTTTCAGTAAGATATGTGGGGATAGTAGGTTGCTGAACCAGGGCTCCCTTTTCTTCCTGTTTCCATAGTCTCTGAAGTTGGAGTTGATGGCCCCATTTTGAGCATCGTTTCCTGGAAATATTTTGGATCGTCTTTCAGTATCAGCATAACTGCATCTGTCTTTCCTGTTTCAGAAATTCTGTATAAATTTTGGCCAATGAATGTACTTTGCCTGTTCTTTGCTACATCTGTGGAGTCATTTATTCTAGCAAATATCTTCTCTGTCATTTCTAGGGATTTGGGACAAGAATGAAAGCAGGCCATGCACCATTTGAATCCCATCACTCTTTGCTGCTCCAATTATATGTTAATAATCATGCCCTCATTTAACTCTTGGACTCGATTTTAATTTTTCACATATATTAGTTTGCTGAAGCAGGCATAACTGTTACATTGAAGAAATGAGATTTAAATGGCCCAATCATGTGCATGTGCACACATGTACACACACATATGCCCATATGCTTTGCCTCCACTGCCTACACTGCTCTGTGAAGTTTGTTCTTCCTTTTTCCTTGGATAAAACCTTATACAGATACCATAATTGTTATAGTCACTCACAGATCATAAAAAGCCTATTGCTCACATTTCAATAATTTAAATATCTCATCAAAATGATGAAATTTCATGATTTCATTTAAGGTTAAAACTTGTACTCCACCAGCTAAAGCCAACTTGAGGACAGTGCCCTTTGCAGAGGGAAGTGGGAAGTGAAGGACGGTGTGAGGTTTGCTGATTTTCTATTTCTCCACCTGCTCTACTCTTTCCTTTCCCCAGACAACTGGATGGCAAGAAAGGCCCTTTTGTGATTATTTGACTACTATTAATTGTGTTTTGTGACAAGAAATGGTTTTGTTACCTTTGTGATCTGAAAAAAAAAAAAGAAACTTGCTCAAGATTTATTTCTTCTAGGGAATATAACCATCCTATAAAAGCTTGCTTGAACAGGTAGTGGGGGGGAAATTAATTTAGTTTTTTATTATACCCGACATGTCCCATTTGTTCAAAATAATGATGGTTATATTTGTGGGGAACTCTCTGGGATCCTTTAGACTCTGTGTGGCACTACTGAGTTAACCTAGATGTGAAAAGAGAACCAGTATTTTCAAGGGCAAAACTACTGCTGAGAAAAAAGAACAGCCTTTCAATGACTTTTAAAGAAAAAGGTTTCGAACAAAGTCTTGGTGTTACCTGTTCTTGCTGCTGCTGATTTTTTGGCTATTGTACAAAAATGCTACCCTCAGAGGGGATGTGCTATTTGACAGCTAAAGACTTCTTTATTTCTGACTGAGGATCTAAGATCTACAATCTTCAAATTTATTCCAAAGCAAGGAGACAAACTATGTATGTAGAACATGCAAAGCATTTGGGCAAAAACTGGATTTCTTGGTCTCTCATTCGCCTTGAAGATGTAAAGACAAAAAAACAAAAGGTTGTTAAATTGAGAAGACCTGGACAAAAGTGTTAAGAATGTGGAAGAATCATCTGGAGGGAGAGTGCACGTTGTGATCTCAATTCCAGAGGGTAGGGGTGGGAGAGGTGTCCCTTCACTCTAAACCTGAAGAGTTCAGCCCTCACAGGTACCGCCCAGGGACTCTATAAGGGTTCTTTGGAGGTTGAGTGATTTGATGGACTGGGGTCGCTCTCACTCATGCTTGCCAAAAGACTATAGGCTGGAGGGTTTCAGGAGAGCCTGTGGCATCAGAGGGAAAACTTGACTTGGCAAGTACCTATACTTCCTTCAGTATGTGTCAAAGGAGTATGCTTTTGGGGGACCCAAGAAAGAACTATTAATTGAAAGTCATCTAACATGAACCTTCCCATGATTCTGCTAGGAGGTTGAAGATGCTGGCTACCTTAAATGTGTAACTTCAGGGAAGGTCACAAGCTACTCCTCATTCTCTGTGCTAATTACCCAGGTTATGTGTCTACCAGGTTTTCTTAAATGCAACACATATGGGGGAGTTCATTCTGGAAGTTTAGAAACTGAGACTTAAAAAAAAAAAAAACTGATAGTCAAGAAAACAGGCAATAAGTGATATTATGAAATGTGCTGCCTATACACATTTGATATTTTTATATTACCATTTGACTCAAGCTAGATTTTATTATGCAAATTAAATGGAAATTTTAGTGATTATTTTATGAGTGTGTGCTGTGTTAATTTAGCAATCTCATGTACCAAATTGCCAATCTCCAGTTTGTGATTGATATATGTAAATCAATGTGATATATATATATAAAACCCAAAAGACTTTTAAACATATGTAAATGCTTTTATGGATTACCCATGCTTATGTCAGGTTATGAACATTTCTACACCAAAGTGATTTTTCACATTAAGCTGGTGTAGGATTAGGTTTGCCTACATATACCAGAAACCAGAAATCAACAGAGGCTGTTCACATTAGGTTTTATTCTTTCATGTAAAAAGCATGGAGGATAGCAGGCCAGGACAGTATGAAAGTCCCGCAAATTTGCACGAGAGACCTCCTCTCTCCAGCATTTTGCCTTGCCATCCCTGGGTTAGGACCCAAATGGCTGTCGGAAACCAGTCATTATGCTTATACTTTATGCAGCAAAGAGGAAAAAAAAAAAGAACTTTCCAGAAGGTTTTGTAAGGTTACTTCCATTTATGTTCCATTGTCAAGTCACTGGTCATGTCAAAGTATAAGGGAGGCTGGAGAATGTGTCCGGGTAACATGGGGGTTCTGCTACTGATGAAGAAGGAAGGCCTGATTTGGGGGATAACATTTGCCTCTGATACAGAAACACAGACGTTCGTTATAAGTAGGCTCTAGAGTCAGCTTTTTTTTTTTTTTTGATTCTGTGCTCCATCACCTGCTAGGTTGCAACTTTAATCAAGAGTCTTAAAATTTTCCATGTCTTTATTTCCTCATGTGTAAAGTGAGAATAGCAGAGATTTCATGAGCACTTTCATGAGCACATTTAGAATGGCTGGGCACAGTGGTGCATGCTCGTAGTCCCAGTGGCTTGGGAGGTGGAGGCAGGAAGATCACAAGTTCAAGGCCACCCTCAGCAATTTAGTAAGGCCCTAAGCAACTTAGTGAGACCCTGTTTCACAATAAAAACATAAAAAGGGCTGGGGATGTGGCTCAGTAGTTCAGTGCTCTGGGTTAAAAAAAAAAAAAAAAGACATTTAGAATAGTGTCTGGATATGTGCTGTTGTTATTACCATTATCCCATGATTTATTACAACTCACTAAGCTACAGCCAGTGTAGCCTCTGGAGTTTGTTTACAACTCTAGCCCTATATTATTCAGTTTCTTGTCATTACCACAAAATACCTGAGGCATATAATTTATAAAGAAAAGAGTCTTATTTACCCACAGTTTTGGAGCTTGAAAGTCCAAATAGCCTAGTGCAGTCTCTGATGAAGGACCCATGGTAAATGGTGCCAGCATGCATGGGCAGGGAGGATTACATGTTGTGGTAGGAAGCAGGGAAAGCTGGGTGGGGCCAGGCTTGCTGCGTTTTATCATCCCTCTCTCAGGAACCACCATGGGGTCACAAGAGAACTTTTTCATACCCTAATGACCCAAGAACCTCAAACTAGACCCTACCCCTTAAAGGTTCACAGTCCCCACTCCCACCAGTGACACTACCCTAGAAACCAGTTCTTCAATCATAGGAATCATTAGGGTGGGGGGACACTGTTAAGTCATATGCAAGCCATGGCATCTTAAACTACTATAAAGACTGGCATTGCATGAATATATATGGAGTGGTGAATGAATAAATCAGATTGGATGGAACTTGTACTTTCTAGCTGCACACTGCTTAATTCTTTTCAGCCTCAGTTTTCCCACCTCTAAAATGGAAATAAATTATGCCAAGTATTCTTTCTTTGCCCTCCAGATCTATTTTCTAGCTTTCTCAACCAGTGCCAAGGAAGATGACCTTTGGGCTCCCCTGCCATCTGGCATCCTGTGGGGAATTGGCCTACAGAAAATCTGGCAGGTGATTAGAGGTGGGAGGAGAAGGGGTGTGACCACTTTGTTCCTGTGGTTTCCTGCCTGCAGGACCATGATTTGGTGATCATTTTGTGCCTGTTCTGAAAACCACAACTATTAGATGGTACTGTCTTTATAGCTGTAGGTTTTTTTGGCTTCAGCAACTGCTCTGCCATATGGCTCTTCTCTATTGCTATTCTCAGAGTACTTCAACATTGTTGAGATCTTAATGTTCGCCATACTTTTAGAAATAGATCCTGCTTATGTTCCCCTCAGTTCTCCATTTGATTGGTCTTTTCCTTCTGAGGCCATGCTTGCTAAACAGAAGTCACAGAATTGCTCTTTGTATTCAGTGAAATAATGCATATAAAGTGTATGGTACAGAATAAGTACTCAATAAGCCTAAATCCTACTAATGCTATTATTATCTGTTTCCTTTTATCCTGTATTATTTCATGTTTGGCAATATCTTTGCTTCACATAATTTCTGAAGGGTTGGTGGATGTATTGAAATATTTTACTGTTGAAAATGATCAGAGAATACCTAACGTCAAGTTTTCAATCTTATACCTTCAAAAAAAAGTGGGTGCTAATTGTTTCTCCAAAGATATTTTTTCTTTCTTTGTCTTTAAAATGTATAACAGGGGCTGGGGTTGTGGCTCAGTGATAGAAGTGCTTGACTGGCATGTATGAGACACTGGGTTTGATCCTTACCACCACATAAAGATGAATAAATAAAATGGAGGTATTATGTCCATCTACAACTAAAAAAAAAAAAATTAAATGTATAACATGAGATCCTGTCCAGGCTCCCTTAGTATTGACTTGAGAGTGATGAAATCTTAGAGGAAAAACAGTTGAGCTACTGGTATATGGGTCATTGCTAAGAAATTGGGCTGGGAGGCTAGTGATTTAGGAAGTTGAAGTTTTAGAGAGCAATGGTCAGAGAAGCCAAGAATCTAGAGATCTGTGGTGTAGACCAGAGAACCAGGCCCAGAGGCTAGAGTTAAAACTATTTTGAGTGAGTGAGGATCCTAGTTACAGCCCAGCCTTATTGCTAAGGTAAGATCAAAGCGTGGTGACTACAGTTGTGACACTCCTGCAGTCGAAGGCTCCAGGTTTTTAAAGATTGGTAGTCCTTTGTAAAACAAAAATCTAGTGGAATTATGGTGTTCTCAAGCTTCATCAGATATTTGGAGGAACATAGTCTTCAGGTTCAGGAGAAAGAGTAGGTTCTTTGGGTTCTAAGTTCTGGTTTTCTTCTCTGAACCTCCAGATTCATGATCTAGAGGTTCACATGGGAGAAATACTGACTCCTTAGCACCCATTTTTCTTGGGTACTAAGCAATTGCTTCTGCAATTGGTCCACCATATATGTCACACGGTTTTCAGATCATCCCCCATAGTAATAGTTGCTTGATGATTATTGAATTTTTCTTTCTGCTCAGGAATGGATAACAATGATGATGATGACAATGACAATAATATCTGAACTCCTTTTTGGTTTAAAAAGTGATTGCTACACATGTTTTGTTACTTAGGCAAGTTAAATATACCAACCCTGAGAAGGAAATGGAAAGTAGGTAAAAGTTGGTATTTAGTTGAATGAAACACTTTCTACTTCAGAGGAACAATGAATTTGATTTTTATTTTCCAACAATACACAGTTAGAAATTTCCATTTTTAGATATTCATGATAAAATAGTTTGATAGCCATGAGATATTACTTATTTTTTAATGTGAAGGAGTCAATAATTGAAATCAGAATGTGCTTCAATGGGAATATATTTTAAGTAACTGGCCATTGTTGGTGATTAATTTATTTTTCTTATATGTGTCTTCTATTTTTCCAGATTTGGATATCAGAAGCACATGAACAGATGTCACAAGTTTTATTAAACAAGAGCTTGGTTGAGAAAAAGAGCAAGGCCTTATTAAATGAGGAAACAATGTGCTCTGGGATTATTGAAAGGTATTCTAAATACCTTCTTCTGTTTACAGGACCTGAACATGCAGGAAAGGATTTGTATTAATAGTAATGTATATGGCCCCTTATTACCATATGCACTTTTGCCTTAAACTTCGATACTTTCTTGTCATGTTGTTCTCTTTCTTTAGAATTCCTTTTCCCCTCAATGGTTTGCTAGTCAACACACTAATTATTCTGGATCCAGCTAAAAATCTCATTTCCTCTTTATACATTTTTTCTGACTATCTAGGTTTGAACCCCACTTCCACAGTTGTGAAAGTTATTTGGTGTATACAATCCTGTTTGTACACCTATAAAATGGCAATTATTGAAGTGTTCACTTCAAAAGGTTGTTCAGAAGTTTGGATGACATAAAGTATGAAATGTACCTAGAAATATGACCTGAAATGCTGTAAGGATTAGGTAAGCTGTCATTACCAATACTAATTGCTCTGGTATCCCTGCCATTGGAGAAGGACAGCTGAACTTGTGTTCTAGTTGTTTATATGCATGCAATTCCTTGAGAGTAGGAACTGTTTCATAGTTATACCCACAGCCCTGCAACTGGCACAGGGCTTCTTCATGGAAGAGCATGACATAGACTTTGTCTTTTATTGTTATTACTGGAAAATGCATTAAAGTGATGACAAAAATGTTAAAATTTCCTTTTACTTAGACATTTATTTTGCAAAGTGTATAAAACATTGCAAATGTAAAACCCTTTAAAATAATTGCAAGCATTCAACCCCAAATTCATTTTATATAGCTTTGATAGTTTATTTATGGCAGTCTGACATGTTTTATTAAAAATTGCTGTCTTGTTTACAGGGACACAGGGTTGCCTGCAAGAGGCTTTGGGGCTGTTTTTACCAGACATCCACCAGATTGGGACAAAATGTAAGTAGCCCTAAAGTGCTGTAGGTTGTATGATAATATTTATTGATCAAGAGGAGTGAAGGTGTGAGGGTGTGCCAAGGTCAACAAAATGAACTTACATGACATTTCAGACTTTCTTTAACAAAACTTTTTTGTCAGGGCTGGGGATGTAGCTCAGTTGGTAGAGTACTTGCCTCGCATGCACAAGGTCTTGGGTTCAATCCCCAGCACCACACACACAAAAAAAGATGTCAATCAAGAGGCATAACATTAATGATAATAACAATAATAATAATAACAACAAGAATAATACAAGTCAATCCTCATTATTCTCATATTCTGTATTTACAAATTCTCCTAACTCTCTAAAATTTATTTGCAACCTTCAAATCAATACTTGTGGCACTGGGGGTGGTTACTTGCAGACCTGGGCAAAATTTTGAGTCACCTGATGTTCATACTTGTAGCTGAAATAAAATAAAGAGGTGATCTGTCTTCTTGTTTTACTTCTCATGCAGTAAATGACTGCCCCTTTCACAGTCTATTTAGTGCCATGCTTTTCTAACTTTTATGCTTTTTGTTGATCTTGTTGTTAAAATGTCCCCCAAGCACAGTGCTGAAGTGCCATCATAGCTGTGATGCGCCTTTTGGAGAAAATCCACGTGTTAGATAAGCTTCATTCAGGCGACAATTATACTGCTGTCAGTGGGAGTTCAATGTTAATGAAGCAACAATATATTCTAAATAACATGTTTTTAAACAGAAATACACACAAAATATGGTTATGTATTGATCAAGCAGTGACATGTCTAGACGAGGTGCTTTCAGGAACCTCACCTTGTATTTCCCTTAAGAGCAATGGTTCAATGTTTGATAATTTGGTGTTTACAACAACTTCTTAGAGCACTACTGTGAAGAACAGAAGGACTGTAGAGCAATAGATTAATGCATTTTTACTGATAATAGAAATTATTTGGGGAACAGCATAAATTATTACTACAAAAAAGAAATTTCTTATCTACTCATCTTTTTAAAGAAGGCATAATAGATTTCATAATATACAGGCAAGTGGTATGGAAATACACCCACAAACATGACAAAATTCTTGGATCTTTTACAGGATTTTTGTGAAGACCCAGTCAATTAATATACGTAAAACAATTAGAACAGTTGCCGTGAATTCAGGAGAGTTTTCTTGATTTGTTTCATTCTTGATTTGTTTTGTTTTCTCTGTTCTCTTTCAGGAATCCCTTATGTGGATGTTGGGTTGCTTGGCCTTGTTCCTCTGATTTTCTTGCCCTTTCTCTCTTATTTCTTTTTTATCTTTAGTATTTACTTTCTTCTCGATTACTTCAATCCTACTAATGATTTTTGTTTTGTTTTCTGAATTATTCTGTTTTTATAAGATCATTTTGGGGTTTCATGACCATAATGTCTTCTCTTATCCATCTGGGGATGTTCATGATAGTTTGTTTTTCTTTAAATTTCTTCTCACGCATAGTCTCTGTTTGCTCAAAGCTGCTTTTTCTTTAGTTTTAGTTTTTGCTCGCCTGGCATCTATCTTCCATGCTACAGGCATTTTCCTCAGAGGGCTTGTAATCAATCCTTGGTTTTTGTTCATGATTAAGCGATAGGGCTGGGAGCCTGTGAGCAAGTATCACTAGAGGAATCTAGATGGGTCATTTTTTCAAAGAAGCGTTAGTGTCATCATTTCAGTCTTTCCTCTTGGACTGGTCAGATTACCAGAGGAGGCTCCCCAGTCTTCCACCTAAAAGAAGAAAGACTGGTGCCTGTGTCCTTGGTGGGCTGGGATATCAGTGTTAACCCTTCATTGTGTAGAGTCACTGAATTGTGTTGTTGACCAAAGACCTTCTTCTTGACCTTTTCCAGTGAACAAAGTTCAAGCCTTCTCCTGGCAGACAGGAGGTACAGTTGTCCTGCCATGGAGGAGGCTCTTAGGAGCTCTAACTGCTTCTCGAATAGAATAGCTCTGCCCCAATCACCCTTCGATATCTTTGGATTTGGCTTTCTGCTACCTTATCCATCTTCTCTTAAGCTTCCAAAATTTGTTTCTCCCATTCCTTCTGTTGTATCTGTTCTTGTAGATTTTAATTTTTTTAGATTCTTTTTTTTTCTTTTCAATTTGTGTATTTATTTATTTATTTATTTATTTATTATATTAGTTCATTGTACACAAATGGAGTACAGCTATCATTTTTCTGGTTATACACAAAGTAGAATCATACAATTTGCATATTCAAATTCTATTATCAAGAATATAAGCAACAATAGGTGTTGGCGAGGATGTGGGGAAAAAGGTACACTCATACATTGCTCGTGGAGTTGCAAACTGGTGCAGCCACTTTGGAAAGCAATATGGAGATTCCTTCGAAAACTCAGATTGGAACCACCATTTGACCCAACTATCCCACTCCTTGGCCTATACCCAAAGGACTTAAAATCAGCATACTATAGTGATGCAGCCACATCAATGTTTTTTAGATTCTTTAATGAAACTTTAGTGGAGGTTTTGAGGAAGCAAGATTCTATGTGTTGTTCAACCTTAACTCTGAAGTCATCTGATAGTTCACCTCCTCCAGAGGACCTTCCCATACCTAGCACCCCTATTCCCATCACTTCATTAGGCCCCTCCTCATGGCTGTTCTTAGTGCTGTGTGTTTCTTTTATACTAACATTATTCATTCACCTTTGTGTTTCTTGCTAAATTCAATGCTCTGAGGGGCAAGCTTCACCCCCAATGCCTAACATAGTGCCTGACCTATAGCAGGTGCACCATGATTATATCTTGAATGCGTAGGATAATTATTTCTGATGTTGAGCAGCAAATTATAATGAAAGGGGGTATAGCTAATTCCTATCTAATTTGATTTAGGAATTTGAGACCCAGAGAACTCAAAGGTATTTCAATTCTATTTTGGTAAATGCATAGAAAACATGGTCTTTTAGAAACCAGCCCTCATTATTAATTGGAATTGCTAGATCTACTTGTTTGTGTTATTTGATTTATGAGTATTAGCAAGGAAATAAATACATGAGCACCTTCAACTCTCCTCTGCTAATTCCATATGTAATTCTTTTCAGGTAATATACACTAATTAAAGGACAGTACATACTATGGAATGCTGTGGTGGTTTTAGAATGTGCTCTCTTGAATATTAAATATTCTTTTGCTTCTTGCCAGCTGTACAGCTGTGGAAGTTAAATGTCAACTTTAAAAGGCAATGAATAAGAATGAGTTTGCTCAATGGACCAAAATAATGTGCTTCAACTTATAAAAGAAAGGCTGTAATCATAATGTAAATTTAATCTTCAGGTTACCTCTTAAGGAAAAAAAAAACAGGAGAAAGGAATAGCTTTGTTATTAAGGAGACATTAGTCCAGTGCACTAATCTTAATTTTTTTAGATAATATCCATTATGTTGTAATGACACTTGTCTATTTGTGTCTTTTTCTCGTAACTCAGCCTTTGGCCCACTTACTTCATTTTGGACCAAGATGGAGAACACAATACCCACACAAATTGGTAGTATGTATCTCAGTGAAACAGAATGAAAATCAGAAGAAATAGAATGTTCAGTGCCACTTATCACTTTGTCAAACTTGTCACTCCTGACTTTAGAGAAAAGGGCTCTGTGAACAGTTTTTTTTCCTTGTATGCCAGAGCCTGAGATAAATGGAAAAAGTTTACAATATAGGGAGCAGTTAAGTGGAGATGACAAGTGATAGCAAAGACTTACTATGAGATTTATGGACTTTGAGTCTGGATTGAGCTCATCTAGTACTAGAGTTATTGTTTCCCTTGAGGACTGGCTACATTCTCAATGTCAATGACTTGACATTGGCTAGTGATGGAAGAGGTGAGAGTCAAGGAGCTTCTAAAATCTCTTAGACAGTAACAGTGTTCTTTTGATCTCTGACCTGGTTGCCTGTGCAAGGAGTCTCAAACATACACCACATTTACTACGTAGATGTAGACTGTCAGGCATAGAAAAATAAAGGGAGATGGTTTCCTTTAAGGCACATAGGAAAAGCGGATAGGAATGTTCATATAGTGAGCGGGCTAACTTGAGAGTTTTTCTTTGCCCTCTTATCTGAATCTCAAGTATCTCAAATAAGTTTGACTCAGTTTGGGAAGATTCTTTGTGGGGCATGGAAAACTAAATCATGAATTATCTAATACAGAATAATTTCATGATTTGTTCAGACCCAGATAGTTATAGATAATTTATTTTAAGAGATAAGGTTTTGTGTGTCAAAGTATCTGAACTGCATCTGTAACCATTAAATGAACAGCTAGAGAGGAAAACAATAGAATAAACAACAAAAACTATATAAAAGATTCAATTTTAAAAGGGAAATGTAGCAAGAAATATAACTTTATGTGAAAGTCTTATTTCTTTTAAGCCCTAACTTAAATATACTCATGTAATCTCGTGTAGTACTGGGATAAGTTTCCACAGAAGAAGACAGGTTTTTTTTCGGTTTTGTTTTTTTAAATAGAGAAAATACAGTTCTGGTAGAGGGTATTTGCCACGTGAGAAGCAGCTGCTTGGCAGTTGGGATCAGTTTGAGAACAGTCCAGGAGCACTGAGCACTGAGCACCTACTGGAGGATGGAGAAGTAGCCAAGGTAGACCTCATACAAGGTCGACCCTAAATATTGCATACTGTCATTTTTTAACTGAACCTCATTGCCTTCTGATGGTAGTGATCAATGTATATTTGTTGAAATTTTATGATAAGTGTGTCATGTTTCCAAAATTCACCCAACTATTTTTTTCTTTTTTTTTTTTTATTTACTTATTGATTCATGGAACACAAATGGAGTACAGCTATTGTTTCTCTGGTTGTACACAAAGTAGAGTCACACCATCTGTGCATTCATACATGTACACAGGGCAATGATGTCTGTCACACATTCTGTTATTATTCTTACCCCTCCACCCCAACCCCACCCCTCCCTTCCCTCTATGCTATCTATCCTTCCTCCATTCTTGCCACCCTTCCCCCGCCCCCGCATTATGCATCATCATTCATTTATCAGAGAGACCATTCGGCCTTTGGATTTTTGGGATTGGTTGATCTCACTTAGCATAACAGTCTCCAACATCATCCATTTACCTACAAATGCCATAATTTTATTCTTCTTCATGGCTGAACAATATTCCATTGTGTATATATACCACAGTTTCTTTATCCATTCGTCTATTGAAGGACATCTAGGTTGGTTCCACAATCTAGCTATTGTGAATTGAGCAGCTATGAACATTGATGTGGCTGCATCACTGTAGTAATCTGATTTTAAGTCCTTTGGGTATAGGCCAAGGAGTGGGTTAGCTGGGTCAAATAGTGGATCCATTCCAAGTTTTCTAAGGAATCTCCACACTGCTTTCCAGAGTGGCTGCACCAACTTGCACTCCCACCAGCAATGTATGAGTGTACCCTTTTTCCCACATCCTCACCAACACCTGTTGTTGCCTGTATTCTTAATAAAAGACATTCTAATTGGGGTAAGATGAAAACTTAAGGTGGTTTTGATTTGCATTTCTCTTATAATGAAGGATGTTGAACATTTTTTCACAAATCTGTTGATTGCTTGTAGATCTTCCTCTGTAAAGTGTCTGTTCATTTCCTTGGCCCATTTATTGATTGGGTTATTAGTGTTCTTGGTGTAAAGATTTTTGAGTACTTTGTAGATTCTGGAGATTAGTGCCCTATCTGAAGTGTGTGTGGCAAAGATTTTCTCCCACTCTGAAGGCTCTCTCTTCACACTGATTGTTTCCTTTGCTGAGAAAAAGCTTTTTAGTTTGACTCTATTGATTCCTGCTTTTATTTCTTGCGCTTTGAGAGTCACGTTAAGGAAATCTGGTCCTAGGCCAACATGATGAAGATTTGGACCTATTTTCTCTTCTATTAGGTGCAGAGTCTCTGGTCTAATTTCTAGGTCCTTGATCCACTTTGAGTTAAGTTTTGTACAGGGTGAGAGATATGGGTTTAGTTTCATTTTGCTGCATATGGATTTCCAATTTTCCCAGCACCATTTGTTGAAGAGGCTGTCTTTTCTCCATTGTATGTTTTTGGCTCCTTTGTCAAGTATGAGATACCTGTATTTATGTGGGTTGTCTCTGTCCTCTATTCTGTACCATTGACCTACCTGTCTATTTTGGTGCCAATACTGTGCTGTTTTTGTCACTATTGCTCTGTAGTATAGTTGAAGGTCGGGTATTGTGATACCCCCTGCTTTGCTCTTCTTGCTAAGGATTGCTTTAGCTATTCTGGGTCTCTTATTCCTCCAAATGAATTTCATGATTGCTTGCTCTATTTCTATTAGGTCTGTCATTGGAATTTTAATTGGAATTGCATTGAATTTGTATAGCACAAATTTTTATTCATAAGTGATGCGTCCTCTGAGAGAGAAATCAGGAAAACTACCCCATTCACAATAACCTCAAATAAAATAAAATACTTGGGAATCAATCTAACAAAAGAAGTGAAAGACCTCTACAATGAGAACTACAGAACACTAAAGAAAGAAGTTAAAGAGAATCTGAGAAGATGGAACGATCTCCCATGTTCTTGGATAGGCAGAATTACTATTGTCAAAATGGCCATACTTCCAAAAGTGCTATACAAATTCACCCAACTATTTACATGATCCTCCTAGTGGGAGAAGAAACAAATTAATATTCATTTGGATCACTGGGTAACTTTTTGACATTGTGTAGTTTTTCAGAAGAGCACACAGTAAGGGAAACTAGGAAACCTGGGATCTACTTTTTGGCCTACGTTAAAGCTACTAGGTGACCTTGTGCTGGCTAATAACCCTCTCTTGACTCCAGTTGTTTCCATCTGGAAAATGAAGGGATTGGACCAAATGATCTGTAAAGTCCTTTCCCCGTGCTAAAATTTTATGGCTCTGAGGAGCAAGGCATCTATGGTCGTGTAAATAGGCAAGTTAAATGAGGCCAAAAGTAGTTCAGGCAGTTAAATTTTCATTGTTGGCAGACAGCCCTCATGCATATGTGTGTGTGTGGAGTGGTCACTTCATAGTAGCCGCAGCAAGCTTGGGCCACAGTTTATTCCTCTCACTGGGGCATTTAGCATCTGTAAAACTTCTGCACACTTCAAAGGAAAGGTACTGCATATAAATTGCTAGAGGACTTTCCCCTCCTTTTCTTGTAGTACAATGCAGAGCATTTACTTTCTTTTCTGCTTAGGCAGTCCTGTGGTGGTTTGTCTCTTGGTGAAACACCAGTCAGTTGTTCAGCACTTTTCCAGACAAAAATTTTTTAAAAAGTTTTAAAAAATTAAGCCTGTAAGGATGATGAGGAGGATAACCTCAAGGGAAATGTAAGAGGAGAGAGGTGTGGTGGAAAGACTACACAGCAGGAAGGAGAAGGACCTGACTTCCATTCCCCACTCTGCATCTTATTCACTGCAGGGCCTTTAGTTTTTGTGTATCCAGCTTTTTCCTTTTGAGCCCAAATCCTCTCTTCCCCTCAGTGTAATTCAGCTAAGCCATATGATGCACAGGCTGATTCTGTTCCCCATTCCCATCTTCCCATAAGCCCAAGTGTTGGGTACATGATCCAGGCCAGGCCAATCTGAGAACATGCAGGGCTGGTAAACATGGAGAGGAGTATTCCTCCTTCACTCCCAGGTTGCAGGTTCAGAGGACAGCTTCCTTCTGGGGGAGCATCTGTCTGTAAATTGAGTTAGGCAGAGGAATAGAAAAGGAATGCTCTGATGATCTTCTGCTTCTGTGAGCTGGTATATTTCTTTCCTATTCAAGTTTGAATTGGGTTACTGTGCTTTAAAACTATAAGAGAAATACTAACAAAATAAAACACTTACATGGAACTTATTATGTGTCATATTTTTATGTCTGCTAACTTGTAATTCCCTACACTAACTATGGAGTTGCTTCTATCATCTGTATTCTGTGGAGGGTAAAACAGAGAAGTCAAGTAACATGTCCAAACTCTCATAGTTGGTGCATGATAACAAGTCAGAATTTGAACTGAGACAGTTTAACATTAAAGGTCATGATCTCAGACACTCTCGTATGCTACCTTGCCAAATAGGAGATTATGATACATACTTTTGTTCTCTGAATATCACTTTTCTTTACAAAAATGGAGATAACAATTACTACATTTAGGCAGGCTAGGTCCTGAGCACTTTAGCATTGTATTTATGAGATTTTATTATGAGAATTAGCTCACACAATTATGGAGGCCAAGAAGTCCAGTCAACTGTTGTTTGCAAGCTACCAGGAGAGCCTTGAGGTCATTCTATTAAGAGTCTGAAGGTCTGAGAAACAAGGGAAATGATGGTGTAACACCTAGTTTAACTCTGAAGCCATGAGAACTTGTGGGGTATCGGGCTGCTGATATAAGTCCTTGAGTCACAAGAACTAGAAGCTCTGATGTCTAAGGGCAAGAGAAAATGGATGTCCAAGCTCAAAAAGAGAGTGAAAATTTGCCTTCCCTCTGCCTTTTGTTTTATTTGGGTTCTCAGTGGGTTTCATGGTGCCTACCCCTATTTGTGACGGCCATCTTCTTTATTCAGTCTACTAATTCAAATGCTTATCTCTTTAGAGACACACTCACAGATGCAACCAGAAATAATGTTTTACCAACTATCTGGGTATCCTTTGATCCAGTCAAGATGACATAAAATTAACCCTCTCTAGCACCAACCCATAAAGACAATATGGTGAAAGGTTCTTTATCCCTTTTGAAATTTTCAAAATTTTCAAATCTTCCATGTTTTAAACAACCTGGGCTACTGGTTCCTTTGACATGCCTAAATTCTGGTTTCACAATTTTCCTCTGTGAGGTAGGAATTTTACCTGGGCTCATATCATCCACCTGGGCTGCCTGGCATGGGTTGTTGGACTGGTGCTGAGTGATAATGGCTTTCTATTTAGCCAAATTTGGTGCAATGATTTCAGAGTCAACCTAAATGTTATTTCTCTTTGCATTACTTCTGCATATATCCTTAGCTGATGTATGTCGAGGTCAAATGGCTAAGCAGGTGGGATCCTTTTCTATATGCTAATATTTGGACAGTGACGCAGGTCCTGACTGATTTGGAATTTGAATTGTGTGCCTTGGCACAGGACTGTTTTAATGACTGGAAATAATAATGCCTTCTTTTGCCATCCTTGCACTGTAATTCAAACAGTTTGATTTTTAAATTACATCAAATCACAGAATACAGTGCCCATTAGATCTAAAGATTTGGCATCACAATGAACTGATGACTGATAGACCACCCTTTGTTCTCTGTAAGTCTTTGTAGGGCCTGGCCTCATTAAAGTAGCTATTCAAATTAAATTGCCAAATCGGGTGTCTTTGTGCTTTGAAATGTGCTCAATAAGTCCCCTAAGAATTATGAAGATAAGCTTATATGATTTACCTATTGTAGTTGCTAGTCTGTACAGGTCACCCCACAATTCCTTCCCACTCTGTGCATGCTTACTGGTGTTCCTTGTCTTCTGTACCTAGAGTGACCTTGGACTGACTGATTAATAGGATGTGGCAGAAGTGATGTTTAGGGACACTTCTAGTACAAACCTTAAAAAAACCTGGTAGTTTCTATTAGTAATTTTCTGGTTCTTGGACCCCAGTTGATATGCTAAGAGAAGCCCAAGCACATGGAGGAGAACCAAGGCACTGTGTTTGACAGCTCTGGCTGAGCTCCTACACAGTAGACATGACACACTGTCAGCCACGCGAGTAAGCTATCCTGCACATTACAGCTCAGTCAAGCTCCTCTGTGACTGGCTCTGACATCATGAGGAACAGCAAAGTCACCCAGCTGAGCCCACTCATCTCCCTGAATGATCAGAAATTGTAGAATATTTACTTTCTAGCCACAGCAATAGGTAATTGAAACAATCTTCTTATCTCTTACTACCATGTTTATATGATTTCTTCTTCCATGATTAGTCCTACATGTACAGTTTTAATAATAATGTTTATCAGAGATGCAAATGGTTCAAATTTGGGGGACTAATGAACTAATAAATCAATATATATATATATATATATAGTAATTGACTTAAAATGGATTAAAGACTTAAGTGTAAACTATAAAACTTAAGTGTAAACAAGTTAAACTATAAAACTCCTAGGGGAAAATATAGGGGGAACCCTTAACCCTGGTCTTGGCACTGTTTTTTGGATAGGACATCAAATCATGGGCAACAAGAACAAAACCAAGCAAGTGATATTACACTGAACAACAACAAAATGCTTCTGTACAGTGAAGGAAAGGATCAAAAAAATAAAAAAGTAATTTATGGATCAGGAGAAAATATTTGCAGACCATATGTTTGATAAGGGGTTAATCTCCAAAATATGTAAGGAATTTATACATCTTATATCTTATTTTAAAAAGGGTAAATAATTTAAATAGACATTTTTCTAAAGAAGATATATAAATGGTAAATAGCTGTATGAGAAGGTACTTAGCATCGCTAATTAGCAGGGAAATACAAATAAAGCATGATGAGATGTCACTTCAGACCTGTTAGAATGGCTATGATCAAAGACAAAGATAATCAGTGTTGGCAGGGATGTGGAGAAATTGGAACCTGTGTGCACAGTTGGTGGGAATGTGAAGTGGTGAAACCATTATGATAAAGAATATGTAAGTTCCTCAAAAAATTTTTTAAAAAACCACCATATGATCCAGTAGCCTCATTACTGCATACATGTCCAAAGAAACTAAATCAGTAGGGAGATATCAGTACTCCCATCTTCATTGCAGCATTATTCACAATAGCTAAGATATGGAATCAACTTGAGTATCATTGGTGGTGATGGATTGTGATATACATATACAATAGTAGCTTTAAAAAGCAGGCTACGACTGGGCGTGGTGGCACACGCCTGCAATCCCAGCACTTGGGAGGCTGAGGCAGGAGAATCACGAGTTCAAAGCCAGCCTCAGCAACTTAGCAAGGCCCTAAGCAACTCAGTGAGACCCTGTCTCTAAATAAAGTACAAAATAGGGCTGGGGATGTGGCTCAGTGGTGGAGTGCTCCTGGGTTCAATCCCCAGTACCAAAAACAAAAACAAAAACAAAAACAAAAAAAAAAACAGGCTACTTTGACAATGTAGATGGACCCAGAGAGCATTATGTTAAGTGAAATGCAGATACAGAAAGAAGAATGCTGCAGGATCCCATTTATGTGTAGAACCTAAAAAGTTGAATCCACAGAGCAAAGGGTGTAGAATGGTGGTCACCAGCAGCTGGAGAATGGAGTAAATGGGGCAATGCTGATCAAAGGGAACAAAGTTTCAATAATATAGAATGAATAAGTTCCAGAGACCCAATATACAGTATAGGAACTAGCTAGTAAAACTGTATTGCAACTTGAAATTTGTTAAGAGAGTGGGTGTTAAATGTTAACACACACACACACACACACACACACATACACATAGACAATAACTATGTAGGGAGATGATATTTTAATGACTTTGTAATTATCAGTTCACTATGTATATGTATATCAAATAATATCATAGACCTTAAATTATATAATTTTTTAAAACAGTAACAAGAAATCAAAGAATGTGGCACAAGATTTTCAAAATTTCTTGATTGTAGAATTTATACGTAAACCTGACATTTATTTTTATTCCATGTACATTAATGATGACCCAGCATTACTAGTATTACTCTTCATAATATTGAAAGTTTATGCACTTGTCATATAAATAACATTATTTATAATTACTTAAAAGAAACTCTTCAGTTGATCCCAGCACTATATCGTGCATCTTTAAGCTACAGGCATAGTTTTACAACTTTTACACTAAGCTAAGGGCTTTACATTCTGTATTTCATTTAATCCTTGGTGTTTAGCATAGATACTGCAAACTTCCTCTTCAAACAGAATTTAGAGGGGTAAGAAAACTCTCCAAAGTCCCTTACCAATCAGCACCAGAACCGAGTTTGTAACTGGTCTGCTCCACCTGACTGCAGAATCTGTTTCATTTACCACTACATAGCCTTGTGCTTCACACTCAGATGTACATAGTGCTGCTCATCCTTCAAAGTACTTCAACATGAATTAACCATCCTCCCTTCTTCCTAACCATTATACAAGGTTGTTAGGATGGCTCTGCTCCTAATTGTCTAGAGGAGGGAAACAAAGTTCAGAAATAATTCCTTATTAATTAATCCACTCAAATAGTCTATAAATATTTATGGAGCAGATACTAATAGGAAGAGTTATGAAGTGAAGCAATATTTAAGTGATTTTCCTAAGGCTCCATGAGTGCTTAAGGGTAAAGCAGAAACTAGAAGTTTTGGGTCACAGTTCTGTGTTCTTGATGGCGGGGGGAGAGCTGCTTTCAAAGCTGCTAGGCGTGGTTTGGATCAGGAGTAATGACGATTCAAACTGTTTTCCAGTTCATCTTTCCTTTCCATCTCTTACACACTGGCTTCTAAGAAGTTCATTTCTAAAAATCTAAAATATAGACTTGGCATTCAGTGGCTGTGGAAGAATTATTAGATACCCTCTGCATAACTTCAATCAGTAGGTAAAAGTAGGAGGAAAGGATAGGGACATCCATATCAGCACAATATAAAATATATTTTTAAAATGATGGTTGCTTTTAAGAATGGAACAGAATTTCCCTGAACGGTTGGAATCTTTCCTCCTTCCCCACTGCAACATGGAGATTGCATGGCCCTCTGTGACTGGACTTGCCTTAATAATGGATGCTGTTCTACTGCTTCCAGTGATGAGATTCATTTCACATTAATTTTCTGCTTCTTTGAATCACTTACTCAAATTCAGATGCCTCAATGGGACCACGTGATTTGGTGAGTATATGTCACACGCCTTTGTTCTGACTGCCAAGGCCCTGGGTGAGAAAATATCTGTCCCTCCTCTAGACACAACAGAAAACAAACAGTTGACCTTTAAGGTTCTTCCAAGTTTAAGAATCTGTGACTGTGGATTTGGGTTTATCATCTTGTCACCACTTCACACATGTTGTCACCGGTGTTTTCTACGGGTGTAGATACTTTAACACTATAGCTCTAATGATAACTTTAATATCAAACTTCTTTTTCTTTCTCATCTTACAAAATACCTTTAGTTGTTCTTTACCTTACACATTGCCTCATAGCTGCACCTGTTAAAGGTCAAAGAGGGCATGTGTCACAAGTGGTGGAAAGCCAGCTGTCTAAATTCCAAGCATCCTTACAGTGTGGCATTATCCTGGTGAATTTATCAGCATCTGGTCTTCAGTTTTGCATTTCCAGAAAGATCATTTTATCTGTGCTTCAGAATTTATCTGACTCATGGAGATTGACTTGTGCTCATTAAACTCATAAGAAAAGCCAAAATTCTAATTAGCTAATTTATAATGAGAAATAAAATTTTCAAGCACACTAGACAGTCATGTTACCCTAATAAAAGCATCCTCTCTCTGTAAAAACCATATGGGATGCCAGATTATAATCAGAATGTGGTTCAGTGTTTGGAATCTGAGCCAGGGGAGTTGGTTATAAGATTACAATGATTAATGACCTTAGACTCTGATTGCAGTAGGACTCTCGCAGTTGTAGGTGACAGAAACACATCATCACTGGTAAAAGAGGGGTTTATTAAAGGAGTACTGGAGTACCTCGTGGAACTATGGTAAAGTCTATGGTGGAACCTGGCTCTAGGCTTAACTGCAACCTGTACAATACCTCCAGGATTCTCTTCCTATTGGCTCTATTTGCTCCCTCTGAGGACCAGTTCCTTCCACATGTGGGGACAGTACCTCTATCAGTTCCTATCACAGAAGAGTGACTGGCCCTTTCCCATTGGCTTTCATTAAGAAAGGGAAACCCCCATTGTTATGGTTCAGATAACCAAAAAGTTTAGAGTTGTAGTTTAGTCAAGACCTACATATGAAATGTCTTCCAAAAGCTCATGTGTGAGACAACTCAAGAATTTTCAGAGGTGCAATGATTAAATCATGAAATCTTGACCTAATTAGGAGCTTGATCCACTGAAATGGATTAAATGGGTAGAGGTCACTGTAGGTAGGTAGGGTGTGGCTGGAGGAAGTAGGTCACAGGAAATATATCATTGGGACTTATATTTTGTTTCTGACGCACAAAGCTCTCTGCTTACTGTTTCCATGTCCTGAGCTGCTTTCCTCTACCATACCCTTCTGCCATGATGGTCTGACTCATCTTGGGCCCAGAGCTGGGGAGTCAGCCAACCATGGACTCTACTTCTGAAGCTGTGAGCTAAAAAAATTTTTCCTCCTCTATGTTGCTCTTGTCACCCATGGGGAATCCTAACTGCTTGTGGTCAGAGGCTGATATTTGGACTTATCAGCTCTGGATAAAGATGGGAACATCGGAGCAGAACCATATGACATAAACTTGATCCTGGTGGTCCCAAACAATGATCTAAAATTATTGTTGACTGCCAGTGAGTCTTATTAGTGTACTGACATTAATGTACTCCAGCTTCACTCCCAGAACTGGAGATGTGTTTATGAGCCAGGATACCTCTTCTCTAAGTGACAGTATTGCCACATAATATGTGATTTGCACCTTCCATTTAGCAAGATATTGCTACAGTGTATGAATGTACTCATTCTTTAATACTTCATAAGATTTATAAGGATTTTAAAATCACCTATCCAATGGATGTGAAATGGTTCTTCATTTTGTTTTACTTTGCATTTCACTAATTATTGGATTTACAACAGAATTTTAAGATTGAATTTATTTCTAAATAGTTATTAGCCATGCTGGTTTCTTAGACTGTGAATTGACAGTTAATAGCCTTTGTGCATTTTCTGGGATTTTGTCTTGTTGATTTACAAAAGTATTTTAAAATTTATTCTGGGTACTAATCCTGTTTTGGTTAAATTTGTAATGAATTTCTTCCTCCAGTGTAAGATTTTTCTTGTAACTTTATTATTTTTGGTGTCTTTTGATCAATAGAAATTTTGAATTGTAATTTAGTCAAGACCTGTATATGAAATGTCAAACTGTAAACCTTAAAAGTTACAGGTATATGCACACACACATATGTATATACATGTATATGCATATATGCATATGTAACATGCATAATATATATGAATACATATGTAACATTTTTAGAAGGCTAACCAGTTAGTCCAGCACCATTTGATCCACTCTTCCCTTGCTAATTAACAACACCATTCTATCATATGCCAAATTCTCACATTAAGCTGGTCTATTTCTGAGTTCTAGAGCTCTATATTCTCCTCTGTTGGTCTATTTGCATATTATTGCACTAATACAACACTGTATTAATTACTACATCTTTATGCTATGTCTTGATATATGATGGTGTGAACTTAACCATCATCTTCCTTTTCAAAGTTATCTCTACTGTCCTTGGCAGTTTTGGAGTCATATGACTTAATTAAGATTTGTTTAACAAGTTCCATGTAACACCTTGCTTTTGTGCTTGGATTTGCCGTGCTTTCTATTAGTATAGTAATATTAATCTTTTCTGTTCATTTAAATATGTTGAATTTTCTTGGGCTAGCAGCAATCATAGGTAATTCTACCAAGGGGAAATAGGTTGGGCAGTTTGCTCAGTATTTTAGTTCAAGAGCGCCCTCTTCTGTTAGAATACTGAAGTAAAGTTGATTTAATTGGTGACAACTGGGTGGAGGGTAGAAGGTGGAGGGCAGAAGGGAAGGAGGGATGGAGGGAGGTGTGCTGATAATGTGGTATCATCTTATAGTTATAGCTCCATGATCTTTAATTTCTGGTGTTTGATTTTTTTCCACCTTCCCAATTGCCCCCGTCTTCCCCAGAAGCAATGCCTTCCCTTGACTGCCATTCTGGTCCTTTGTACTTGGAAAACCAAGGTCCAGATCCCCTTGAGACTTTTCTCAGTATCTCCCCACATCAGGGAAGGATGCTTGCTTTCTGGAGGTGAAGTCTTCTGTGTCCTAACCCTGCCCTACAAGGGACTTGCTACCCTCTGCTCCCTTCCATGTAATCCTTTCCTGACTCTGTCCTGTCATGGACTTTGATCTGGCTTTGCATATTGATTGTGGATCGTTCTGCCTGCCTACATGTAAATTGAAGCTTGTAATGTCAAATGAAAAAAGTTATAACAAATTTAAAGGTCTTAGTTGGCATTTACTTGCAAATCTAGAGTCAGGTAACCTTTCATCCTATAAAATAAAATGAGCTGGAGGAGGTTGGTTTTATAGACAGAGAAGGCTGAAGAGAGCAGAAACAAAGAACAAAAAGTGGGTTAGTTGTTTTGAAGTTATTTTCCCTGCAAAGGATAAAACAGAGGGATCTCCCTTATTGTACTATGTAAAACTCGTTTGTCAGGGTAGATATGACTATCATCTCTTTCTCTCCTTATTTCTTGGAAAGTCAAACAACTTGGTTTTGGTCTGGTGGCATGGAACCTCAGCATAAGATTCCATTTTGGTTTGTTCTGTTGGGCCTATTGCAGAAGATTAGTTCAAACCAATGGTCTATAAATTTTATTTAACAATAGTATTTTCTATCCTCTATTTTGCTGTACTTATGGGCAAGTATATGATTTAATTTTCTTTGTTGCTGACCTGTAAGACTTTGGAGGGTATTTATGTACAGATTTGGATTTAAGAAACAAAAGGGTGGAGAAATGTGTTAAAATCTTCCTCTACAACTTTAGATCATTTATTTCATCTTTGTGATTCTGTCTTTTTATGCCTTATGTATTCTATACATCATTAGTCTATTGACTTAGAATTGTTATATATCATCTTGATGACTTGTACCTTTAATCAGTGGGCAATGATCTCTGTAACTAGTAATTTTTGGCTCAAATCTTATATGTGCTGTTAGTATAAGAATATAATTTCTTTTTGATTAATATTTACTACATTCATTTATATACTTTTACTTTCAAGCTTTCTTTGAAAATAATTTTATGTTAAGTGTTAAAGCACATAGCCGGACATTTGAAAATACAGATTGATGTTCAATTTAAGTTCTGAGAAAATTTCTTCACTAATGAGAGTAACCATTTTACTTTCATGGTGACTGCTAAGATATTTTGATTTTAATTTGTTCTATGAGCAGAAATAATTTTTTTCCAATTCCTCTTATTTTCCTTTCCTTCTTTTTTTTTTTTTTTTAAAGATTGGTTTTTCTTTTTTAAATCCCATTTATCAGTTTGAAAGTTAGACTTCCAATTTTTCTTTTGACCATCAGTGCTCAAGACTCTGGTGTGCAACAGGAGTCACTTGGAAGGATAATTACACTACAGCTTGCTGGGTCCTACCCATGGAGTTTCTAGTCCAATGGCCTTGGGGTAGGACCCAAGTGCATTTGGCCCTCCAGATCCACAGGTTTCTCATATGCATGTTCAACCAGTCAGACTGAATATATTTGAAAAAAGTGTATTGAACATTTACAGACTTTTCCCCCTTCATTATTCCCAAATAATAAAGTATAAGAATTATTTATGCATCAATTATATGACATTAGGTATGCAAAGTAATATAGAGATGACTTAAAGTTTATAGGATTATATGCAAATACTACATCATTTTACATAAAAATTATGAGCATCCACAGATTTTGTTATCCACTGGGGGTCCTGGAACCAACCCCTGCAATACCCAGGGATGACTATATTTGCATTTTTATCATGTTCCTGGTGCTGCTGCTGCTGGAAACTATACATGGAGAGTAGGTAGGAGTTGGTGGTTACCACCAGGTTAAATACTAGCAACTGTAGCTAATAGCCCATTTGATTTGGACTTTGTTATTTTAGGATTCTTGTTAAAATGTCTTACTTTCCCAAGAAACTAAATGGTTTCCTTGACCATCTAATCCTGTAATATTGCTAGGAATAGAAGAAGGGTTTTAATTTCTCAAAGGAGAATAATTTCCCCTTATCCTTAGCTCCAGGAGAAAGCTTTCTTGCAACTTTCTCTGGGCTGGGACCTGTGGTTTCTCTGGTCTCTTTTTAAAAAATTTTTAGTTGTTGATGGACCTTTATTTTTATTCATTTTTATATGGTGCTGAGAATCGAACCCAGTGCCTCACACATGCTAGGCAAGCGCTCACCACTGAGCCACAACCCCAGCCCCTCTCTGGTCTCTTCTATGTAGAGGTGCAGCCTTTACGGATTCTAAGCTGTGAACTGGAATTTAGTTCTTTGCCTCATGTGAAGCTGAGGTTGCTTCTCTTGACCTAAAGTTAGAACTCCCCCTACAGGCCTGGGTCAACAGCTTTCCCATTGTAGTGAGTGTCCTTTCCATTTCTAACATCTCTGGGTTTCCCTTTTGAGCTTGGCTTGGCTTGTCCATTAATGTGTGTGGAGGTGTTTCATCCAGTATTTCTGTGTGTTTAAGGCGGTGGGGGCTGGGTATACTCAGAACTCTCAGTTTACCTAGTTGTCTTCTATTATCTCTTTAGCTGTCATCCTACAGAGAATGTGGGGGTAAGGGTTAAAAAGGTTAAAAAGTTAAAAGGGTTAAAAGGAAATTTTAACCAGTGCAATAGACATGAGATAGAAATAAGAGATTTAACTACTGATAAAGAGGGAAATAAGACATGGTTATCTTCAGATACTGTGATTATCTACTTAGGAGAACCAAGATATTAAAACTGAGAAATAATTAGAATGAATAAAATATTTTTCCTTCATACCAGCACTAAACAGTTAGTAAATTGTAAAGGAAAAAAACAGACAAATTATTACAGTTATACAAATTTAAAATACTTCTATGAGAAGAATTTTACCAAGATTAGTAAAAGAAGATGTGGTGGTTCATCTCCAAACATGGCAGAAGCTACTTTCCCATCAAGAGGTGATTGTCCCTCTGTCTCTTGAATATGGACTGTCAGGTGACTGACTGGATTAGTAGAGCATTGCAGAAGTGACCCTGAGCCAGTTATAACCCTCACCCTAAGAAGACAGCTTCTGCCATTTGAAATGAGTCACCATGTAAGAAATCTAGAAATCTAGGCTACTCTGTTAAAGGAAGAATCCATAGGTAGGCACACCCAGGAGCTTGATTTGGGAGTGAGGAGGCCATCTTGGACTCCAGCTTGGCTGAGCCTTGACTCTGACCCCAGCTGCCCCCTGACGGTAACCCCCAAGAGAGCACAAAGGATGGAAGCTATTGTTTGTTTATTTGTTTTTTAAAAATCAAAAAATAACTGAGACAGAAATCTTGAATGAAAGAGAATAGCTAGCATTCTAAGGAACTGGAAAACTAATCATAAATTTATAAATTTAATATTATTATACCTTCAGTGGTTTATTTTCTATAAGAATTTAGGATTCTAAGAATTATTTGAAGAAACAGATGAGAATAAGAACTTTTTGAAAAGGTGGTATAAAAAATTTAAGGAAGTAAAGAACTTATAATACCACCTTTAATATATATTATATTCTTATTTAAAAATAACATTCAAGCCATAAAGCTGCACATATAATAGTTTAATATATTGATAACTTGATACATACAGACCTCATACTTATTGGCAGGGAAAATGTTAAAGACCTTTGAGAAATGAGCGAGAGATGTATTAAGGTAATTTACAAAAGTAGGAAATACAATTAACTAATAAATTATAATTTACAAATAATAAAAGATGAGAGTTAAAGCAATAAGAAAAACAATTTTTTACTTAAAAATTTGGCAATATTTTTAAAAATAATAATACTCAGTGGGATGAAAATGGGGTGAGATGGATACTTGATGTGTTGCTAGGAAGACTGTAAATTGTTTCAATTTTCCTGGAAAGGGATTTGGCAATATACATTAAGATACCATTTGACCTAATAATTCTCTTTCTAGGAAATTTCTCAATGAACAAGAATTCAAATTAGGAATAAAATTTATATCAAAATGTGCTAATTACTGAATTATTTATAACGGCAAAACTTGGGAACATCTAAATATTTATGTTAGGAATGGTATTAACTATAATCATATGATGATGTATTGTGCAGTTCTTATAATGTCCATAGATAGTTCTTAGTGTCTTAATAAATCTTCATTGCAGGCTAAAAAAACTTAAGATGTCGAATTATGTGTTGTTCATCCTAAACTGGTAAAATATAAAGAAAATTTATTAACTGGAGAAACTATAAATACTAGTAAAGTTGGCCATTGAAGGTTGAGTTTCTAGATGATTTTCTTCATCTTTATCCTTTTTTAGAATTTTCTAATACAACAAGCATTAGAAAATCATAAGGAAATGTATTATTTAAATATGCACTTCAGACCTATTTCCTTTTTATATAGGCTTTGTCTCGATCTTTAAATAAAAGGAAATTGCATGACACCTAACTAAAAATCTCACAAAATTCAAGAACTGAATGTAATAACTATAAAGAATGTGAGATATATTTTCAGGGCACTTCAATTTTTAGCCAGTATGTTATATGTTCCTGTTTTTAAAATTTTCAGCATTGTTTCTAATATTTCTCACTTTGCTTGTTTCCACATTAACAGCACAGCATGCTATAGCAGTTTAGATGTATTCCAGAGCTCTGTTCCTTTACTTCTAACTTCCGTGCCAACGTAAAAGACTTTGAGGGCTACTTTTAGCAATGCTTCCAATATCCACATTTAATGAGCGCTTGTTTATATTGTTTACAGGATATAAAAAAATAAATTATAAACCCAGCAGTGTAATGATTGAACTCTGACACTGAGGTTACCATGCGTGAACATAAATGTATGACTCACAGAATACTGAAAAAGAGGATATTTGTTGACTTGTTAGAGTTGTGTCCATGTGGCCTTAGCAGAAGTTAGTTTCACCACTCATTCATCCTACTAAGTTTGCCATTATGTAATTCTGGAAGAAATCTGAGAGCATTTGGATGTATATTATTTCAAATGTGCATGAACTGATACTTCAATTTTCATATTATGTTCTGTGACATTTTCTTAATTCACATTTATATAAAGTGGGACAGAATTATCAGAGGTAAAGGGAATGCAGGTTATCATCTCCTGGATAAAAATAAAGATGAGGAAAGATAGAAGATTAGAAAGCTAACAAGTCATTTCCAAGGAGAAGAATGGAAAAAAAAAATACGAGCTGTTTTTACTGAATTCCATTTCATAAGCTCGAGGCTTGTTACAGTTCATCTCAATTTTGATTAAAGATATCTTCTCTTAAAAGCACTACTCTATTTCCTAAAGAGTCAGAACAGAGAATAAGTTGCAGAAAAGGTATATTAGAGAATGGGTCCAAGGCTGACTGACTGATGCATAAGCCCTTAGAACAAGGTAGCAAGCCGAGGATAATGGTGGAGAGGTGACTGACCCTAGTGAGATGTGTAAGGAAAAGAATTAGTTCAGTCAGGGACTCGCAAGCTCAGGAAGTTGAAAGGCCAAGGACATGAAAATGTAAATTAAAAAAAAAACTATATGAGAGTAGTTACAGGAGTGAGAGCTATAAGAAGAGGTCATTATTGAAGGGGATGTATTAGAATTTGCTATTTCAGAGGTAAGACAGTTTTAGAAAATGACAGAGACTAGGGTGTGGTCATGGGAGTGAGTTTCTAGCACGTATCAAATTCATTAATTTGAGAAAGTGAAAGCATGGTACACCAGATGTTGGCTAGATCCAAAGTATGGATGTGGGAAGTTAACATACAAGAGGGCAAGACAGAAGGGCAGGGCCAAAGACTGTGAATCAGATGAGCGGCCCCCAGTGAACTTCGGCAGCACCTGAAAGTTGGTGGCTCTTCCCAGCCATGCAGCTACCATTTGGTCCGTCACAAGTATGAAGCATCTTTTTGTTTTCTTTAATGGAACTGCCTTTGGAATTGTTTTTCCAGGCATATGAGTATTTTCAAACCAAAAATTGTTGTATGATCTAGTTCATTCATAAGAGAAAGCTGAGGAAGGTTTTAATAATTATGTTTGAATGTTAGCCTGCATTCCCAATGGACCCCAGGAGAGCATGCATTGTCGTGCAGTAAAGAAGCTGTTTCTGTTTAAGAGTTACTCATAACAAAAGCAGGATTGACCTGCCCTACCCCTGGGATGGACATAGTATTGTTAAAATACTGTATTTCTGTGCTGGTTGGAAATTATTCATGGTTTGAAATCCCTCAGGACTCTGCTGGCCCAGCCTTCCCCTGGAACCTCTGCACTCAGCAGCATGATTATTTTCCTTGGCCTTAAGCACTTTACCTTCACAGGCCCCTCCTGCCATTAAAATAGATGAATTAAAAAAAATATTTTTGACTGAGTTGGTGTAAAGACAAATATAATCCACTTGGATTTTTTTTCCCTTGGGGGACATTTAAAACTTATTAAAGCAATATATATTTTAGATTCTATTTCTCATTAGCATTTTGCAAGAAAAAACCCACCTTTTTCTTTTCTTTTTTCTTTTTTAAACACTGCTTGAGTCTTGCTTGAATCTTTGCCCATTTGCCTGTGTTAATTTATTTTTGGTACCTGGTAATAAACCTTGGGCACTTAACTACTGAGCCACATTCCCTTTTTTATTTTTTATTTTGAGATAGAGTCTTGCTAAATTGATTAAGGTCTTGCTAAATTGCTGAGGCTGTCTTTGAACTTGTGCTCCTCCCACCTCAACCTCCCAAGCTGCTGGGATTACAGGTGCACCACTGTACCTGGCTCTGTGTGATATTTTTATAGCCGTACTTGTGAACCTATTATTGTTAACCCTCCTGAAATTATTACCAATGTACCAGTGAGTGTTCTTACGTAAAACTAAAGTACCCAATACCCACTCTTTTTCTCTGGGAAGTACTCTTGGACTTTTATATATTATTTTAGGCAAAAATTTCTATATAATAGCTATTGTCAATGCAAAACACACTTCTTGCTCCATAGGAAGTAAATTTATTCAGGGCCAAATATGAGTGACCAGGACCTAGGAACATGAATACATGTTACTGTAGATAAACATGTTTTGCAATGGAAGAGGTTACATGAACAAAGTAAAAGTTATCACATACATACATACATACATACACAAAAGTCATACATTTGCCATTACATTGTGGGGGCTTCAGGTATATAACTAGAGCAGAGAAGGACATTTCTTCTATAGGTTTCAGATGACATCCTACAGCCTTCTTAGCTGTAAGGTTGCTGGAGGCTAGTAGGGGTTGCTAAGCTTAGTTTTACATTCCAAGAATCCTACCTAGTGATTATGAGAAAGTTAGGTCAGAAACAGAGGTTGGAAGATCATTTTAGTTCTTGACCTGAAACATCCATCTTTCCACAATCACAATGTTCTAATCAACCCAGGTCAGTCTGCAGGATCTTTAATATAGAAGGACTTCATTCAGTTCACGTTACCATTGGTTTCGGACCTGAGATGTTTGTGGATACTGTATAACCAGCATGATTCTAGCTTAACTAGATATCATGCTTTATCATTTGATAAAGTTTATTTTTTAAAATGGCATCTGCATTTTTGGATTGTGTTAAAAATATATATTAATGAAATTTACCACTTGAACCCTTTTTTCTTGTATAATCCAGTGGTATTAAGTACATTCCCATTGTTACACTCTTTTTTAAACTTCTGATTTTTAAAAGCTATTAAAATACTTCTATGGGCCCCTAAAAGCATCATGGGCCCTAGACAGTGTGCTTCCTGTGTGATGACCATCCAGCCTGGACCTCCTAGAAGCCAGGTCAGTACCTGGATGTCCAGGGAGCTCCAGGACTTGTTAAGTCAGACTGGCTGGTAAATATTTTGCATCTCTTTTAGACCTCAGACTTCTTGCTTGCAGACAGAGGAGGACATGGGGCAGCACCATCAAGCAGAGGTGGGCGTGGGGGCAGTACCACTACAGAACCCTTTATTTATTAGCCTCATTCACAGCAAAGGAACTTCCCAAAGAATGGAATTGCTTTCGGTTTTCTGCTTCTTAAAAAAAGGATGCCTACCAGAGGCCTTTAAAAGAAAACAGGGATGACTCACTGAAAAACAAGAAGAGCTGAAACAGAAAATGAATTTGGAACAGGGTGGGGCTCCTTAGGAAGCATCACTTCTCTGAAATAAATTCGCTATCAATGCCCAGTTCTTTTTAAGACCTTTAAATTGTATCTTTGCTTTATTCTTGGTCCCCAGTGTTTACCCTGCTGTCATTTCAGTATAGACAGGCCTGTTATTTTCCTTTTTTTTTTTT
>JAJEJO010004953.1:672249-799343 GCA_020662805.1 Glaucomys volans
ATTTTGTATTTTATTTAGAGACAGGGTCTCTCTGAGTTGCTTAGGGCCTCGCTAAGTTGCTGAGGCTGGCTTTGAACTCGCGATCCTCCTGACTCAGCCTCCCAAGTCGCTTGGATTACAGGCCTGCGCCACCACGCCCGGCTTCCAGCTGTTTTTAAAATAATAAAATGGGAAATTATGTGATATAAATTTGTTCACATAAAATAATGATGTATAAACCTTGTAGTCTAGGATAAATGTGGTTCAGCCAAACTTTTACCTGGGAAATTAAGGCTGACATTTAAGTAGATGATGTTCTAGGCTCCATAATGTGTCTTCATTGCTTTTTATTTCAGTGCTACTTTTATTTGAACTGCACCTGAACATATCCACTATTTAATTTTCCCTTTTTTCCTATTAATGTTCTGACTCATTATCTACTAACAAAAGAATAATTGCCAATTACCGAGTATGCTTATTTATCTTTTTTGTATTAGATGAAATAAGTGAGATTCTTCGAATCTGTAAATGAGGTGCTGACAGTGGGTAGAATTGGAGAAGGAAGGGACCATGTGGTTGTACCTCCTGTCTTATTATTCATGTCACAGTGTTCCATAATGCTGCTTCCTCTGTTACTTGGATCCAGAAGGAGATGGTGACCTTTCTGAACCTAAGTGTTCTGCTGAGAGACCTCAATATGTGTAATATATAAATGTGCTGAGCTCGTATGCATATGGGTAGGCATGGTTTTGTAGCTCCATAGGCAAACAATTCTGGCTCTGAGTCTCATGTCATTCTGCCAGTACTAAGGACCACATTTCCTAGACCCCAGTTGCAACCTCAGGCTCTGCTGGTAGTTGTTCATATAGCTCCATAGGGCTTCCATAACTCCCCCTCTTGATTGGGATACAACAGGATTTGTCTTATTAGTTGTAATATACAGTTGCTGGTAGGTAGCAAGAAGGAAGGGAAAGGAAGGGAGGGATGGGGGAAGGAAGGGAGAAAAAGAGAAATGGAATAGCATTTGTTGAGTGTCTACCAAACTGCAGGCACTGGCCTCAGTTTCTTGCATGCTCAGTTAACCTTCACATTAGCCTGGGAAACCATCCCTGTTTAAAATTATGTATTGGAAAACCTGCATATTAGCTCAATAAAGATTAGTCATGACACAGCAGATGTGTCCACAATTAACTTGATTCCAGATGGCAGGCTTTTAGCCACCTTGTACAAACTTGACTTAATTACATAATCAAAGGTTGTAGGCCTTGCTGGTCTGAGCTGAAGATTAGTGGGTTGAACAGCCATGATGGTTGATTTTCTGTTTCAACCTGGCTAGGCTATGATGCCCAATTGTTTAGTCAACTACTAACCTAAATGTTGCTCTGAGGCTACTTTGTAAATGTGACTAATATTTACAATCAGTTGATTTTAAGTAAAGGAGACAATCCTCAATAATGTGGGTGGGCCTCATCCAATCAGTTGATAAGAGCAAAACATTGAGGCTTCATGGAGAAGAAGAAATTCAGCCTCAAGATTGTAGCATAGAAATCTGGCCTAATTCCAACCTGCCCACCTGCCCCAGGGCTTTAAGATTTGCCAGCCCTCACACTCATGTAATCCTGTGAGCCAGTTCCTTAACATCTCTCCCCCGCCACCTTTCCTATTGTTTCTGTCTCTCAGGAGCATCCTGACTGATGTGAACAGAATGATCTTTACAAGTTCTTTGACTCTTCAAATTTTACTCTTTGATTTGACTCTATCTCATTGATCCTGTTCTGCTGAAACTGTTATTTATTTTATGACCAAGTAATCTTTTTGATTAAAATCCTTGCCCGACATTTAATTCAAGGCTGCCTGAAAATTAGGAAATAAATATTTTAACTCCCTGTTCATCTCATGTATTGCCAACAGCACTGAAATTGTGGAGTGTCACTTCTCAGGTTGTATTTTTTAGTGTTGTGTCCTTTCTGTAGAAAAGATGCCCTGTTTCTCCTGAAACTGTCCCTTTTATTTTGTTCTATTTTTTTTTTTTTTTTTCAATACTGGGGATTCAACTTAGGGTCTTCCATCTACTAGGCAGGCACGCTACCACTGAACTACATTCCCGGCTTTTCTTTAAAATTTTTACTTTTTAAGACAGGATCTCTTTAAATTGCTTGCACTGGCCTTAAACTTGCCTCAGCCTTCTGGGTAGCTGTGATTATAGATGATATAGACCGTGCCCAGCCACCTTTGTCTTACATTACCTTCTGAAGTTAAGTAACCCTGATCTATCTTCTGTTTATGGGTTAGGTCACACAGCTCATTTCTACTTCAAAGAATTTGGGATTATGAGAGATTTTTCTTTTCTTTTTGATTACGCTTAATTTCTACAGTGAACACATTAGACTTTTGTAAAGAGAAAAATAGGTTTTAAAATCAAGAATGCTAGGTCTCAGATTTATACATAACTCTTTATAAATATAAATCAGTGGCAGAGGCAAATGTCTTAACAAATTGAAGAATAAGAAAAATGATATTTGTATTTTATATGATTGAAATAATAGGACTAGTCAAACTTTGTGCATTTGAAAAAAAATGTTAGTATTTAATGTTTGATAGCACATTGCTTAGTTTTTGATGCTGGCCATAACTAAAATCTGTGTAATATTAATCTTTTAAAGTCAACTTATTTTGTGGCAGGTTTGTTCATATGAAACCTTATTATGTTGACTAGATTTATTGATGATATATATATTTATATTTAAACCCACAACCTAAATTTTTTGGTACTTTCCATGACTATTTTCCTATTGTTGAATATCTGTATTTGTTACAAATTCTGCCCATCATAAACTTTATCAAATAAAAACAAGTATAGTAAATGTTTCTTAAATACATAACAAAAATATGTCCCATTAGTTGCATATTTATTGTTGCTACATTTGCCAATTATTCTTGTATTTGTAATATAATCATAGGGAGAAAAAATATCCAATTAAAATATAATCACAAAAAAAATATATATATATATAATCACTTGAACTTTAGTGAAGGAAATGAGTGTGGAGATCTGTCCTCTGATGCTCCCCAGGGTAGATAAAGATAGATGTGGCCATAAGAGAATCATTTTTTTCCTTCCACACCATTTTGCATGTGTGCTTAGTAGAAAATTACTAGGGGAAGACAGGTCGTCAGTCAACTGCGTATAAGTGGTAAAATCTTCATACATGAGGTATACTGAAAATAATGAAGGAAAATAATACAGTAAACTACTTTTACATCTACTTTCATTTTGTCCAATGTGACATTCACATAAATAAGTGTGCTGCTTCAGATACCATTTAAGACTAAATGAAGTACCCAAAATGAGTTTACTTACAGCTGTACTAGAGAAGGATGGTCTTTGCTGTATGACGGCCAGGTGGCTAATAGCTGTCTTTAATGGCGGACACAAGGTTAGTTCGCAGTGACTGATTTGGCCAGGAAACAACCCATTATGCATTTTTATGGATGGGCTAGATGAAAGAATTGAGACTATGCTTTCAAATTATCTTATAATACCAAATTAGGCAGAATTACTGATGTTCCAGAAGGCAGGTCTAAAACTGAAAATGACCTTGAAAAATAAAACTGTCAAAATAAAAAGGTCCTAATGAAAGAGGATGAAATCAAATAATAAGTATAACCAGGGAACAGCCTACTGAAAGATTGGGTGAGGACTGAGGATGCATTGACTAAGAAACAGTGGGACCATTTTATTCTGGAAAAAACAAAAAGATGGAAAAAGAAAAAAGATGCAGGAGGTAATGGTGCTGAGAATAAGAATACAGCACCCAAGAGGTAGTGGGTGTGGAGGTGGTGTGGGCATCGTCCAGCCTGTCACTTAAAGGCACATTAGTACATTTTACTGACAGGAGTGGGGAAAGGTGTTACACTTGTCCTTCATAATGAGGGAAGGGCAATTGGGAAACTACTCACTCACCTGTCTTGCCATGATCTATTAAAGGAAAAGAAGGAAGCGAAAGAGAAGAAAGTTTTCTTAACTGATTTTCTTAGGGCTCTCTCTCCTGCAGTGATTCTCTGGCTGCAACGTCAGTGGTCCTGTTTCTGCATGGCCTGTTTTACTCTCAGTGTTCCTTTTTCTGACACTTTCTTTTCTGCTTTTTATTGGCTTGTTTTATTGAACTCCCAACCCTCTTCTGAAGCAGCACACTCAAAGGCAACCAGAGATCGATTTATACTGTTGTATTTGGTCTAGTCTTGCTCTCTGTCATGCTTCCTTGGAAGTGAACATTATTGGCTACCACTGCATTTTTTAACTTCCCTGCTCCTGCAGGACCTACAACATTGTGACATGATCCTTACATCTCTTTCTCTGTCCTTCATGGCTTCTTTATGGTCTCACTTCTGGGCATCACCAATAATTGGGCTCCAGAGCCCTGCTGCTTCCATTTTACACAATTTCAGGGAATTCATCCATTCCCAGGGCTCTGCATCAACCATCATTTTGGGGTTACAACTTTTTATTGTTTTGTAATTTTAACTTACAAGAATGTTGCAAGAATTGCACAGGAGCTCCTATATTAAGCAGTTTCCCATGTGAGGGAGGACTCGAAAATTATGCTCCTTTACTCTAAATAGATCAATGTGGATTTCTTAAGAACAAGGAAACATAGCTATAGAGCATTATTCAACCTTAGGAAATTTGATAGAGTACAATTATGTAATCCACATGCAAATATCACGTGTAGTACCAATAATGTTCTTTATATCTATTTTTCCCCTGCCAATGTTCACGGCTGGGCATGGGGCACTGACTTCTCTCCAGGCCTGGGCCATCTGTCCCATAACACCACCTTCCAAATAAACATTTTGTACTGATGTCATCTCAAAATAAAAATGTCTAAAATGTGACTCATCATTTCCCCCCTAAAAGAAGTCCTCCCTCACCCCCCCCCCCATGTCTTTCTTATTCTTTTTAGTAACATTATAATTCTCCCAGCCATCCAGATTTGAAGTTGTGAATCATCTTTGGTTCTTCATCCCCAGTTAGTCACCTAAGTGCTCTAAGTTCTCCCTGTGAAATGTGCTTTCCACTCTGTTTCTGCATAAACCTCGGAGTGCTAATTCCTACCCATTGCACACCTTGGACAAATGCAGAGGAAGTGTGTAATTAGCCTTCCCACCAGCAGTGGGAAAACACTTAGATCTTCCCACCAGTTAAAGCATCCTTTGGTTCCACATTAAACACATTGTAAGTGTTTAATCTCTCTTGAAAATATTCTCACTTCCTCTCATCCCGTGTGTAGTAAAGAGTGAACATAGCAGAGCTGAGATTATTGTCCTTTAAAAAGCCCGATTACAAGACTTTGCTGACATCTAGAAACTTGGCTTTCAGGGTAAGAATTCCCTGAGTAGAACAACTCACTGTGCATAATCTGTTTGTGCAAACGATATGGTTTAGCCAAACACATTTTCTTTCTGGGAGTCTGAAATTTTGGAACATGCCAGGCAGAGGATGCCGATGTGACCAGTCTCTGATAAAAAAAACCTTGGGCAATGAGTTTCTAATGAGTTTCCCCAGTAGAGACCATTTCACAACTCAGTGTTGGGGGAATCATGTTCACCTTCTGTGGCTCCACTGGGAAAGTGCTCTTGGAGGTTTGCACCTGGCTTCCACAGGACTTCTGCCCATGCACCTTTTCTCTTTGCTGATTTTGCTTTATATCCTTTTGATGTAATAAATCATAGCCATGAGTACAACTACATATATATGCAACTGTGAGTCTTCCTAGAAAATCATGAAGCCTATGAGTGGTCTTAGGGACATTGATATACCCTACTTTTCTCCCTGAAAAAAAGAGGAAAAGTATATTTTTCAAAACTGGCTATAGCTTGTGCTCCCATCCTACTTGATCTTAAAATGTAATTTTGACACTCTTCCCACCGAGAGGCAGAGTCTATGTTATCTGCCCTGGAAGTGATGCTCTGTGAACTAGGGAGCTAACTAATAAGAAGAGGTGCACCTTCCTCCTGGTTCACTTTGTGGTGCTCATTCTCAGTTGCCATGTTGTAAGGAAGCCCAAGCAAGACATGGAGAGGACTGGTGTAGTTGTTCCATCCCACAGCCCAGCCAAGATCCCAGTGGACAGACAACATCAGCTACCAGTTGGAATGAGAGATGTTTCCTGTCCCTAGCCCTGAAGTTACCCCCAACTTTCAAGTCTTCCCAGCTGACTCCTAGATGTTGTGGAGCAGAAGCTCTGTCTTTGCTATACCCTGCCCAAGTACCAGACCCAAAGAAATTCCAAAGGCATGATATGATGGGGATTGTTTTATATTACTATGTGTGGGGTGGTTTGCAGCAACAGTAAGGGAAACTCTCCCTAAGAGGACACTTTGCTCTTGGAGAGGGGGATGTGACTTAGTGTCCTGATAACAGAGGCAAGAGTAGAGTTTACCTGTAATGTTCTCACCATTTCTGGGTCTCTCTGGGGGATGCTGTGCTCTACCTGGTGCTTTCTTCCTTGCTGGCATTAGTGGCTAACATGAGCACATTGTAATTGGTGGTCTTTTTCTCTTTCTCTGTGGGCTCATTTGGAGCTGAGAAAGTGCATCCTGGATAAACCACATCCCCCCTCCTGTGTGACTCCCATTCATCCCCAGTTTCACTGTTCAACTCTGCAGTGCCATTGTCACTCCTTTCTGCAGACTTGCAGCTACTTCCAGATCTTGTCTATGCCACAGGATACAAAAAATGGTTCAAGATAGATGACTTTTAGAGGGTCCTTCTGCTTGGTCATGCCAGGCATTTGAAAGGACAGTCTGAGAGGTAATCTATTTCCAGTTTTTTCTACAGGGGTGGAGTTAGTAGACCCCCTATGTCTTTCTGCCACTATTCTCATTTATCTAATGCACTTCTCTCTGTCTAGGACAAAGGGACTCTCCCTGATTAAAGCCCAAGGAGGGGAATATTAGAAATGGGCCCTTTGTTTTTCTTTTCCTTTATTTGTTCCTTTCTGCAATTCCCCAGGTAGATAGACACTTCCCTATAGACCTCTAAACTCTTCTCTAAACCATCAGAGCAAAGGATATTTTCCCTATGCATTTGGATAACTCCTTGATCTGACATTTGATCACTAACATTCTGAAACACTCAAAACTCTGCATTGGGATACAAGGCTATTGTCTTACTGGCCAAAAATCTCCTATTTTGCATGTTAGAAGCTGACATTGCCTTTTGGTTGACATGTTTCTGAAACAAAATTTAACCTCCATTTGGGCAAAAGAGAGGGGTAACATTCATTAAAAGGGGAAAAATGTATGAATAATTTTCAAATGACTACCCCTTTATTGGCTTGAGTGGTGCACTAAGTCACTTGCTTCTGCAAGATTCCCACCGTCTCAGATTTGCCTTGGGCCTAAGCTGCCATCAATATTAGAGTTTTTTAAGGTTATTCTCAGTGCACCTGCTTTTCTTTCTATTCTACTTCATGCCTTTTGTATTAAGCTTTGAAGAGATACTCACTCTGCTTTTTTATGATAAATTATATCCTCCAGGTTCCTAGTAATTTGTTGTAATTTTTGAATACTTACTTTGTTCACCTAGTTCATATTTGCATCCTTCTCATTCCCAGTTGTCTGCTTTGTCATAAATTTCGTGTTTGCCTTCCCTCTTTTTATATATGCCCCATTTCCTTGGTTCTCATTTTCTTGCTCTAAGTATCTCAGTGTTCCAATGCTACATATTATTAGGTATTTGTCAGGATGCTTTTAGGTAAGGTGCACAAAATCTAGATCCAATTTAATTATTAAAGGTTTCTAGAGGGACAATGGGTCTTTCAGTCAGTCAGACCTAGTTTGTAGTCCTGATTTAGTTCCTATTATTGGCTTTTTAAGATTCTCTCCTTTTGAGATTTTAAGCAAATTGCCTTATGTGTAAAATAAGGGTAGTAATTCTTACTTCAGGGCCCAGTTATGGATTGAAAGATATAAATACGCAAGTATTGTACCCAACCCATAATAGGCACTCAATAGATAAATGGACACTATTATGGTTGAACATATGGTTAAAATTTTCAATTTTCAAGAAAACCAATCTAAGATTAGGACTACTTTCATTGTTTTATAGCTTTGGCAATTTAATTTCAATATTGTTCTAGTGCTTTAAAATTAGAGTCAATTTAAAGCAGAAATTAGATAATCAGTTAAAAGGCTTTATGTTCCATGTCTGCCATCCCCCCTAGTATACTCTGAAAGAATCAATATTTCCTTTGGAAATGGTCAATGATAATGTCTTGTTTTACTACAGTGAAATTTTTATGAAGTGGCCTAAGGATAAACATCTTAAACTATACTGGGTGATGTGGGGTTGATATCTCATAGGAATGAATCTAGACTGTGGCGTTTACCATTGTGGGAAGTCTGACTAGGTAATGATTATTAAAGATGCAACCCAAGATGTTGTTCTTTGGAATGATGATAACATATATTAGCAACAATAACAACAAGGAAAAGTGTTGAGTGGGAGTTAAATTTTGATGTTTGGTTGCATTTAGATAATCATAAAACTTAAATTGCTCTTTATGCCGTGTACTTAGAATATAGAAAAAAATTTCTTTTATTGCAATTTGCCTTTTTAATTTTATAAAAAAATAAACCGAATTCTTTTCTTTCAGATTTTGAAAGGGTCGTTCGCTTGAGGCATTTGTTGAGAGACTAAATTTGTTAATTGTTAAAAATGTACTGTTGATTATAAGAATAATATATTAAGATAAACTTTTGGTGATCATTTTTCTTTACATATTTTAGACATTCAATGTTATTTCTCTTTTTTCTCCTCTTAGGGTTATATCTGTCAAGATGATTACTCAATAGTCCACAGAAAATGCCGTTCTCAGTTCACAGACCTAGATGGTTCCAAAAGATTTGGCATCAACACTTGGCATGATGAGAGCGGGATTTATGCAAATTCAGATGTAAAACAAAAACTCTACTCACTGACTGTTAGTCCTATTGTACCCTTTTTAAAATAATGTATTGAATCAGGTCTTTGGATAATGAAAGAATAATGGATGTAACAGTTGAAGATTGCCTACCTTAATAAATGCAATGGAATTAGGTTCCTTTTAAACCCAAATTCTTGTATTCTAGACCAGTGTTATTGTTTTTATTTTCATAAGTTACTTTGTCTTTTTCCCAAGTTTAGTATGTGTACTATTCAGGGCATATCACAAAATTCCAGATGGTATTTGTGGCAATTTTACTTTATTTTGCTTTATGTGCTGTGCAGTTCTTTTAGTATTTATTAGGATAAATGGATACAACCAACACAGTTAAGCTAATGATTGCCTAGTAGGTAGATAAGTTTTTAAAAGTTTTTAAAAGTAAGTCAGCTTAAAGATTTTTTTCCTTTTTTGAAAAACATTTTGATTGACACAGTAATTGTACTCATTTATATTTAACAGTATGATATTTCAATATACAACAGATAATAATTAAATCAGGGTAGTTAGCATTTCTATCACCTCAAACATGTATTATTTCTTTGTGTTGGGAAGACCTATTTAGCCTTTTTGAAATATATAAGAAGCTGTTGTACTTATAGAAACTGTTCTCTGCTATAGAACACTGGAACTTACTCCTCCTTTCTAACTATTTTGATACCTGCTATCCAAACTCCCTCTATCCTCTCTCCCCTTCACCTCCTTGCCTCTGAGACCACTATTTTACTCTCTATTTTAAAGACAAATTTTAGGTGAATAAAAATAAAGGTGATAGATTTGACATAAAACTCAAATGGCCAAAAGTCTGAGTGACATTAGCCCTATAACAATGTTCAGTGTGTGTGCGTGTATGTGTGTGTGTGCATGTGTGTGTCTATTTCTACACTTTATCTATGGTAGTTAGTTGCACTGTATTTATTCAGCCTGATGTTTTCCCTTATTCCAGATGAAATCTTTTGAGGATGTGGGATAGCAGGGATGCAGTCAGTGTAATTTTAGTGAAACCTGAGGGATTTGATGGGAATTCTAATTATCTAGTGTGAGATTTGGGAGAAATCTGATTTTTTTTTTTTTTTTTGTGGTGCTGGGGATTGAACCCCAGACCTGCGTGTGCTCAGCAAGCACTCTACCAACTGAGCTGCATCTAAAAAATGAACCAGAATTAAAGTGTTAAAGACACAAGGGTACCATAGAACCAAAGAGGTTCAAAATACAGAACTGTGACCAACTTGCACTATTTTGAAAAATACTTTGTCTCTCTGGAATGTTCCCTGGTTCTCCCGTCAAGTCCAGAATTAGTTGTTCCCTCAATTATTTGTGCTTTTTGCATTTCTCTCTTTCATGACACTCATCTGGTTGTCTTGCAGCCATGTTTCACATGAGATCTTGGAAAGGGAGGACCATGTCTACCCATGTGGGGGCCACCAGTGTCAAAATCACAGTGGACACTCAGAAATGCAGAAGGAATTAGCATGAAGATGTCTGGTACAATCATTTACTAGTATGAGTGGATTGTTTTGGTAAGCTTTTTCGTCACTGTGACCAAAAAACTCTAAGAATAATGTAGAGAAAGACAATTTTATTTGGCACTCATGGTTTCACAGACCAAGTCCATTGCTTTGGCCACCAGGTGAGCTGAACTTCATGGTGCAAGATTGTGGAGGAGGAAAGCAGCTCAGGATATGGTAACCAGGAATCAGAGAGAGCTCTGCTCACCAGGGACAAAACATGAACCCCAAAGGCACACCCCCCAGTGACCCACCTTCCCTAGCAACTTCCCACTTGACTATAGTTACCACCAAATTAATCCATACCAATAAATTAGTCCACTGATTAGTTATTACTCTCACAGTCTATCCATTCCACCTCCAAACAATTCCTACATTGTTTCATGCATAAGCTTTTGGGGGATGCCTTATATCTAAACCGTAGCAGTACTTAATACAAATGTAATCCACATGATCACAATAGTCTTGATTTAAAAGACTTAGATAATTAACATTCTTGTCTCATCAAAGGTAATCTCAATGGTAATCTTGCCAAAAGGGACACACTTGCAAAATTAACCTGACAAAAGTTTAGATCCTGAGTTTGCCAGATAATCCATCAATCTGACTGAAATCCTCCTTAAGGTAAAATAGTGAATTGTGTATTTGGAGATAAATATTTAAAGTGCTATGATTTGCTTCCTTGTGTTTGTCTCAATCCCTCCTAACTGAAATCTCTTATTTTAGAAAATGCAGTTATTGTATAATTTTTCTGAAGGTTCTGAGTGGTAACTTATTTTATCCACCCTCATGTCTTTTATATTTTTATGGGCTTGAGAAATATTTCTTAACAGGGGACAGAATTTCATCATTTTGTATGTAGTGCTCTAAACACAAATTGTTTACATGATTCTTACAAGCCACTTTCTTTAACAAACTATGGGTGAACAGCAGTCAATGAAGCAAAACAAGTCTAATAGAAAAATGTTGAAATAACCAAAATGAGATGTGGAATGATAATGCAAATTTTATTTACTTGTGATGTACATGGATATTTATAGTGTCATGGATGTCAAAGAGTTAACTGTGAAACTAGGTATATAGAGCTGCAATTAAAGAGAAAAATAGTGGTGGGTACCAATTCCCATCAGAGAGGCAAAACTATGACTTCTAAGTTCCCATTTTCTTTATGACAGCTCAAGTGATTACTAACAATGCCTGGAACTTAAAAAATTTAGAAGTTGTCTATGTCCAGCATTTTCTGATACTATAACAATATCACAGACTGGATTATTTATAAACAACAGAAATTTATTTGGCTCAAGTTTCTTGAAGCTGACAAATCAAGGATCATGAAGCCAGTGTCTGGTGAGGGCTTCCATGCTGTGTCATAACATGGTGGAAGGGCAAGTGAGCATATCTGAGATAGAGAGAGGAGAGAAAGGTGGGAGAAATTATCCTTTTTATTAGAAACCCACTCTTGTGATAATTAACCCACTCCTGTGATAACAGCATTAATATATTCACGCAGGCAGACCATGCTAATGGTAATGGCATTGATCTCTTAAAGGCTTACCTCTTAATACTGTGGCAATTGAATTTCAACATGAGTTTTTGAAGGGGCATTCAAACCATAACTTTGAACAAATAGTGCAATGTGCAGCAAGAGAAGGCAGGTGGTATGCAGTACTGGTGTATAACAAGGCAAAAACCATATATTTATAGAAACAAGGTATAATAATCAACTCCAAAGATTCTAGAGAATAAATGAGTTTTTCTGTTCCCCTGAGCCTGAGTTTGTTAATAGAAATGAACACTCTGGTTAAAGAGTAAATATGAAATCTTAAAAACATTGTCCATCTGCACATTTCATTTTCTAAATCTTTATTTTTCTAGAATGTCTTAATGAGTATTCAGGGCACCAACTAGAGAAAAAGAGATTATTTTTGATTTAAGTATGTCCCATGCCACATATAAATACTTAAGCTTACCTGAAATTCAAGTTTAACTGGGTGCCTTGTAGTTTGTCAGCAACCTCACTCTGGCTTCCCACCAGGAGTCAATGGGAGTACCCACAGGCAATGAAGGAAGGAGAGTGAGGGCAGAGTACTTCCCAGTCCTGCTCCCTGCTGGCTGGTTGACATAGCTTGTTGTAGCCCTTTGCACAAAGTCACAGCTCCTGATAGTTCTCTAGGTCTTTGGGTCCTGGGAAGCTCTCCTTCCCCAAGTTTTTTCTGACTTGGGGTATGCTAAACACTTCTCTAATATCCACGCTCTGTGTCCCTTTTAATTGTACCCAGGCACTACATTAACTGTTGTCATTTCCCTGCTTCTTTCTTATACTTCCTGCACTCTTTTAGTAATGCTTTTATTGAGTGCTTCCCAAATAGCTCATATAGCTTCCCAAATAGCTCATATTGCTATGCTCTCTGCCTATACCCCAAGACAGAAGAACTCTTAGAGATCTAGTCTCAGAGTTGCTGCTGAATGTTGACGTCCTTGGTTTCCCACACCACTATCAATGTTGACCCTCAGACTTTGGCTGTGAGTACTGATGCATTGTTCTTTCCTCTCCAGCAGCTCTATCACTGACTTCCCTTCCATTTCCTACCTGTAATTAGCTAGGTGTTTCCCAGGGTTAGCCTGATCCTTCTCTCTCTCCTCTTCTGTCTTGGTTTTGGCTTTATGTATGTGGTTTTGTTCTTTTATTTACCATGACACCCTTGAGAGAAAATATTGTGCATGTGTGACACAATGCTTTGATGTTCCCAGAGTGTAATGAGAGGTCCAAAGAAACTGGTTAGCAAGCAAAACAATGCTCATGATGGTTAATTGTATATGTCAAATTGCCTAAGCCCAGTGCCCAGAGAGTTAAACATTATTCTGGATGTTTAATGAAATGCGTATAGGTGGCTCCTTAAGGGTACCTTTGTTAGAATGTGAGATTCTGTGGGACAAATTCTTAACCTAACCTCAAGACTATTAGAAAAAATTGCATTTAATTAAACTTAAGTCTATACAAATAGAGAGAATCATCAAATAGAAAAATCACCAAATCAAGCAAGTTGCATCCTGCCAGACCCCAATAAAGTGGGTAAACAAAAGGTAATCCTTCTCAAAGAGAGAGAGGTGAATTAAAAGGGATAATGTGAAGCACATTTGGAAGATGTAGGAGAGGAGAAATTGAAGTTGTATTTGGAAAATGGGGAGAGTTAATTATAACAAGAGTGTTATTCAATATTCTCTAGATGAATTTGACTCACATTTTTACTGAAATTTATACAAACTCCCAATAGATTGACTCTGGTAGCCTGTTGATAAGCCTGGTAATTACAGTTGACTGGGCTATTCTTATGAGACCCAAGAATTGGTCACTGAAAAATCTCATATTCACTACTTAAAACAAATAAACAAACAAACTCCGCACATGTATATTGTGGCTTTTTAAAGGATAGAGGTAGAAGGACATCATATAAAGAAATATCTCTGAAAAACTCAAGCAAATATAGGAGTCAAAAAAGATTTCTCTGTCTCAGCCAGCTGAAGAAAAGAACACATGGCAATCATAAACAGTATTTTTTTTCAGGATGCCTCTTTCTTGTAAGTAGTTTAAAGCCCAACAGAGTGTGTACAGAAAGCTCTTTTAAAATGCAGGAAAATAGAAAAAGCTGTTGGCATTTCTGGTTTCTATTGAATAGAAAGACAGTGAGTGTGAAAGAAAAGAAACATCTCAAGGAAATGGGTAGTTGAAAGGCACGATGAGACGATAAAGCAGTTGAAGTGAATGTGGAGGCAGATTTGAGAAAACGATCTCAAGAGATTGCCAAACAGATGGCATGCTGAAGACCGCTGGATTTCTCTGAAGACAGGCTTGCCTCAGTTAAGTCCTGCAGCAGGGAAAGGGGTTTTTCTGAGTAGAGGAAAACTGGATTGTCTCCTCTCTCAAATGCAGCGAATGAAAGGTGTAGGTGGTGATTTTTCATGAAAATATATCAAGGATGAAATTTATAAAGTTTTCTAAACTTTTAGAACTAAAGGAGAAAAGGTACATCAGCTACTCAACTTGAAGTGATACCTGTCTGTCATGGCTTGGAAATGAGCTCCCTCCAACCCCCCTCCCCCCAAAGCTCCTATGTTAATTCAGGAATGTTCAGAGGTGAAAAGATTGGATTATAAAAGCTGAAACCAAATTGGCCCATCCTAGTTTGAATGGACTGTCCATGGACTGTCCGGGTGATAACTGTAGGTAGGTGGGGCCTGGCAGGAGAGGGTGGATCACTGGGGGAATGCCCTGGAGAGGTACATCTTCCCTGTGGCCCTTTCCCCCTTTCTATGCTTCTCCATCATCATGAGGTGAACAGTTTTCCTCTGTCACGTCCTTCTGCCATAACACTGCACCTCTTCTTGGGCCCAGAGCAATGGAGCCAGCCAACTATGGACTGAAACCTCTGAAACTGTGAGTTAAAATAGATTTTCCTCCTCTCAGTTGTTCTTGTCAGGTATTTTCGTCATGGTGATGCAAAGCTGACTAACATACTGTCTTAAAAGTGTTTGGTGCTAGGACTGAAGCCAGAACTGGACAGACAGTTAGTGTAGAAAAGGAAATCTGGTCAAATCGAGGAATGGAGGCCATCAGAGTCTGGGAAGTTGGAGACCGCCCTGGAAAATTGGAATGTCAGTGTCTTCAGAGCCCTTTTGATCACCAAGGTTACCTGCTTAACTGCCCCTCCCAAAAAGCTGCAGGCAGGGAGTTGCTAATTAATGTCTCCTGACTCTCCTTGTGGTCCTTCCCCCTGCCATTTGCATCTCACCTTTTTGCTGTGTCACCACAGTGGCCTAGTCACATAGGCAGGAAGGAGAAATAGATAAGGGTCAGAGGAAAGAACAAACAAAGACCCTAACCTATAAAAGATGTAGGATGTGCTCACTTCTGGGGATTCTAGAACATCAGATCTGGGCCCTTTCTCCCTCCTGGGAGAAGTCTGTGTTACTACCTTTAAATAAAATTGCTTAAAATGCTTGCCTTGGCTTGCTTCTCTGGTGTTATACTTCAACACCTGAGAAAGCAGGACTCATCACCAGTAAACAGCGGTATCAGGGCTTCTTGGAGAAATGTTTAATCCTGAGATGTGGCAGGGAATATATAAGATGAGCCATGATCATCTTGTGGTTGCAACTAGTAAAGGCATACACATACCCATACGCACAGTGTTAGGGAGATAATGTCAAAAGGTCACAAGAATTGACTGAAAGGGCTCTAAATGGTCCTAGCTGAAACATAATTTGAGCAACAAAATAAAATCATATTAACTTCTAGTCAAAAATAGAAAATAAATGTCATATTGATACTGTTATGTTTGTACTAATTAATAAATGATTGAGTACATACATACATGGAAAAGAATAGACAAATCTCTCAAGTCTTGTGCTGTGAAACTTGTTGTAGGCTTTTTTCTCACAAGTTAGGTTTGGATGCAATACCTTATTTTTAAATTGGGAAAATGCTATATCAAGTTAGCAAAGTTAGTGGTTCCAAAAAACATTTGGTAGGAAAAAATAAATAATATGATCATTAGGCTCCATAGATGCAAAATGTGCTATGTAATTTTGTGTATTAAAATTCAAAATATATAATTAAGGCAAACTAATCTAAAATCTTAGAGGTTGAATGGTGGTTACCTTTGGGAGGTGTGACTGGGAGAGGCATTAGAGCTGCTTCAGGGGGCTATGATGCTCTTTTTCTTTGTCTGAGTGGCAGTTACTGCTATATGCTTATGATTTTTTTCACTTATATATATATATATGTCATACTTTAATAAAAATTCTATTAAAGAAAAATACTGAACTGGAGAGCTTTGTCAATTTGCTTTTTGAAATATATTTTAAGTATGAACTACAAATGGTTTCTGAATAGTAAACATATTTCCTAATTGAGGACCTTGGGGTGCTGTGTTGTTAAAAATGCATTTTGTCCATTTATTCATTCTCTCTTTCACAAATGTTTATTAACCTTCTAGGGCTGGCACAGGGAGTGGGCTGCCTGTCTCTAAAACCATAGATTACATATGAAGTGGACCTAGAAACAGACTACTACAAAACATCAGAATAATTGTTTATTATGTAATATGTGCAAATGTGAAGGGATTCTAGAGTTGTTGTTTGGTCTCCTGGGGGAAATCCAAGTTTCTCAACTAAGGAGGGACGAGAATTGATATATAAAGAAATCATTACATGAAGTTTGTACACTTGAGAGAAAGGAACTAGGAGTGGGTGCATGGGACAGGTGGGATGAGGAGAGAAGTCCAGACAGAGGTGATGGCTAAGAGAAAAGTCACAGGGGCATGATGCATATAGGGCAGTTTGTATAGTTTTGGGGAGAGATAGAAAGTGGCAGTAACTAAGATGACAGAGGAAGGCAGGAGCCACCTTATGCTAGATAAACCTGCAGAAGACTCTATTGAGGAGGTGATGAGCTCTTAAGATGTTGAACAATCTGGTAAGAAATATGAGTAGAAAAATAACTGAAGGTAGCATGGAGGAATGCTTGGAGAGGGTGTTGTACCTGAAGAAAATAAGATCATCCAAGCCCTTCTGGTAAAGCCAAAAGAAGCCTTTATTTTAGCTGGCCAGCGACGATCACCCTTACACCTAAAAGCGGTGTGCCGGGAATCCTGCGTTAGTTCTTTTGTTCATAGCATTTATAGGGAGCGGGAATGGATAGGGCGGGGCTATAGGGAGGGGAGGGATTAGGGTGAGGCTGACTCTCTCCTGATTGTACTGGAGAATCTTCTTTTGGGGGAGTATAACAAGGGCATGGCTGGAAGAAGAAAGACTGTGAAGAAGCTACCATCAGGGTGTAGGAGAGAGACTATAGCAGAATGGACAGAAAGTGGCAAGGATATTTAAGATTTAGAGTTGGCAGGTCTTCTGATTAATTAGATGGTAAGGGGATGAAGCAGGAATCCATGGTGACATCAATGGTGCCATTATTGATGCTGGAGAACACAGAAGGAAATGTCAGGGTATGGAAGAAGGTGAGCTCTGTCTGGGATATGAACATATGCTTACTCTCGGTGGGGATATCTAGCTAGTAGTTGGATGTAATGGCAATGGGGCCCAGAAGAATGATCTGGAGCTATGGGAGTTTTCTGTCATAGACATGTAACTGGAATTAAAACTAGCAAGGTCTGAGTTTACCTATGAAGAGTAAGTTGAGTGAGAAGATCATCACGGATAAGGCTGTGTGAAGGAGCTGAATGCCTTAAGAAGGAAACTGTGGTCAACTGTGGAACTGTAGAGTCACCAAGATACTAGAGTCCTAAGGAGGCGGACTGGTGGGATTCAGAGTACTGAGGGAATGAGAAAACAGGGAGGTCATGAGCCTGTGAGAAAAGCACATTATTAGAATTCAAGATTTTCAGGCTGGGCCATTTCTGAATTACAAACAGAATTAAGTTCCATGAGGGCAGGAGCATTTCACTTCCCAAATAGGTAGGACAGAGTATGACAGATGGTAGGTGCTCAGTAAATATTTGATAAATGGAGCATTGGTGAAGTAGACCAAATGGGAAGTTAATGAATGGGAAATCTCATGAAAGTTTTAGAAAACTTGGTTAAGGGACTTTGATTTGTGTTTGGTAGTGAATGTTTCATACAATTATTAGATATGTTCTGGAGGTGTCTATTGCCTGGAATATGATCATATTCAGAAAACATCTTTTACTATTTCCTGCTTAGAGAAAATGAGTATCTAATACACACAATAGATAACTGTCTATGGTCTATTCTTTTCAACAACATTCAACTTTGAGGATTTCACCAGACTACCATTTAAAAATATTTGGTATGAAATATGTAGAATCCTCTCTGATGTAGTCTAGTTAAATGTTTAGCTTGAATACATTAAACTGTTGGTTCTATCCTTCAGTTTGCAAGCAATACAAAGGATATAAAAGCACACAGAATGACACCACATAGAAATAACCAGATAAATATAGAAGATGGGACATTCTGCAGAACAGTTGGCCCAGCTGATTTAACAAACCAGCTAGATTTAAAAGAGAAAAAGGGTGCTTATGCATGATTAGAAGAGGGAGCTTGGACTGGACCAAGCAATTGTGATAACGTTTTGTCACAATTCAGAGAATTAGACTATGAACTTGGTATGAGAAAAATGAAAGCTTATTGATGTGGAAAGGTGTGGATCATGTAATGAATAAAGCAGGATATCTAGAATATAATATGATTTTGGTATAAATTTTCACCCATGTTCATAAATGTATAAAAATATCTGAAAGGGAAGGTACTAGGGGATGAGATTGACTAAATTACGTCTGTGTACAAATATGGCATAATGAATCCCACTATTATCTATCCTTATAATGAACCAATAAAAAAATACCTCAACAGACCTGCAATAAATTCTTAACAGAGGTAAGGTCTGGCTTTTGGAAACGTAATAATTTTATTGTTATTTACCAGCACTTTCTAAATTTTACAATGTATTTCTATATTTTTGGAATATTAAAAGTTTACTTTTTTGGTTTAAAGGTTAAAGTGAAAAGAAATTGAGAATGAAGTTTAGAAAGAATATTTTCATTCCAAACATTACAAGAGAATGGAATCACTTCCTGTATTAGTTTGCTAGAGCTGATGTTAACAAAATATCATACACTCAGTAGCTTAAACAACTGAAATTTTTGTCTCTCAGTGCTGGATTCTGAGATGCAGCTGGCTGGTTCCTCCAAGGGCAGTGGGTGAGAGTCTTTTTCTCAGCTTCCAAGGGTTTGCTGGCCTCATCCTTACTTCTGCCTCCAGTATCTCCATATTTTCTTCCAGGGTGCATATCTGTGCCCAACGCCCGCCCTGCTTTCATAAGGACACCAGCACTGTTGGGTTAGGGGTCCACCCTTCTTCAGTATGATTCATCTTAACTAACTCTACAGCAACCTTTTTACAAATATCACCACAGATTCACCTTCATAGATCTGAATGTCTTATTTGAATTTGAACTCAGATACCCACAGACTAAATACATGTTTGTCTATAAAAATCCTGGGAGGGAATTTAAGATTTTTAGGCTGGACCATTTCTAAGTAACAAACTCAGACATTGAAATTGATGAAATTGATAGAAGAGGTTAAAAAACAAAAAAAAAAGGTACAATTATTTATGGGAAAAAATATTGATTTGGAGAATCCGTATTGGTCTCATAAGCAGTTTTGATTCTTATGTAATACCTGAAATGAAGATGCAGTATCAAAATACATAAATACTTTTTTCCTACATCTGGTAAACATTGTCCTGGAATGTTAACATTTTAGTTTGGTCGGGTCAATGTTTTAAATCTGGCTCCCTCTACTGGAGGATATGATATTTTTCCTTTCCTTAATTGGAGTCCAAAATGAGTACACAGAATAAGGAGTTCACGGCTCAGGGATTTTGATTCTTTATTTGTGTATGGGTATGACTCTCTTGACCAATTTGTGGTTTGTAGTGGGGAAAAACTTGTACATGTCATTTATAGATCAGCCACTAATTACCCACCACCCTCTACTTCAAACAGAGCTAACATTTAACTCAGTCCCTAAGGTAAATAAGTACATGACTTTGACTTTCAGTCTTCCTCTTGCTGGGGTATAGTCTGCTGGTCTGAATTTAGGCTTTCAGAACTAGAAGGAACCTGTGGAGATCCTCCAAATCCAGGTGAGAAAGCACAGGTGCAGTGAGGAAGTGGTTTTCCTAAATCCTGCAATTATGAGAATTTCAATGTGGATATGGCACAAATTATGTATTATGTGCTTCTCTAACACTTTACAGCAATTAATGCATTGATCTAAATTAAGGGATATTTCTTGATTACCTACTGCATGTTGGACCCATGCAGAGATGTGTGAGATGTGATCTTTGCTCTTCAAAGAGCAATATTAATTAGATTGTATGAATAGTGATTTTAGATTAGACAGAGTTGCCAGGTCTACAGCTCTAAATGGCCAATTGAATGATGTTTTTCACATTCATAAGTACTAATTTTTGACAGATGACTGACCATTTCTTTGCATCGCCCATTAATCTTCTTGATTAGATGTTGACCCCATTACAGCTGGCTTTGGAGCTTGACTTTTCCTGAACTGGAAACTGGTGACTTTGAATAGGAGTAATGCAACTAAATGCATGTTGAGGTTTCCAAAAATTTTTTTGTGTTTGTTAATGTGTAAAATGATTTGGATTATTCAGGTGAAAGTTGCTTTTGGATGAAAATGTCAGAATCTCCATAAATTCATTTGTTCCCTGGAAAAAAGGTCAGTATCTAGAGCTATTTGTGAGTCCAACTGTCTCAACACTAATTCTTTTTTTTGTACAGGGATTGAATCTAGGGATGCTTTACCTCTGAGCTACATCCAGAGCCTTTTTACTTTTTATTTTGAGACAGGGTCTTGCTGAGTTGCTGAGGCTGGACTTGAACTTGTGGTCCTCCTTCTTCAGCCTCCTGAGTCACGGGGATTACAGGTGTGAGTCACTGTGTAAGCCCTTTTTATAATACTAAGATGCCCATGCAAGTCTTTTGTAATTAGTATACTACTTTTATCTGTCCACTGTGGTAACTTAATTCTTCTACACCTATATGCATATATAGACCCTCACAAGAGTTAACTCATAAGCACGGAGAGAATGGAGTCCTGAAGCAATTCTGACTTTTGCTTAGACCATTCTACCAATCTCTCATTTTGCTCCCCAAAGAAACAATAAGAAGTGTTGTGTATACAGAGGTGGCACATTGTAATAATCGGCACAGCCTCAACTTTTGACTCTGCCATTTGCCCGCTGTGCCTCCTTGGAAAGTTACTTAATCTCTCTGTGCCTCATATTCCTTGTAAGGTTGTTGCAGTTATTAATGAATAAATATATCTAAGCCTGGAGAACAGATCCTGGAACATAGTAAGTATGTATATATACTCATGAACACTCTTAATACTTTGATTTGTATGTGCAAGAAAAATAATTATGATGTTCATGGATTCTTAGAATTTGAAAGTTAGTTTCAAAATAAGAACCAACTTAGTAAATACTATTTCATACTAGCTCTGGACATGGAAGTAAGGGTTGGTGTTCCCTCGGGAGAGTGCCCTTTTCCAGAACCAGCTTCCAGGGTGATAAATCTTAGTTCTAACCTAATGAACTAAATGTCAATCACCAGCTGTTCACATGTCTTCTGCTTAGAAGATGGGGTATTTAAGAAACGATTTTTAAGTCCATCAAGAGGGGTAAAAATCCACTAATGTCAAAAGTTAAAGAAGATGTATTTGAGCATATTACATCTCTCTTCCTTGGAAACATCTTTAGAAATCACAGGCTTTTCTCATCAGTGATTCTTGGTTTTTTAGTATCAAAGGAAGGTGCAGCTGAAGGAAGGAACAACAAAAGGACTTTGTGTTCTTAATATTTACCCTGTAACAGCAGGTACTTTGCTGAGCACCTCTCTGAAGACTTTGCACAATATGAAATCCCTTCCAGAGCTGAGAATCATTTTGGGGTTCAGCACTACCTCATTTTCATCAAGGTAGATGTAAATGAGATTATTGCAAATGACTAGAGCTTTTCTAAGCATTTAACTTTTAAAACTCAGATGAGACTTAATCACCTGTTTCCTATTTTATATCGTTGATGTCTTTTATTCTGCACAGCCCAGAAATCAAGCTGAGTTTGAATTAAAATCCATTTTCCAGGCTGCTTCTGAAAGATAAAAAAGACTAATTGGTTTGCAGCTTCTTCAAAGCCTATCCAACAGGTTGAGTTTTAGATGTTTAATCATTTGTGGTGATGTAGAGTGTCTGTCCAATCACTGACAAGCCCAAAGCTTCTATGAGCTGTTTTCTCTCAGTGCCTGTGATCTCCAGAGCAGACCACAGGCTTCACCATAAGTAGCTTGTCACTATTAATTGGGGATCTTACATCATGCCACTGTTGCCGCAACCCTATTTAGCATTAAAGAGTAAATGACATCGATGTCATAGCACCCCTGCTGTAAGTTAGCAATGAATAAACCCATTAAAATGAAGGGCCACTGGACCTCTGCATTACTGTTCAAGGAGCTCTTCTGACCTGATGCACAGAGAAACTAGTGAGAATCATTAAACACAAAAAGCAAAACCTCTGGAAATGGTCCTAGGGAAGAACCAGCAAATGAAAAACAAACATCTATTCAAGATCTACAAAAATTTGGTAAGAAATGTGACAGTCTCTGGTATCTGAACTAAGACCACTCTCTCCTTCACCTTTTCCTGTTCAATGAGGCAGAAACACTTGACGAATGAGGAATGGAAGAAGTTCCACAACCTGATGAAGAGCATTTACTGAAACCTCATAGCTAACGATGTGGTTGTGCACACCTGTAATTCCAGCTGCTTGGGAGGCTGAGGCAGGAGAATTTCAAGTTCGAGGTCAGCCTGAACAATTTAGTGAGACCCTGCCTCAAAATTAAAAAAAATAGAAAGGGCTGGGAATGTAGCTCAGTGGTGGAGTGACCCTGAATTTGAGTCCTGGTGTTGTGGGAAACAGACTGGTCCAGAAGCAGCAAGCGGCACTTAGAGAGGAGAACTCCAAACTTAATTTTACATTGGTGGGCCCAGAGGAAAACGAAACTCCAAATTCTGAGCCCTGGTCCACAGTGTCTCACAGCATTTATAGGTTATTTGGCATTCCATCATTAGGGCTTTTTTCCTTTTCTTAAATTCCTAATCTACTTAGGTGAAGGCCTTGTGCAGGGTCTCTAACAAAGCATGCTTACAGAAATAGATAAAGAACAACTCTTTTCACAGGCATCTGTTACATTTCAAGAGGGCATGGTCAGACTCCTAGGGCAGTTATTTACAATCCAAAATTAACCTATGGTTAATTAGACTTTCTGGAGAAAGGATGAGAGAGGGGAGGGGAACTGACCCTTTCCCCAGGCATTGGTCTCTTACCATAACCTTTTTATAAATTCACTTCACAAGCAGGTTTGGTTTTGCCAAAACACCAGTACAGAAGTTGTCTGTGTGTATGTGTTGGGGTGGGGGCTCATAGTGACATCCCACTTAATGGTGAGAAAGCAGATACTTTCTCACTAAGCTCAGGAATGGGACCAGAAAGTTCTCTTTCTCCACTTCTATTTGACATTGTATTGAAGATTCTAGTTAAGGAAATTGGTCTGGTGGCGGGGAGCAAAAAAACAAGCCTTCAAATTTGAAAGAAGTAAAACTCTCTACTTCAAGAAAAGATGCTGTTTGTATATAAAAATTCTAATGAATCCACTAAAAGCTATTAGAACTAATTTTAAAATTTCAGCAAGAGGTTTCAAGATTTTGGAATAGAGAAGGTTGTGTTCCTGGCTGCTGCATGGTGTGAAACCAAGAAAGCAGATAGGCAGCTTTTTTGCAAGGTGGGTAAACAAAAAAAACCAACCAAACAAACAAAAAACAAAAAAAAAAAGGAGGGGTACTTTAATGGAATTTAGAACTGAACATTCAAAGCAGATAGGGGACTCAGGAGGTTGGCTATAACAAAATAAGGAAGAAATCCAAAGCGGCACAGCCACTACTATGGCTGGTCCAGAAGCATCAACCCAGAGCAGTTCCTTCATGAGCATAGTAGAGAGATAAGGGAATTAAAGGAACCTGCATTTTTAAGAGGCCTGAGGCATATCTGGGTACAGAGCGTTTAGAGATCAAGGGCATTGCCCCACTAATCTGAAAGGCGCCTGCACAATGTCTTGTGTGGGAAAGAAGCCACCATCTCTCTAGATGACGTGTGGAGGACAAAGGAAGGAACCATTTTGCAGCCACAATGTGGGGGCTAGCAGCTGAGGGAGCTGATTCCTGTCAAACCCAAGTTTGACCCAAAATACAGGCCCAGTAAACACACACTGCATGACATAGAGTGTGCTTAAGTGTCCAGGAGAACCTGGAGAGAGATTTACAGGGGACAATTGGTTGTGGAAACCCCCGTGGCTCTACCCCTCCCCTTCCAATCCAACTGCTTTCAGGACCCGCTGGGAGAGACACATCTGGCTGGGAATTCAGAAGGGCAGGGGTGAGAGAGATTGTTTGGAGACTGAACCTGAGACCAGGAAATGTGGGGTCCACAGGTGATGTAGTGGACTAAGAATTGGCTCCTCCACCACACGAGTGGAACTCAGGGGAGATCCCAGGGTGCAGTCTTCCAGCATGGACTGGCAATTACTGGAGGTGCACTCACTTAAAACCTCCAGACCAATTGACATTCAGCAAAGAGCCTGGAGCTCACCTAAGCCTAAACCTTGGCTCCAGGAACTCCCACCTGTGGGATTACCTTTCTTACTCCAGCAATCTGGAGGGTGGAGCACCATGCTCCAGATGACCCCAACTAAAACCCTGAGAAGAGAAGCTGAGAATCTTTTCAACTACAACAGAAAGAATTCTTTAACTTTTCATCAAGATTTTTTTTCTTTTTTCCTTTATTTTTCTTTTCTCTGTTCAATTGTGACCTTAACAGTTCATGGACATTTATACATATATATTTGGTTTTTTCCCCTCATTTCTAGCATTTAGAAGCCAGTTACTTTTCATGGATCAGTTTTTTGAGGATTAGGATGTTTGATTAGTGTATTTTAGTTTTGTTTTGTATTTTTATTTTTAATTTTAAAAAATTTTTACCTTGTATATTTTTGTCTTACCTGTTTCCCTTAATTCTCTCTCTTTCCTTCTGCTAACAGCCAATCTCTATCGTTCTCTCTTGCACTCTTTAATTTTCTATTTCTATCTTTTCTCCTCCTCCCTCATAATCACCACATTCTATATCACTTTTGTTCTCTCCCTGTCCACCATTTGAAACTGTAAACTCTTTTGCAAACTTGCTGTTTTTATTGTAGACAATAACTGATCATACTATTTCTGCTTGTTGTAATAACATTGTAGGCATCATAGGGACTATTTGGTTTAATGCTGTATATTGCTTACATTGATTGTTATTATTTGTTACCCCCTAAAAAGTGAGGTACTGGAAACTTTCAGGGACAATATATGTCCACAGTGTAGAAACTACTACCTCAGATCCATACTGTTAGATGGGTAGACAGACAAACAACATGAAAAAGCAAGGGGAAAATCACCCCAAACAAACCAAGATACTCCAATAATAGAATCCATTGATACCACAGTAGAGAAAATGTTAGAGAAGGAGTTATAATGTGCAGAGTTAAATTGCTCTTGAATTAAAGGATAGTATAAGGAGTATAATCAGAGAGAAAATACAGGAAGTGAAAGATCATTTCAATAAAGAGGTAGAGATTCTGAAGAAAAAAGCAGAAATCCTTGAAATGAAGGAATCAATTAACCAAATTATAAATTCAATTGAAAATATTACTAACATATCTCAACATTGTAAAAAGTATATATGCTAAACCCAAGGCCAACATCATTTTAATTGGAGAAAAATTGAAAGTATTTCCTTTAAAAACTGGAAGAAGATAGGGATTCCTTCTATAACCACTTCTCTTCAACATAGTTCTGGAAACTCTAGCCAGAGCAATTAGACACATAAAAGAAATTATACTGATACAAACAGGAAAAGAACTCAAACTATCCCTATTTGCTTGTGACATGATTCTATATTTAGAAGCCCCCCAAAAATCCACCAGAAAACTTCTAGAACTCATAAATGAATTCAGCAAAGTAGCAGGATATAAAATTAACACCCATAAATCAATTGTGTTTCTATATATCAGTGATGAATCAATTAAAAGAGAAATTAGGAAAACCATCCTATTCACAATAGCCTCAAAGAAAATAATATATTTGGGAATCAATCTAACAAAAGAGGTGAAAGATCTCTACAATGAAAACTATAGAATGCTAAAGAAAGAAATTGAAGAAGACCTCAGAAGATGGAAAGATCTCCCATGTTCTTGGATAGGCAGAATTAATATTGTCAAAATGGCCATACTTCCAAAAGTGCTATAGAGATGTAATGCAATTCTATTAAGGTTCCAATGACATTCTTCATAGAAATAGAAAAAGTAAGTAGGAAATTCATTTGGAAAAATAAGATGCCCAGAATAGCCAAAGCAATCCTTAGCAGGAAAAGTGATGCAAGAAGCATCAAAATACCAGCCCTTAAATTATACTACAGCACTATAGTAACAAAAACAGCATGGTATTGGCACCAAAACAGACATGAAGACTAAGGGAACAGAATAGAAGACACAGAGACAAACCCACATAAACAGTTATCTCATCCTAGACAAAGGCATCATAAACATACATTGGAGAAAAGATAGCCTCTTCAAGGAATGGTGTTGGGAAAACAAATCCATATGTAATAAAATTAAGTTAGACCCCTATTTCTCACCCTGGAACAAAATTCAATTCTACGTGGATCAAGGACCTGGGCATTATATCAGATACCCCATGCCTACTGGAAGAAAAAGTAGGCCCAAATCTCCATCATGACAGCTTAGGAACTGAATTCCTCAACAAAATTCTGAAAGCACAAGAAGTAAAATCAAGAACCAATAAATGGGATAGTATCAAACTAAAAAGTTTCTTTACATCAAAGGAAACAATCAGGAACATGAAGAGAGAGCCTAAAGAATGGGAGAAATCTTTGCCACCCATCTCAGGGCATTAATCTCTACAAGATACAAAGAACTCAAAAAACACCAAAAATCTAATAACCCAATCAATAAATGGACAAAGGAACTAATCAGACACTTCACAGACGAAATATGAATGGTCAACAAATATATGAAAAAAAAATTCAACATCTTTAGCAATTAGAGAAATACAAATTAAAACTATACTGAGATTTTATCTCACTCTAGTCAGAAAGGCAGTTGTAAAGAATACAGGTAACAATAAATGTTGGCAAGGATGTGGGGAAAAAGGTACACTCATACATTGCTTGTGGGACTGCAAATTGGTGCAACTACTCTGGAAAGCAATATGGAGATTCCTTAGGAAACTTGGACTAGAACCACCATTTCACCTGGTTATCCCACTCCTCTACCTATACCTAACAGGCTTAAAATTAGCATAGTCTAGTGATGTGGCCACATCAATATTCATAGCAGCGCAATTCACAATAGCTAAGCTATGGAACTAATCTAGGTTCCCTTCAATTGATGAATGGATAAAGAAAATGTGGGACATATACATAATGGAACATTATTCAGCCATAAAGAAGAATGAAATTATGGCATTTGCCAGTAAATGCATGGAGTTGGAGAATATCATGCTAAGTGAAATAAAGCAATCCCCCCAAATCAAAGGCCAAATGTTCTCTCTTTTATATGGATATGGACTCACTATAGGTGGGACAGGGGAGGGAGGAGTGGAGGTTCACTAGAGTGGTGGGGGGGGCAATGTGGGGAAGAGAGGGGGAGAGGGAGGGGAATGGGAATGGGAAAGACAGTAGAAGGAATTGGACATTACTTTCCTATGTTTATATATGAATACATGACCATTGTAACTCCACATCATGTCCAACCACAAGAATGGGAAGTTACATTCCATGTATGTAAGATATGTCAAAATACATTCTACTATCATGTATAACTAAAAAGAACAAATAAAAAAAACAAAAAATTCAGCAAGTTTTTGGGATACAAATCAACTCTATTTTTGTGTATATGCAATGAACAATCAAGAAATGAAACTATAAAAATTCTATTCACAGTCATATCCAAAGGAATAAAATATTTGAAAAAACAAAACAAACAAGAAAGAGAGCAGAATTTATACCCGGAAAACTACCAAACATAGTTCAAAGTAATTAATCCATATTGAATTACAGGGGACCCAAAATAGCACAGTGTATACAAATAACCAATAAGCACATGAAAAGATGCTTAACATCATTAGTCATTCGGGAAATGCAAATCAGAATCACAAGATAGCATGCCCATCAGGATGATTAGCATAAAAAGGTGCTGCTGAAGATGTGGAGGAACTGGAACCCTCATACACTACCAGTGGGGACATAACATGGATAGTTGCTTTGGAAAACAGTCTGTCAGTTCCTGAAATTATTAAACATAGAGTTACTATATACCCCAGCAATTCCACTCCTAGTTTCATACCCAAGAGAAAAGAAAACACAAGTTCAAACAAAAACTTACAAATGAATGTTCATAGCAGCATTATTCATAAAAGTCTAAGGGTGGAGGAAACCCAAATGTCTATCAACAGATGAATGAATAAACAAAATGTGATATGGCCATATGACAGATTATTATTCTGCAAGAAAAAAAAAGAAGTTCCCAAATAGGCTACAATTTGGACAAAGAAGCCACTCACAAAATATTAAATAGCATATGATTCAATTTATGTGACAGTTCAGAATAAAGAAATTTTTAAGGGAAAAAGTGGGTAAGTGTTTGCTTAAGATGGGAAGGAGTGGGTGGGCATAAGGGTGATAACTAAAGGGCATGGGGATTCTTCAAGATGTGATAAAAATGTCCTAAAATTTACTGTGAGGGGGCTATGCATATCTGTGGATATACTAAAAACCAAGGTGTAGGCTCTACGTGAGTGATTTGTATGGCATGTGAACTATATCTCTAGAGCACAATTTTAAAAATAAATGGAGGCTTGTTGAAAGAGGGGAGAGAAATATAGAAATAAAACATGTAAAATAACGTAGTACTCAAACTTAGAAATATGTTGGTGGGTGTGGGTTTTCAAGGGAAGGATGCTGGTCATTCAGTTAACCAGGATGCTTATTGATGTGCTAGTCTCACTGAAATTGGTAAATATGCTTGAAGGTTTTTCTCCCTAATAGTTTGAAATGGAAGACAGTCAGAGAGAGACTATAAAACTGTCTTCCCAGAGTTTCAAAGTATTTGCACATCCTACTTGAAACCCATGGACTTTTTTAAGACCAATGGTAATGAAGAGTTATCACCATCATAATTAGAGAAAGGAGGCATGACATTTATGATTGTACCCTGCCTATGTTCCTAAATATTATTTTATTTAAAAATTTATGTTGTTCCCTCTAAAAAGTAAGCTCCATAATTCATCTATTCTGCAAATATTTGTAGAATCCATGTAAGCATTCCAAACATTCTAGGAGCTTGGGATACTTCTGAAAAATTTTATGTCTACATAGGATTTATATTCTGTTATGGGGAAACAGACAATACTCAATAAACTTAAAAATAAGTAAATTTTAGGGTGTGCTTCTATCTGTGCCAACTCTGGTGCCTAGAAGAGCTCCTGGCTTGGGGAGTCAGGGTTCTCTAGAGGAACAGAATCAACAGGAAGTATGATTATAAAAGGGGATTTATTAGATTGGCCTACACAACCAGAAGCTGGATGGTCCACAATGGCCATCTGCAGCTGGAGAGCTGGAGGAACCAGTAGCTGTGCAGTCCAAGAGGTGGAAGCCCCAGAACAGGAAGGATCTACAGTGCTACCCTAGTGTGAGACCAAGACTTCTGGAAACTACCTGGAGAATCACTGGCAGAGTCTGCTTTGGAAGAGTGAAGAAGCGAGAGTCCGAAATCCTCAGATGATTGAAGCAGCAATCAAAAACCCATTGCATCTGCACCTGCTTCCTTGTTCTTTCAACTTTTATTCCATCCAAGCCACCATCCCATTGGGCAGTGCTGCACATTCTTAGGGAGGGTCTCCACTTCAGTTCACTATCCCACACTACAGTCATTCCTGGACACACCCTCATTGACACACGCAGAAGTCTCTTAATCTTCGACATCTCTTAATCCAATCAAGTTGACAATTCAAATTAACCATTACAGGGGCTGGGGTTGTGGCTCAGTGGTAGTACACTTGCCTAGCACACGTGAGACAATCCTTAGCATCACATAAAAATAAAATAAAGATATTGCATCCACCTACAACCAAATATTAATTTTTCTTGAACCAACCTAAATGCCCTTCAACAGATGAATGGATAAAGAAAATGTGGTACATATACACAAAGGAACATTACTCAGCTTTAAAGAAGGATGAAATTACGGCATTTGCAGGTAAATGGATGGAACTAGAGTGTATCATGCTAAGTGAAATAAGCCAATCACCAAAAACCAAAGGCCAAATGTTTCCTCTGATAAGCAGATGCTGATCGGTAGTAGAGGGTGGATAGGAAAGAATGAAGGAACTTTGGATTGTGCAAAGGGGAGTGAGGGAAGGGGTGAGGTGGGTGGGGAGGGGAAGGATGTTAGATTTTGAGAGAGACATTATTACCCTATATACATGTATGAAAAGAATTCAAAAAAATATATCGATGTCAAAAAAGAGTTAATGAAAATACATAAATAGAAGTTTAAAAAAATATTAAAAAAACAAAAACCAACCAACCAAAGAAAAAACCAAATTAACCATTACAGGGAGGCATAATGAATATTGGTTGAATAAACAAGTAAATGAATTATTGAATAGATGTAGTTCAAACTATATGTTTGGCTTCTAGAGTTTTTTGGTTTGTGCCTTGGAACTAGTTTCCTCTTATTTTAAAAAAAAATCACTGCCATGGAAAGATTTTTACATCTGTGTCCCTCCCTGTTCAGCCTTGATTTTTAAAATTTTTTAAAAATTTTTAATTTGTTCTAATTATACATTTATGCACTTTGATAAATCATACATAAATGGAGTATAACTTCTCATTTTTCTGATTTTATATGTTGTAGAATCACCTTGGTCATGAAGTCATATAAGTACATAAGGTAACAAGGTCTGTTTCATTTTACTGTCCTTCTTACCCCCAGACCCCCTATTAAATCACTCCCCTCTATCTAATCTAAAGTAACTCTATTCTTCCCTGGCCACTCCCCATCTTATTGTGAATTAGCATCTACATATGCAAGAAAACATTCAGCTTTTGGTTTTGGGGGATTGGCTCATTTCACTTATCTCCAGCTCCATTCACTTATCAGCAATGGCAAGAGGAAGTATAGTGTATTGGTGAAGCCCAAAATTCTCTGGTGTCAGACCATATGGATTCATGTGCCAGGTTTACTACTTCTTTTTGACCACTCTAATTATTTGTATCATTATTTGTAACAATTTCTAATTGCACCATTTTATTTATAACTGGAGCCTTTGTGTTTTGAAGACATTTCTGCTACAGATAATTTTGGTATTTTTGTTAACTTCGTCCTGATAATTCCCTAGAGCTCTTATATTCAGTTGACATTTATTATTTGTGAGTTGTTTGTAAGAAACTGTACTGAATCCTAAGGGGATTAAATAATTACTTGCCCATCATAAGTGGATGTTAATGATCCTTCACTGTTGTCAATAGGAAATTAGATGCTGAGATCCTAGGCAAGATTCATCTTTATCAGCTGGGATTGTCTCATTCACATTCAGCATCCTCTGAATCTTACACAGTGGCTGGCATGTGCAGATATATAGCGTGTGTTTGACAAATAAACAAAAAGTTATAATTCAGTAGCAGCACTCAGATATACACACCAAAAGTATAGGGTCACAACTGCTTGGACGTTCTGTTTAGAGAGTCTTTGGGCTGTTTGAGGTTGGTTGCCTTTTCTGTTCCTTTTCAGACCAGCAAATTCTGCACAGAGGATCAGGTGCCTGTAGTTTGTCAGCATCTCATGGATAAGCTTGCCTTGGACATCAGCCAGTCTGGGTTGAAGTTCAGAGAGTAAGTCCCTTCTTTGGAAGTGCTATTGTGACCACTGTGCCCAACCCCCAAACCCTTGTGGGTTTTCTTTCCTGTGTTTTGGTTAGATTCTGTTGTTTCTTCTTTTTGTTGGTTCTGCTTTGAAAGTAAAGCAACAGTAGGGTTTGTTAAGACGGCTCATTCAAATAGTCATTTATTATCCATGATATAAGGATATCAGGAAGTGGCAAGCTCTTTGGCTGTTTATTTCCCTCCCTCTGGGTGGAAAGAAGAAGTATGGAGATGTCTCAGTTGCTATGGATACCAAGTTTTCTAGAGAATAGAATCCTTTAAACAAAATCCAGTTCATTTAGATTGGCTTTTTTTTTTTTTTTGAACATATCTATTCAACACACTTTTGTCATACAAGAAGTTATATTCTGCATTAGGAAATGGTGTTTTAATTTTCTCTCCAACTTTGCCTTGAAGATTTTGTTTTTCCTAAATTCCCTCCTTCCTACACCAGAAGACGTGACATGGAAAACTATATCTCTGGCATTCCTTCTATCCTAACTAGGAAAACTGACTGACAAGAGTTCCACACAATTATATGCAAGTATCACAACATAAATGACACACTTGGGAAGTTTAGGTCTTTTCCACTCAGTCTTTAAAAACCAAGTAAATTATAAAAGGGCACATAACCACCTCCTCAACATTTCATTGGTTCATTGAATTAGATTTCCTTAAATTAGAATTTCTTCGAGATGTCTAATTTTGAACATAGCATAAGTTAATTGATTGTTGTAGATGGGGAAAAAGTCACAAAGGCTTCAAAAGAAAACTGAGAAAGTGACAACTCAGGTCAAGAGTCTAAGAAAAATCTATTCCCATGTGTGAACATAGCTGGACTCCTCACTAAGAAGAGACATTTTGAAAGTTAAAAATTCTAGTTAAATCATCATTCATCTATTTTTCAGAGGAATCATTTTAGAGGATTTATAAGAACATCATCATTTTTGAACTCTTGCTTTGGTCTCTCATTTCTAATTCTAACTAGTGTCTATAGAGAGGGGTTGAATTCATTATATAAACTGAAAATTCTGTGCAGCAAACATTTTTCTGGACTGTTTTGCTGTAGGCTGCCATGATGGAGGTGAAAGGCCAGCTTATGAGTCATGAGGACTGGAATGTAGTCCCAATTCTGCCTCCAGCTGTGTGGCCTCCGATGAATCATTTAACCTCTCTGGTCTTAATTTCATCATCTGAAAATTAGAGGTCAGACTACATTATTTTCCAAAGTTCCTTGACATCCTAAAATATCTACATTGCTTTGAAATTTATTCACAGCTCCAATTGATACTCAGCATCAAGGTTAGAAACTAAGTAGGCTTACTGAGTTCAAAACTAAATGGAAAAGAGAAAGTTTTAGAAGTACTAATCTGCTGACAACTTTATTTCCATCCGGCACTGCATTTAAAATGATTTTGAATTTGTAGTGGGAAATAAGAATGAGACCACATTCAGGTGGATTGTTTCAAAACCTTTGTTGTTGATGAAACTTTGTCCAGATGTAAAGTAAGTATGTAAAAGCAATCCTGACTCACTTTTGTATAAAATAAGTGTAGAGCACGTGTAAAAGAAAGATGTTTCCTTTATCCATGTGTGACACTTTGCTAATTGTTTTGGGTGGTTCAACTCACTGATCCTCATAGATAACTATATGGTGGATATTATCCTGCTCATTTTACAGATAAAAATGAAAGTAATAAAGAATAAAAATATTAGTCTTTTGTTCTAAGTGTCTCAACTAGCAAGTGGCAGAGCCAGAACCTGAATCTCTGCTGCTGACTTTGTATGTCTAGGGCTTATGACCATTATACAGCACAGGCTTTCTGGTTTTGTGCGTGTGTGGTTTATACCCTATGTGTCTAAACAGAAACTTATCTCCCTTGCAGTCCCCAACCCAGCCTTCTCTGCATGCCTGACCTTAGTGAAAGGCACCATGCCTACCAATTACAAGGCAGAAAACTGGAAATAGGCTTCACACTGACCCCTCCCTCACTTCACCTACCACCCATGCCACTCTCCCTTCATCCTGTCAACTTATTGAATAGTTCTCAAAGTGAATGGTCGGAGTCCCAGAGCACACCTGGCACACTCTGAAGGGCTTTAGCAAAGGGAACATTTGTCAGTTGTGGGAAAACTCAACATAATCTACAAGAAATGAGGACGAGCAATAGTAGATGCTGTGGCCACATGTCATGGGTTGTATCATGCCCCCACAAGGAGGTATCTTGGAATCCTCCCTAGTATCTTTGAACGTGACCTTATCTGGAAAAAAGGTGATCAAATTAAAATGAGATCATTAGGGTACACCCTAATCTAACAGGGATTTTCCTTATAGAAGGAGGAAATGTGGATGTACAGACACAGGGAGAAGGCCATGTGGACACAGCAGCAGAGATGGGATGATGCTCCTGCTGGCCAAGGGACTCCAAAGACTGTCAGCACACCCAACCAGGAGAGAGAATGGAACAGGTTCTCCCTTGCAGCCTTCAGAAGGATCCCCCCACCCAACTGACACCTTGATCTCAGATTTGAAACCTCCACAAATGTAAGATAAGATAATTCTGTTGTTTAAGCAACTCAGTTTGTGGTATTTATTACACAACCTGGGAAACCAACACAGTGTCCTTTGACCTGAAGGTGCTTGGAAGAAGACCGTATTCCAAGAACTAGGTGAGAGCTATAGCTATGGATAAGGGACTGCCTCCAGGGAACTGTGGCCACAAGGAAATTCTGAACTTTGGTTCAACTATTTGCTTACTTTAATTAGTAGAGTTTTTGTTTGTTTGTTTGTTTGTTTGTGGTGCTACGGATTGAACTCATGTGCTTGCAAGGCAAGCAGTCTACCAACTGAGCTATATCCCCAGCCCCAAATTAGTAGAGTTTATATAGGAAAGATGCAACAAATTCTCAACTCTTTTCCTTTGTTTACTAGTTTTCAGAATAGTGGATTGTTTTTCTTACAACCTCCAAAAAGATTTTTTTTCTGGATCATGAACGTGCAGATTTTTAGCATACTTGGTGTATTGCAATTAGTTGCAGGCGGTGTTTGCAGCTTTTTGTTACTATAATGAATACTTGAATGATCTGCTTAGAAAGAGGAAAGGTGGATTTTGGCTCATAGTTTCAGAGGTTTCAGTTCCTGTTCAGTTTTGAGGGCTGTGGCAAGCAAGAAGTCCATCATGGTAGGAGCTTGGGTTGAAGGAGGCTGCTCAACTCATGGTGGCCGGGAAGTAAAGAGAGGAAGGAGCCAGGATCCCAGTGACCTAACTTCCTCCCAGGAGGCTCCCCCCCATAAAGGTTCCATCATCTCCCATGATGGAGTTTCATGGGCTGGGGACCAAGCCTTCAATATGGATCTCTGGGGGACACTTACCCAAACCTTAGCACAAAGGTTACCTTTTCTTGCCTTACTTATCTTAGTTTGGGCCCAAAGAGACTCTTCAGTTTAGCTCTTTTGTCATTTCCTGTGCCTCCAGAGGCCTCTGACAACATTCTCACTCTCTGGTATGACAAGATGCCTAGGCTCTGCTTGGTTCTTTTTAGTGGGAAATGGCTGGGACCTTAGAGTATGGCCATTTCCTGACTTTTGATAGTGCTTCATCTTGAATCCTTTTGAAAGTAATTGCCTCTTTCCGTGGTGTCTGGTGGGAGGGCACTGGTTGAGGTGGGGTTTGGGTGACTTTTCCTTATGAATTTGAAGGATTACACACCTGCTTCTACCACTGAGTTCCTGATTTATTCTGTTTGCCTTTGCTAATATCAATGGGTTAGGTCAGGAAAAACAGTGGTCTCTTTGAATATTCTAGGTAGGACATATTTTGTCCCTCCATTCATATATTGAAGCCCTAACTCACAATGCAATAGTATTTGGAAATAACTTTTGGGGGGTAATTAGGTTTAGATAAAATAATAAGGGTGGGACTCTCAATGATGGAATTAATGCCCTTATGAGACACTAGAGAGTTTGTCTTGTTTCTCCCTCTCTACCTGGATATACTGAGGAAAAGCCAGGTAAGGACAGAGAAGACAGCTATCTGCAAGCCAAGAAGACAGTCCGCATGAGGAACTGAATGGGCCAGTACCATGGTTTAATTGGAGGTGTGTTTTGGAAATGCAATAGGAAAGGGAGGGGAGGAACAGGAGGTTTAAGGGAACAGTGTTGGAAGTGGGAAATGGAGGAATCCGTGGAGCCTCAGGGCTGGCTTGCTCATGCCTTCCTTTCCCTTTCCTACGCACTACTATCTTTGATATTCCAGTGTGTATCAACCAAATATGGTTCCAGAGAGGCAGGCTGGGAGGAAATAAGCTAAAAGAGTCTTCTGAGGGGCTTCCCACAAGATGACCCTTTTCAATTTAGTCAATTTCTGCAATAGCTGCTGCAACCACAAACCAAAAATCTTTTCATGTGACTATTGAAAAGCTATGTACAGATTGAACGAGTAAGGTATGGACCCTGCCCCTGTAAAAATTCACAAAGAATGAGACATAGCCAATACTCTACCAGCAGAGTTATGCTACTGGTACCCATCAATTAAAAGGTCCCTGATGGGGTGATGACCTGGTAAATTCCAGTGACAGAAAGAAGTTGCAGCATCATGGATATGAAGGGAGAGGAGAGAGGGAATCTGAAGATCAAGCAGAGGACATGATATGCAGGGCTTTTAAAAACCAAGATTAAAAAGTTTGGATTTTGTTCTAACTGCAGTAGACCACCATTGGAGTATTTTAAGCAGGAGTGACATGATTTGACTTATACTTTGAGCAGAACTCCCTGGCTGCCATTTGGAGAATGTGAAAAGATCACCATTCAGACGGGCTTTGCACTGAGTGAAGGTTTAGAGTTCCCTTAGCTAAAGTGTTAACACCTTAAAAATGGAGAGAAATGGTTTGATTAAGAAGGTCCTTTTGAGGTAGTGTCAATACTTTCCAATGGGTCTGATGTGAGAGTAGGGAAAAGGGAGAAATCAAATAAAGGTGACTTTCAGTTTCTGTCTAGTGGAATGGGAGCATGGTGGTGGCATTTACTGAGATGGGAAAAGTTAAGGGAGTAGCACATTTGATGGGAAAAATGAAGAGCTCTCTCTTGGCCAAAATAAATTTGAGAGACCTGTGGGACATCTCAGTGGAAATGTTGTAATGCCCCAACTGAGCTTCTGGGCTCCAGTCTTCATTCTCACTACCTCCCTTCCACTTACTCCTCCATTCTCTTCTACAAGCCTATTCATCCTTCTAAAGCTTGGTTGGGCCATGCAACCTCCATACTTTAAAAAACTCAGCATGCCCTTGATGCCTCCAGAATCACATATGCATGTCCATCTGGTTTTCAGCCCTTAAACTGTGCTCAGAACGTCTCCATTCATTCTTGTCTCTTGCAACTGCCCAATATCTACCAAGTGACCTAGCTAGGCTGGGTGACTTCATTCCCCAAACACACCTGTAAAACCCTGCTCCAGACCTTTTTCTCACATTCTTCTCTCTGCCTGGAATGTTCTCCTTCTCTTTCTTCCAATTAATCCTGTATCTCAAACTTATTTTGATTGATGGTAGCTATCATCAGACTTCTCCAATTGCCATGGTCAAATGGGATTACTCTTTCTATCCTTCTATTATAATGCATTGTTTAGATTTTACATGTGTGCTAAGACTCTACAAGGTATTGAAGTTACTGGTTTATTTACTCACCATTTACCCGGTTTAATAGAAAGTTCTGTAAGGACAGAGGCTGTATTTTCTTCTCTGTACTCCTAGTTTGTCATTGAATCCTGTATAATAAAAACACAAAATTAATATTTGCTGGCCAGGGTCAGTGACATGTGCCTATAGTCCTAGCACTTGGGAGGCTAAGGTGAGAGGATCACTTGAGTCCAGGACTTTAAGACCAGCCTGGGCAACATAGTGAGACCCTGTCTCAAAATAAAACAGAGCACAACAAATAAAATGAATCAAATTGTCATTTTATTCAATAATACATTTTTCAGACAAAAATATATGATATACTCAGTGTACACATTTTTTAGGCTGATGGGAAGAGCAAAAAGCAAGTTTACAAGTTTATATGAAGAATTTATTTATTAAAATCCTGCAGACAGCAGATAAGTGTCAAAAAATTAGAAAATCCAAATCTCATCTAGTTCCAAATGGGTACCCTAATTGTTCTGAACAATTCCAGAATGGACTATTATCTTTCTGTGGATTGTACCAGGTCTAAAAACAAATAATCTTTTTGGTTAAGAAATTCTTTTTTCTTATCTGCCCAAACCTGCCTTCCAATTAGTTCTGATGGTAGGTCTATTTCTGTTCATTCCTGCCACTGAATGACCAACCCCAGAACTTAATGAGTTAAAACAGGGACCATTTAATCCTCTCACAGTTCTGTGGTTTGATGGAGTTCCTCAGCTTCACATGATATTAGCTGTAGATTCAGTCATCTCAGGGCTTGATTGAGCTTAAACACCCAGAATGGCTCATTATATAGCTGGCCATTGCCACTGGCCGTCAGCTGGGAACTCAGCTGGCGCTGTCAGATATAGTGCCTTGGTCTTCTCCATGTTCTCTTTGCATATGGGTTTCTTTTGGGCCTTATGGCAAAATAACCTAGAGACTCCGAGTAATCTCATGAGTAAAAACATGGTTTTTAGAGATTTTGTGCCATTACTGTCCCCTGAAACCTTTCCAGATTGTCATTACCCCTAACAAAGTAAGTTATTTGAGTCTAGACGAAATAATCTGTACTAGAAGATTCCATAGGGTTTTTGTCTGCATAGGATACAAATACTTTCTGTCTACCAATGAAACTTAGAGGGGCCACAGATGATAAAGTATCTATGTCTGTGTATAGTCAATGAATTTAGCTGGCAAGTAGTTCATATTTCACATGCTTTATCTTCATTTTTTTATAACTTGCTATGAATTCATCACAAGTTTCTATGAAGAAACTAGAAGTTAAAGCTGTTTTGTTCCTGATTCCATTGTCTTCAGAGTTGTTAAAAGGGATTTCATGCTCTCACTGATGGTCAAAGCCACCTGAAGCTTTGGTGTATTAACCAAGGGACCTCATGACCAACTTATCTGAAATCAGTGCCTTCTAGAAAGAAAATGACAGAAAAGGATCCATTTAAAACAGACATGAGCCATTCAGAACAAAGGCTGTATGGTGGCCTCAGTGTCAGAGGCATGTAGGTTCAAGATATATCACTGACCAAACTGGAACAAGTCATACGAGCTGAAAAGACTCAGTTTTCTTATCAGAAAGATCAGATTATAAAAGTTGTTGATTGGGAAAGATTAAACAAGGTAATAAAGACAGATTGCATAGCATTTAATGCCTGACACAATCTTTAAGTTTTAATTTCATTATTATTACTATTAGTGTCATTAATATAAAGAGTTGTGCTTTTTAAAAAAATTTATTTTTATAGCAACACTTTGATCAGGAATGTGATTAACTTTATTAGTTATTTTATTTACTTCAAACTACTCACCTGCAAATGGAGGAAACATAATAGATACGACAAATTATATGAAATTTAGGAATAATGCATGTGTAGTGCCTGGCGTATGTTAGATTTTCAGTAGGCAGAAGACACTCCTGTAGCACAGAGTAGAATCAGAATTCAAACCAAGGTCTTCTGATTTATGCTCCTCTTGCTTTTCCATGAGTTTGCTTAACACAAAATTTTCTTGCTTCACAATTATGCTCAAGATTTCCCCACTTGTTGTGGTTTCCCTTCTCAATTAATGTATAAGTTGGAAAAGAAATTCTGTAATCCACCAAACATTCATTTATTTAAAAAAATAAATAAAGAGAAATTAAAGAGAAGAAATTGTGAGATCAAAATAATTGTCAATCAGGGTTGCTAAATCCAGAAAAGCTATCCTTCAGAATGAGAGGATCAATAAAAAAACTTCCAAGATAAGCAGAAACAAAAAGAATTCATGACTACTAAACTGGTACTACAGAAAATACTTAAAGAAATGCCACATCCTGAAGAAATAACAAAATGGACAAATCTCATTTGAAGAGTAGCTATGCATTTTTCCAAATATGTAAAGATTTTTGGATTAGAGCTTAAGGGCAATTTTAAAAGAATAAATAAAGATCAAGTTCAATAATTGTAATCAATTAGGACTTAACTGAAATCAGCAGCAAGAACATTAGACTTTTATGGAAATTTGGATGACATTGACATTGAATTATTGATTCCTCTTCAGTGGGCCTACCACCTTTTTGGCATTTTAAGTGCATTAATAGAGAGTAATAGATTTAAATTTTTTTTATTAAGTAGCAATGTTTAGTACTGTGATCAAAATAGTCAGAATACTTTTTTTTCTTTTTTTTTGCGGTGCTGGGGATTAGAACCCAGGGCCTTGTGCCTGCGAGACAGGTACTCTACCAACTGAGCTATATCCCCAGCCCTAGTCAGAATACTTATAACTAAAAGGGTATGGCTCCAAATGAATACAACAAATGGTACACATCCTTGAAGTCTCAGTCATCTTTGCTTAGGAGCCACAAGAGCAAAACTCACCACTCAGAAATCTAAAAAATATTTTGAAAGGTTTAAAGTCTAGAGGATAGTTTAGGAAAACATCCAGTGGAAATATTCTTTCATAGAGTAAAAAAGAGTCATCAGTATGACTGAAGCAAAGCAGGGTGGGTATAGGATTTTAACAATAACAACAATGTCCATGAGTAGTACCTTCATGCTAGCACCAACATTCTCAAAGTTACTGGTTTATTGCTAGTCCTACTTCAGTGAGAGGCCTGTGTTGCCCTCTGAAAGAGTCTGCAAAGCCCTAGTACCTTTGACAGAATCACAAACTCTGTGGCCCATCATGTCAATCAGAAAACGCGTCTGATCATGGGCATTATTATTAACACTTGGCTATTTTGTAATGCACATGATGATAGGGTACGATCCACAACATAGAGAAAGCCAACTTGCAGTCATGGGAATTTGCATATTTATATTTGGGAGGATAAAAGAAATCCTGTCACAAGTATAACTCTAGGTTGTAGCTAGTTTTGCCACCAATTACACAATGTTTTCAAATTTAGTATTACAGGTAGTATGTGCCTAGACTTTCTAGATGCTTCTTTAAATGAATTGCTTTTTTATCAGTTGTATCATGTAGGACAAAACAAGTGGTTATTATTTTTGCATCTATGGCTAAAGTGACAAAAAATAAATTGTTTTTATTGATGATTAAATTGAATCCCATAGAAACTCATAGTTCAACATAGAGGTCTTCTTTTAGTCAAGTACAGAACGCCAACCCAAGGAATTAAAAAATTCCCCTTTGAATAGCTCTCCTCTCCACTGGTGCTATTTTAGAGGCCTTACAGTTTTAATCCCCCCTTAACATGTTAATTTAGTTCAGAACAGATGTGTATGGCGTCTGTGCACATATGTTCCCTCCAGAATTCTTGGGAGTGAAGGATCAGTCCTCTTATTTTGAAGCAGATCCCTCATAAAAAACACACTTGAAACACTATTTCTGGATCTGAGAAACTGTGCTTCCTCCCTATCTTGAAAACTATCTGTGTTTTATGTGCTGGACAATTTAATGAGTTGCCATTTTCTTCCTCCAAGACTTTTTTTCTAGCATATTCTACTCTTCCTTCTGGGGTCAGACTGAGGACTCATTCAATCTGTGCCTGCAAGTCAGCCGGGCAGGCCCAGCCTCAGAGCTATGGCCTCCTCACAAAGCCAGCTTTGTAACAGGGGTCCTAGACTGTGGAGAAACCCACCAGAGCAAGAAGTTTCTTTCAGCAACCCTTGGTTAGTGCTGACAAATGTTCTGGGAATTTTCACCAGGCACTCTGATTTCCCAGTGAGGTTTCTATGGCTACATAGTCAACATTTTCCAATACTGACTTTGGAGCACGTGGGACAGAGCTCCAAGAAATAATGTCTGTTTTACATGAAAACAAAAAACAAAAAACAAACTTGTCATTTCAGAAATGATTAGGAAAGCCAGTTATATTTGAGAACTCAGTGAAATGCCACATTCCATGGGGCAGACATCCTGTCTTAAAGGGGAAGTCCCACTTGATCAAGGGTTCATGCTCACTGATGCTGGTGGTCTGAGGGTGAATGACACCAACCACATTAGAGTTCACAGTCAAAATGCTCCTGACATCTGTTGGAGGACAATGGGAAGGTCAGGATATGACAATCCTGAGCCCAGTGTTACCTTAAAACTGGTCTTCCCCACCACCAAGATTTTGCAATGCTTAAATATTATTCTACTTCCCATATCATTCAGGGAATCAATCTAAATTATGCTTAAATTTTTCTGAACTCTCTTTAGAAACCAATGAATGTTGAAATTTAATTGACATTTTGATGGGATTGGGAGATGTGACCTTAAGGAAGTGAGTAAGTCATAAGGGCTCCTATGAATGGATTAATGCCATTATCATGGGAGTGAATGATTTATCACACTTGTGGGTTTGTTATAGCTGGAGAAGTAGCTCAGTGGTAGAGTGCTTGCCTACCACAAGAGGTGCCCTGGGTTCAATTCCCTAGTACCAGGGGTAGAGGGAAGTGGGTTTCTTGTAAAAAGAAGTTCTCTTGAATGCCTAGTTTCTTGCTCTTGTGTGTTCTTACTGGCAATGTGATTCCTTCTGCTATGTTATGATGCAGCAAGGAGGACCTCACCAGATGTAACCCTTCAGTCTTAGACTTCCCAATCTCCAGGACTGTGAGAAATGAATTTGCTTTTTTTTTCATTGATTATCCAGTCAGTAGCATTTGTTACAGTAGCAAAAAGTGGACACAGGCTAGTATTAAAAGATACATAATTAAAACCAATATCTCCTCCCAACCCAGAAAACTTCTCTGCAGAGGTAAAAGAGAAAGAAAACAATTTTATTATTAAAAAACAAAACTGTGAAACCAGAATGTGATGTGTGTTATAGGCAAACCAATAAAGGGATTGCAAAAACAGGTAGGAATTTCAGTTTTTTGTATAGACAAGTGGAGATATTTTAGGCAGATTTTGTAATTTGCAGTCAGGTGAAGAGTTAGGCCCATCTCTTCCCAGGACATGGGGAGATGGATCTTATCTTCCTTCCACTTCAGAGAGATGGATCCCAGTCCTTGAGGAAATACAGCTGAGCTCTGAGACTGGCAAGGGACTCTCTTAGTCATTGAAAAGATTTGTGTACATTTGAAAAGGGTAGAAAAAAATTCTGAAAGAGAGGGGAAGGGAAAAATTACTCTTGTTTTCAGTAGGAAGAATTAAGCCTTTTATTTTAAATTTGCATTTGCTTTTTTACACCACCTCATCCTAACTCTTTAAGATTATGCTAAGCTTAACCCTTCTCCACACACCCAGCTTTCAGGGTCAATTCTTCTTCATTGTTTCTGCTCCAACAATTTCTTGCAAAATTATCCTTGCATGTCTCCTCCTGGGATTGTACTTTTCTAGTCTGGAAATTCTCAACTCTTCCTAAAGCTGTTACCATACTTAAATACAAGTTTGAGTTTATTTTCTTTCCTTGGGAACATCATTAGGGTAAACATTAGCTTCTCTCCAACTAAATTTGTATTGCACTCACTCTGGGGGTTAAAATGGAATAACTCCCAAATATATGAGCCATGTAGGACTCTGCCCCCAGAATTTAGTGACTCAAATTTTAGAAGAGGTCAGCCTCTAAGGAAAAAGAGAGAGACCTATCTTCCCATTAATTGATCAGAAATAAAAACATGTAATTTGTTGCCTAAGCTTGCTATAAATTAAGTTTCAGTGGAATGTCAGGTTTAGCAGAACTGCATTAACATTAGAGTCATCTTTTGACTCTAATGCCCTCTAATTCTCCCTCAGACAATTCTCATCTTGCAGAAAAAATGATCCTCAGCATTACAATTTAAAACCTGATAGGATATGAACTAGTTTTGCACCTATTAGCAAATTTATGTCAACATTCCCTATTGCCAACTTGTCCCTGTTCTTCAAATTGTTAATTGACTTGATTTTAACATCCTACCAGTTTCCTCATAAGTGCATTCAAGTCTTTGATACATGTTTCTTTTACATTTGTTTGAGAGTGAGTGATGTTTTATTTCTTTGAAGAATTTATTTTAGTATTAGTTTCTAGAGTTTGGTCTTTTTAACTTTTTATATATATTTTTGCAGTGCTGGTGATCAAATTCAGGCCCTTGTAAATACTAGGCATGTACTTTACCACTGAGCTACATCCCCAGCCCAAGTTTTGGGTCCTGTTTGGGTGGGTTCCAATCTCATTAGGAGCCAAATCTAAAACTCTGCAGCAGCCTAAACTGACCTCTTATATATTCCTTCTATGACTTGTATGTTTTGTCCTCATGTGTTAGAAACTTAATCATTAATGCAGCCATGTTGGGAGGTGGAGCCTAATGGGAGGAGTTTTAGTTACAAGGACTCTGTCCTCATGTACACTGGGATTAGCATTTTGCTAATTATATGGTAAATGCCATTATAAAGCGGTGACATTGACCCCCTCTTGCTGTCTCCGTTGCCCTTCTGCCATGTGATGATACATTAAGAAGGCCCTCACCAAATGTCAGTACCTTCCTGATCTTCAGAACTCTGATCCATTAAATTTCTGTTCATTCTAAATTACCTGGTCTATGGTATTTATAGCAGCATAGAACAGACTAAGTCAGCTCCCATTCCTTCCTTTATTCAATAAATAAGTAATTCTCTAGCTCTTATTATTGTGCAACACTGCTAGAAACTGGAGATGTAGTAATGAGAGGATGAGAAGGTCTTGATTCTTATGCAGCTTAGATAACAAATAAGTAATCTCATTGAATAAGCAAGTGAATCTCAAACAACTGAGATGTGCAATGAAGAAGATAGATCAGAGATGAGGAGCTACTGTAGACTGGGGGTCAGGGACACCTTCGTGACAGAGCAGCATTAAATGACAAGAGATGGTCCCCACGGAAGGATTTAGGAAAACATCTCAGGCAGAGGGGCCAGCAAGGGCAAAGGTCTCTCAATGAGAACAAGCCTAACTGGTTTGAAGAAGCCAGAGGCCATATCATGATGGGTCTCATGGCTGCCGGGAGGGGTCTGGTCTTTACTGGAAGCATGATGTGAGTTTCAAGCAGGGATTTGCACAATTTGGGTTATTCTTTGAGAGACAACTCAGGCAATAGGGAGTCTGGGAGATAGATGGAGGGCTTTGGGAAAGCTAGTCCATCTCTATTAACTGCATATGCCTTCTCAGTAAAGTGAGCAAAATGCTAATCCCAGTGAAAGATTGTTGCAAAGATGAAATGAGACTGGATCCCTGCAGTCTTGCTTTCCTCCCTTACTTAAATCATTCTTCACATAGGTGAGCATGTCAGCACCAAGCCAGGCCAGGCTGGCTTAGCCACTGGAGCATCCAGATGGCTTCTCCTGAATAATCCCTGGTTTGCATGAGTGGGGAAAAAGGTCAGAGAGGTAGAGTTAAGCTAGGTAGGTACCGGGTGGTGATGAGAATAAGAATCTAACACATGCTTTATTAGCCCTGGCAAGTCTGGAAGTCCAGATTGAGTGGGGATTTTGTTTTATCTTGTTTTAGTACTAGACAAATGTAAAATAATCCTATTATTCTTATGAAAGCAAGCAAGAAAGAAATGAAGGAAGGGAAAGAGGAAGGGATGATGGAGGAAGAGAAAGAAAGATGGAAGGAGAAAGCTGTACATTGCCGAGCTTTGGGTTGAGGACATTTTTTCAGATAGATTCTTCGATCTTCCTTTTTGAAGGAGTGATGTCTTTCTGTCCCTCTTGCTTGGAGCAGCTCTTCTAGCTTAATTATAAGAAAGGGAAAACTAGCTTAGAAAAAAATCAGGAGAGAGAAAAAATTTCCAGGAATGTCAAGGATCCCCTTGCCCTTTAGGTGTCAGCTGAGGTACCTATATCTGGTAGATGTCTTGGTGTAGCAACATCCCTACGAAGCTGATACCGTCTCCCATGTTGAAACAGAGTTGAGGCCCAGAGGGCTTAAGGAACTTGCACGTGGTTGATGAGTAATGCAGCTGTTTGTGAACACAAGTCCTACACTCATAAGCCACATAGTGGGTATATATCAGCGTTTCCTACGATTTGAGCCCTACACAGGGATTATTTTGAACTCAGAATGTTCAGATTCTACTGTTACATTCCCTATCCCCTGCAGATTATTTTCCTTCATAGCTAGGAAAGAATGCATGTAAATATTAGCTATTTTAGACTTGGGATCTGTAATCTTCCATTTTTCCAAAGAATATTTCTTCTACTTAAAAAAAAAACACAGATTCTTTTAATTTCCTCTTAACAAAGCAGCATGTTGAATCTGTGCATAAGAATAAATCTGCTTCGTGTAAAATGAATTTGAGTGGTTAAAGCAAATATATTCCATATTTATTTTTGTTGATTAAGAGAACCAGGCACAGCCACATGGTTGGGATGCTGCACATGCCTATGGAGTATTCTCTATTCAGGACAGTTCCAGAAACCCGCAATTAGGCCCATTTTAACTGTCTTGTGTTAGGTCAGATTTTGCATCATATTGGGTCTGACAGTCACTTCTAGACAATGCATCATTTCTGTGATCTTAGGGAAGTCTGTTTTCCTAGCCCGGAATTAACAAGAGACATTAGGACTGAGTGGAGAATGTGTGTGTGTGTGGGGGGGCATTGGGGGCAGGGAGAACGCGCATACTTTAATTTTCAGAGACAATGCACTAATTCATTATCTCATAAATTCTGGTCTGTGACAGGCCTTTGTGGTATTTAGCCCACTAGTAAGAGTTTTTGCCTTCATTTGTTCCAATTGCAGCCATTTTTGTAAATGACTAAAGCACTTACTTCCTAGGTTTATTTCTCTTCCTGAGGTGTATGCAGGGGAAAATATAATAAAACATGCAGTTGTTTTGGAGAATAGTAAGGGGATCTCTGACCTCCCTCCTTACATTTTTAAAAGCAGCTTTTTTTTTCTGGTTAGTTCTTGCAGGTCACAGATGTGAGATGGTAATGGTAGTTGGGGAGACAGTGAGCAGCCAAGGCTGTTTTCCCCCAAAAGCACTGTCATTGTATCTCAGACTAGTTTCTCAGCAGTAGTTTTTGTTCTTCAGATTAACCACTGAAGACAACTTTGAGTCTCTAGGGCTACTGTGAGATGAAATGGCAAATACATGGCCAATAAATCTACTGACTCAAGTTTGCTCACATTGATTCTTCTGGTACTCCCTTCAGGTTGATAAGGGTCCAGAATTGTCTTCAGTGGTTAATCTTATCTTATTCTTACACATAACTCATGGGTTATGTGTAAATAAATACATTTGCTCTGGGCTAAATGTTTGTAGCTCTTGAAAACTCATATGCTAAAACCCTGATTCCCATGGTACTCGAAGGTGAGGAAATAATTAGGATCATTTATGTCATGAGGTTGGAACCCCATGGTGGGATAAGTGCCCTATAAGATGAAGTGACCAGAGTTTCCTCTTTCTGCCATTAGCACACGGCAGTCTGCAAGCCAGGAAGAGGTTCTCACTAGAATCAGGCTGTGCCTCCCTGGTCTTGAACTTCCCGCTTCCAGAGATGTGAGGAATAAATTTCTGTTGTTCAAGCTGCCCACGCTATGGTGCTTTGGTAACAGCAAAGACGCCACTCAAAGCAACTAAGCAAAAGGGCTTACAGGGGAAAAAAAATAGTTTTTCCTTCAACTCTCAGAAATTCTTAGTTGGAACAGATCCTGGTAAGAAAAGACAGATTAACAAGAGAAAAAACAAATGGAAGTTTATTCGCATGTGTATTTCATGTGTGCCTGGAAGACACCCAGGGAATGAGTAGTTCTCGAAGAGGTGGCTTGAATTTCAGCTTACATGCCATCAGTTTTGGAGAAGTGACAAGACAAAGGGAAGGAACTTTGAGTCTCTAGGGCTACTGTGAGATGAAATGGCAAATACATGGCCAATAAATCTACTGACTCAAGTTTGCTCACGTTGATTCTTCTGGTACTCACTTCAGGTTGATAAGGGTCCAGAATTGTCTTCAGTGGTTAATCTTATTCTCCCAGGTGGAAAGGGTGGAGGTGAAAGGGCAGCATACCCTTTGTCTTTATAAATCTATGTCCTGCTTTTGGGCAAATAGAAGGAATACAGAGAGTTCTCCTGCATAGATTTCTTTTGAATTGCCTTCAGCTCAACATCCAATTTCAGTTGGGGTGGCATAATTTGGTCTCCTACAGTCCAAAAGGAATTTATTAAAAGGGCAAAAGAGATACTTCAGAGGACCACAAGGAAGGGATGTAGCCAAGGGGCAGATTGGAACCAACACCTGAAACAGACATGAGTGTGTATCTTTCTATTTGCCTCAATCTTTGTGTCTGTCTGATTCTTTACATCTGCTTTATTCTTCTTTCTGCAGATTGACTTCCTCTACTTTTCCTGTTCACCCTGTGGAAAACCAGTCTTCTGATACTTTTTGAGTTGAAATACTATGGTGTGATTCTCCGGGTTGATTTTTTTCTCTCACAGACACCAATTCCAAATTCCTAGAAAAGAGGATCTCATTCGCCCATTTCAGACCATCAATCGTGGCCATAGTATTGAGAAGGCTCATATTGCACAAGAAGGCTGGGTGCACTCCATGGCTATGACCATGTGTGGTTGGGGACTTGAGAGGTAGTCACCTGAGAAGAGGGAATTGTAAATGGGAGAGACCACTCAGTAGGTATCCATTGTATGTATGTTGGTTGGGATGGTATATTTTACTAAAAATGACATCACAGGTCTTTCCACAGAAATATGGAAGCAAATGACTATGCTGTGGTTGGTCTGATTAGACCAGCTGTCCCTTCTATATAGGGAGTTATGTATCTCAGTAGTGTGATGTCTTCTCCTTGTTTCCTGTGTCTTTAGTGATAGCCCCATCTCATAGCACGAGAAAGTTGTTCACTGAAGATTTAGGGAGGTGGAATGAAGCAGCAATGGTTTTCCATGGTGAGCTTGAGTAAGAAAAACAACACTGGGAAAAGAAGCACGGAATTTCCCTGTTTAATTAAATGTCCTCAAAGCCATGAATACTAAGGTGCAAATTGAATTAAATCTTTGTCCTTCATGGATAAAGCTGACGGCTGGAGCTCATGGCTCTAACTTGTCTTCTGTGCTCATAGGCTTCTATTTTCTACTGTGATCATCATTCTAATTGGGGTGCATGTAATCTGCTCAGTTTTTAATACTTCTGCTCAATGAGGAAACATGATTTCCTAGACATTAGAAAACTCAGTGATGATAAGGCTGGGACTATATTGCAAATGCCAAGAGAAATGAGATAATATAGTTTACAAAATAGCCTCCACATATGAACACTTGGAAGAATGTGCTGTTTATTTCCATTTTATATAGAAATATAGAAACATGTCTATATATGTCCTTTCCATGGCACTAAAGAGTGGGATGAGCATATTGTAAAAAGACGCTGTGAGCTCCTTTCACACTGGTGTTACCAGGCAGTGGGGAGAAAACTTGTCACCAGAGAATGGCAGGGTAGAGAACCCCTGCCTCACCCATGTGGGTCTCTATCATCACTTGTGTGTGTGTGTGTGTGTGTGTGTGTGTGCACGCGCACGTGCATGTGTGTTGATGTATTTAATCTTCCCTGGTTCTATTGCTGCTGTAACCAATGACCACAAACTGAGTAGCTTAGAACAACACAAACTGATTATCTCACACTTTGGTGAACAGAAGCAGAGCTCTCATTGGGATAAAATCATGGGGTAGACAAGGCTGCATTGCTTTCTGAGGCTCTAGGAGAAAATACATTACAGATTTTATAGATTTTATAGATTTTAGAGGCTGCCCACACTCCTTGGTTGGTGGTCCCTTTGTCATACCTTCAAAGCCAGCAGTATTATGTTTCTCTTTTGTGGTCACAGCTACCTCTGACAACCAGGGGGAAAGGTCCTGAGATTTTACTAACCTATTGACTGGGCCTATCTGGATAATCCAGGATAGACACCTCATTCCAGGATCCTTAATCACAACTGCAAAGTCCCCTTTGCCACATTAAGGTGACATACTCACAGGTTCTGGGGATTAGGACATGGACATTGCTGGAAGGCCATTGTGAAGGTCTTGATAATTTCTGAATGGAAATACAGAATGACTGCAACTCTGATACCTTCCAGAAAGCTGATAGAATTCTTCTGCAGAGGAGGTATAAAAACAATCTTAGTGTTTGAGCTGTGATAAGATGGGAAAGGTTCAGAAAAGAAGAAAATTGTTCCAAATAATGAAATAGCAGGGGCTTCGGAAACTGCACACATGACTACACATGCAAACATGTATGAGGATCCTTGGCAACTCCTCTACACATTGAAATTTAAAGTTCTCTAATATGGCCTCCCCGGTGTGACTGAAATTCCACAATCCTTCCTTTCTTCATAGTTTTTATGGAAGCACTGCTCTTGAACTTCTCACTTTGGGGTCACCCACACACCACCGTATGTCAAAGAGGGCCTGGTCAATTTTTTTGACCTTGGCTCTAGGTTTACAAAGATTCTTCTCTATTCTGGCCTCAGGGAGAAATCCCCACCCTTGTGGCCTGGCAGGTTTTGATTTAGCGAAATCTCAAACACAAACATCTACCTTTTTGGGAATATGGGGAAGGGAACATTTCAGTGTGCAACTACTTCTGTGTAGCTAATTTGCTTTTTAAATAAAAAGGGGAACTTTTTTCTCTGCTCATTCCTGTAATCCTACATCTGTGATGGCCTTCAGAGTCCAGAGTGATGGGAGGTTCATGATGCAGTTATCCCTTCCAGGAGTGCCCTCCTTCCTTCCTATCATCTACCTGAATTCATTCATCTATGCAAGACCTGGCTCAGCTAGGGCTTCCCCCAGTAGAGCCTCCTCTGATAATCCAAGAATAAATGAAACACTCCCCTCCTTGAACCATGATTCCTCTTAGGACTCATTTCTCACTTCACCATTAAATGTTTTCCTCCCATTATTTCCTTTCAAGGGGATAAATTAAGAGGGCCTCCAAGTGTCTGAACTGATATATCTGAGTTTTCATTTTGCCTGATACCTGGTGAGTAATAAATGTTAGATACAGTAGAAAGCTCTTATTTTCTCTACCTAGAACTATTACTCTTTATTTTGGGGGGCACTTAATCACGGAGTCACATCCCCAGACCTTTTTTGTACTTTTTTTAGAGACAGGGTCTTGCTGAGTTGCTTAGGACTTCACTAAGTTGCTGAGACTGGCTTTGAGCTCGGGATCCTCCTGCCTCAGCCTCCTGAACTGCTGGGATTATAGGCAAGCACCACTGTGCCCTGTGAACTTTTCCCTTTGTCTTGAAATTGCATTTTCCCTTTCATTTGGTGACTGGCTTATCCATCCATTAAATTTTTATTGGGTACCTAGAGTCAAACACAGCTCCAGCTGCCTGGAATCCATTGACAAAACTTAACAAAAAGTTCCTGCTGTTGTGGAGAAGGGAAAAAATAATTGGCATAAAGAAATAAATTTGATTGTAGAAAGTAACATGTGAGTGGAGAAAAGAATAATATAAAGAAGGATGAGGAGAACTATGAGTGTCAAGGGAGAGAAAAAATTGTAGTTAAATTGGATGGCTAGGGTTGACCTTGCTGAGAAAGTGATATTTGAGCAAAGACTTGAATGAGATAAGGAAGAGGATTTGGGGGCTATTTTAGAGAAGGATGTTCCAGGAAAAAAGAAAATCTCACACAAAGGCTGGAATAAGAATGGGGTTGGCATATTTAAAGTGCTTCAAGGTGAACAAACAGAAAATAGTTGGAGATGAGGCCAATGATTAAATAGGGGACCAAGTTCACAGAGGGCTTTTAAAGTCTGTCCTAAAGATTTTCACTAACTTCCATCCAATCAAGTGGTTTCAGAGGACTCTCCAGGCTCCTCACTCTTACCCAATCATGTTGCTCTCCAGAAGCATTAATTAGTTCAGGGGTGAGGAGGGGAAATTTTCTTCCATGAAATTTTATACCTAAATATGGGGGCAGACAGTGAGGATCTGTTCTAGATCAGATACAGATGGATTTTTCAACTCCTTGCCAATCCCTTGCCGATGACAGGGAGAGAAAAAGAACACGTTTTAGTTCAGATTTCCATAACAAATCATCACAGGCAGGATGGCTTAAATGCAACCATTCATTTCTCATGATTCTGGAGGCCAGCAGTCTGAGATCAAGGTGCCAGCATGGTTGGGTTCTGGTGAGGGCCCTTTTTCAGGATGTACACTGCCCACATCTTGTATCTGCAAATGGTGGAAAGAGGGCTAGCTAGCTCTTTGGTCTCTGCTTATAAAGCTACTAGATCTATTCATGAGGGCTCTACACAAAGGCCCCATCTGTTAATGCTATCACATTAGGGATTAGATTTCAAGATATGAAATTTGGGGGGAACATAAACATTCAGTCCATAACAGAATACAGTACTCCGACTCCCTCATAGCTGGATTTTTCATGTGACTTCATTGACAATAGGTGCTCCTGAGAGATTTGGAAGGCAGAAGTTCACATTATGGAGCTGTTTCTGGCAAATATGGTGTGAATATGCTGGGGTTTTCTGCTGGAGCTAAGGTCCCAGCACCTGGTTCCTAGCTTTGTGGATATCAAGAGCAGAATATAGGACACCCATTTCACTTGCACAGAGAGTAGTGGAGGCAGTGGATGTTTATCTGATGGTGGCAGAAAACTGCAATATGTCCTGGAAGTTGATCCTGGAAGCTCAGTCTACTGCCTGCCTCTCTGGCCCTTTGTAAACACCTAATTCTAGGAGGAATGGGAGGGAGCAAGCACCATGTGGTTAAACGTGATCAGCAGGTGTATGCTTTCTGCTTGAACTGACAGGAGAGATTTCTATTATCTGCAACTGAAATCTGATGCATATAGATCCTTTCTGGTAGGAGGTACAACATGAACTGTGAGACCTCCCAATGGGATTGCTTGCTTGTAGAGAGAAAATGAAGTCGACACAGGCTGAAGGATAGAAGGGCACTGAGGCAGAGAGTTTAAGTTTAAAATTCAATTCCTACTACCCATGAGGCCCTGCTACACATATTACTCTTTCATAATTTGGAATATGAATATTTGAGATACCTCAAAATCTTTACTAAGAATTCCTCTATTCAAGGTAGATTTCTGTTAGTAGCAGATCAATAATGAATTGATTGGGTTGAAAAATAGTCCTGGAGATGTCATTACTGGGATGAAGAACTTTTAAACACTTGGAGATGTATAAATTTTAAACTATTAGTCCATTTAGCATGTCTTCCTCTGTCCCCTCTCCACTTTATGGTTACTTATTTTGATCAGATAAATTTGGGGTAAGGTCAAACTTAAAGCCATGGGGTTGCATCTGCTCTGATTCATAGCCACAGCTTCATCCTAACCAATCTTTCACTGCTGGAAAATCACCTCAAGTTAGGGGCTTCTGTTCGCAATCAGAAATCTGTACAAAGTAGAGGTAGCACGTGAATGGCCGTGAAGCAACTGCTCCACCTGAAACATTGATGGCTACTTTGGACACAGCACTCTGCCACGTGGAGCAGGGTGCCCATGTTGGCAATTTCATACTTGTATATGAAGACAAACTTGTCTTTTGCCAAAACCCAATGCCAAAGCCAAATACATCCTTTCCCAAAGAGCGGCCTATCTAAAATTGCAAGCAAAATTTTTTGTAATCATATTACTAGCAATAGCAAACTACTACCCTTAAGCCTTTCTCATCTCCACCACTGGGTGGCAGCCAGCTGCCAGGTGTCAAATTGACAAAGCTGGACAGTTTTCTTGGGGCGCTGTGTGGCCATGTTGTGAACCCCTTTTTAGGAATGACCCTTGCTCATAGCTCTTGATGAAAGCATAGAGTTGGTGCTAATGTTCTTCCATGTGATATCTTCTCCCTCAAATAGTCCTGGTCCTCTGGGTCTTTAATTTGCCCCTAGAAAAGGCAATCATTGACTGGCCACTGACCCACCAAAAAAAGTGAAGAAAGTAAAGAAACTACCTAGCTGGTAATAAGTACTGGTGTTCAAATGGGCAAAGTACAGGCCAACAAGGAGGAAAAAGGAAGATACACTGCACTTTCATGTGTCAAAGAATTCTATCAAGAAAGCAAAAGGACCACCCACAGAATGGAAGAAAACATTTGCAAATCATACATCTCATAAGGGCCTAGTATCAAGGATATAAAAAAGAATTCTTACAATTCAATATAAAAGAGACAGCCCGATTTTAAATATGGACCGAGGATCTGAATAGACATTTATCCAGAAAAGACACACAAAGGACCCATAAGGAAAAGCAAAGAAGCTCAACATTATTAGCCTTTATGGAACAAAATCCTGATAAAGTACTACTTCATACCCCCTAGGGTGGCTATAATTTAACAAAAAAAGTAGAATGTGGGAAAATGGAATCCTCATATATTACTGGAATGTAAAATGGTACAACCACTGTAGAAAATAGCTTGGCAGGTCCTCAAAAAGTTAGACCTAGAGTTATTAAATATGACCTAGCAATTCCTTTCCTAGATATATACCCAAGACAGTTGTAAATACGTTTTCACATAAAACATGTATATGTACGTTCCTAGCAGCATCGTTCATAATAGTGGAAAGGGTGGGAACAATCCTACTGTCCATCAACTGATGAATGGATAAACAAAGTGGTGTATCTACACAGTTCTTTGGGATACATACCTAAGAGTGGAATTACTGAATCAATAGTCTTCTGTTTACCTTTTTGAGGAACTGTCAGACTGTTTCTGGGAATTTATTTTTGTCTGTTTCTTCTATTGAAAGTTCCTGATGATAACGAATATGAATCAGAAGTCAGTAATATTTATGGTCATGTATTAGATGGGTTTACAAAGTCATTTTTATCAGATGAACTTTCACTGGGGGCTTACTGCATGCTAGGTACTCTCCTAGGGGTTGAAATAACAAAGACCCGTAAGATAGAGTCCTTGCTTATAGGAGCTTATAGTCCCTGAGTTGAGCAGGGTTATATAGCAAGAGGAAAATGTGGGAGGCAGAGATGTGGTCCATTCCTGGAGGACTTATACTCTAGTGAGGAAAGATCCTAAAATAAACAAATACACATGTGCAATCAAAACCTTATCCATGACCAGAAACTGAGTTCAAACAAGGATGGATTTTTTTTTATATATATAAATGATGGATCTTGAGTAGAATTTGTTTTCATAGCAAAAGTGAGCTGAAAATTCTAGAGATGAAGTCCTCATGATATGGAGGGACAAATTCTGGGCTTCCATGTATCAGGGCACTGCAAGTTTCCTGCTAGCTTGGCCACAGGCTGACAGTATGAATATCTATATTTTTCTAGGCTTCAGTTTCCCTGATATCAATGAAAGAGAGGTGGTTTGGATCATCTCTATGGCCTTTCAGGGTTTTTACAAGTTGTTCTTATTGCTGTAGAGGAAGATGGAATTGCTTTTAAAAGATACCAAAGTCTTGGGAAAAGAATATATAATGTATTAGCAATTGTTATGTCTGGGAGCCACTATTAGCATCTGAAAAGAGAAGTTTTACAGGTTCATCCTAATGGAGTTTCGTAGGACTGATAGGATGTTTAAGTGCGTGACTGAGGCAGGAGGAAGGGAATAGAAGTCTACGGGTATTGTTGTCTACCACTCACTGCCCAGGGACAACATGTTTGTACCTGAATGAAACTAGAGCCATGGAAGCAGGGTGAGTGGGTATCACACTGGGGAAACACAACATTTTGAAATAATTCATTGTACCTACTGCAGTGTACAGAGTGGCAGAGTGAAAGATGAAGATTCCTCAGGTGACCTGGACTCAGAGCTGACTCTGCAAGCACATGCTGACCCCTCTAATATCCACTCCTTCATTCCTGCCAGACTTTTCTTTCCCTTCATTATCTCTCACTCCACATTCTGTAATCTCCTAGTGTTTCAGTCCTCTTTTGACTCCAACCGACTCCCTATAAATTCTGAATTCCAAGTCAGTCATTGCTCCACTCTCTGTAATCCTCAAACGCTTCACCCCTCAGAGCTCCGTCCTGTCTTCCACACAGTAAGGGCTTCCTCAATCCCTCACCTTGACACAGGGCCCCTCACCTTCATTTTCAGCCTTGTCTCCTGGAAATTTCTATATATTCTCAAATGTCCCTTTCACTTCAGCCCAATTCCACCACTCTCCTCTCCAAGGCTAGTCCCTAAAAGCCATTCCTTTGATAATCCTGCCTCTCTTACAACTTTGTTTTCTCCTTTGGCATTTTCTAAATGACAAATCTGCCCAAGTCCTTTTTCATTAAAAACACTAGTTCTTTTTTGCCTAGGACTAATACTCAGGAGTAATGGTAATGGACAAAAAGAAATAAAGTAAACCTAACATTTTAAACCTGGTCTCATGGCTATTACTGGAACTTTAGGTATGGTTATGGGATAGAAGGACATATTTTGAATTGAAACCCTAACTCATTCAGAGGAACTGAAAATCTCAAGGAAGGCTGGGCACACAGAAGGCTTGGTTTTATGGCTCAGTGAGGTCCTCAAGACCCTGACTGCTTTCATTTTTCTATTTCTCCTTCCATGGTATCAATTCCATCTAAAATAAACTCTTTCAGAACTGGGGGCTTCCTGTTCACCTCGACTGACAGGCAAGAGAAACTTTATTCTGACATCCCAGAGGAAGCCCTGAAGTGTGCTCTGTGTGGTTGAGGTCATGTGCTCACTGAGAACCAATCACAGTGGTTATTCAATGAGCTCAGTGATTGCCATAGCCTGGGTCACATGCTCTAGTCCTGTAGCTGAAGTGGAATTTCTGTTCCTGAAACCATGTGGCGCCCCTAAATTAAATCAGAGCGTCTATCCCTTCCTTGTGTACTTCTAGGACCTGCAGAATGGTTTGGACCACACTTCCCAATGCATTCCTAGACTTATGTCTAGCTGTTGTTTTAACCTTTCTGTGCTCCAGCCTTCCTACTTAAGTCAGAGCACCAGATGTAAGCAGGTACCATGTAGAAAATTCCAGAACTGTGTGGAAGCATGTGGTCAGAGAAGTGGTGAAGGTCAACGAGCATTTGGCTCTGTGATAGTGATGAGGTGATGTCATGATTTCAACTCTCCAGACATCTGCTGGGAGGGTCCCGTTACTAAAAGTGGAACAGCTGATTAGAGGACAAAGAGAACAGAGCTTCCACTTAATTCTGACCAAAAAGGAAAAGCCAGTTGGTGCAACAGAAGGTATGGTAGACATGGGAGGAAGTGACTGAGTCACCTTGGAATTCATAATGGCAGAGAAGGGAACAAATGGGCATGTTCAGACATATCCATTGGTTTTTTAATCAAAGGTAAAAATGAGTTCATAGCATGTTCCTAAAAGGGACTATGACTTCAGAAGAATAAGTAGTTTAAAAAAAGAAGAAAAAGGAATGTGTACTCTGTAATCTTGGGTTATCCTAATGAGAAGAATACAGAGGAGACATTAAAGAAACTGACTGAGTGTGTCCATCCAAGACCAGATTTAGAAAGAACAAAAACAGAATCTTGGAGGAAGGGCATATAGTCATAGTTGAATCTAAGACCACGGATGTAGCACAAATCTGTACAAAGAAAATATCTTGAAGGACTGTGAATAAGTTGAGACTAGAGCAAAGGTTAAGACCAAAAAACTTCATTTTTACTTTTTTTTTTTTTTTTTTTTTTGGGGGTGGGGATCGAACATGCCTCAAACATGCTAGGCAAGTGCTCTTACCACTGAGTTACAATTTCAAGATATTTTTTATTTTTATTTTGAAATTTGGTCTTGCTAAGTTTCAGATTGGCCTCAAATTTTTGATTCTTTTTCCTCAGCCTCCTGAATAACTGGGATTACAGCTTTACTTTTTTCATATTTTTAATTGGTGCATTATAGTTGTTCATAATGATGGGATTTGTTGTTACATAGTCATACGTGCACAAAATAGAACAGTATAATTTGGTCAGTGTCATTCCCCAGTATTTCCCTTTACCCTCTCTTCCCTTCCCCGATCCTTCTCCTCTACTCTACTGATGTCCTCTCAATTTCCATGAGATTCTGCCACACCTTTCTTTTCCTTTTCCTCTATAGCTTCTATGTATGAGAAAAAAATATGATCTTGACTTTCCAAGTTTGGTTTACTTAGTTTAATATAATGGCCTCAAGTTCCATCCATTTTCTTACAAATGACATAATTTCATTTTTTCTTTAAGGCTGGATAAAACTCCATTGTGTATAAATACCACATTATCTTTATCCATTCATTCATTGGTGGACACCTAGGCTGGTTCCAAAGTTCAGCTATTGTGGATCATACTGCTGCAAACATGGGTATGGATGCATTGCTAGAGTATGCTGACTTTAATTCTTCAGGATAAACACCAAGGAGTGATATAGCTGAGTCATATGGTGGTTCTATGCCTTATCTTTTGAGGAACCTCCATACTGATTTCCATAATGGTCATACTAATTTACAATCTCACCAACAGTGCAAAAGTGTTTCTTTTTCTCCACATCCTTTCCAGCATTTATTATTGTTTGTGTACTTGATGACTGCCATTCCGACTGGAGTGACACGAAATCTCAATGTAGTTTAGATTTGCATTTTCCTAATTACTAAGGATGTTGAATATTTTTTCATGTAGTTATTGACTATTTGTATTTCTTCTTTTGAGAAGTGTTTGTTTTGTCCATTTGCTCATTTATTAATTGTTTTTATTAAGCTTTTTGTCATATTTATATATTCTGAATATTAATCCTCTGTCAGAATAGTGACTAGCAAAGATTTTCTCCCATTCTGTGGACTCTCTCTTCACATTCCTAATTGTTTCCTTTGCTTTTTGGAAGCTTCCAATTTGATGCCATCCCATTTATTAATTCTTGGCATTATTTCCTGAGATTCAGAGGTCCTTTTAAGAAAGTCATTACCTGTGCCTGTATGTTGAAGTGGTGACCCTACATTTTCTTCTAGTTAAGTTGTGTAGTTTCTAGTCTAATTCTTAGGTCTATAATTTTGAGGTGATTTTTGTTCAGGGTGAGAGATAAGAGTCTAGTCTCATTCTTCTACATATGGATAACTAGTTGTCCCAGCACCATTTTTTGATAAGGATGCCCTTTCTCCAATTTTTTTTGGCACCTTATTCAAGGATCAGATGACTGTAGATATGTGGGTTTGTCTCTGTGTCTTCTATTCTGTACCATTGGTCTATGTGTCTGCTTTTATTCCAGTATCATGCAGATTTTGTTATTATAGCTCTGTGCTGTAATTTGAAGTCAGGTACTCTGATGCCTCCAGCATTGCCTTTTTGGTTTAAAATTGCTTTGACTATTCTGGGTCTTTTACTCTTGCAAATGAATTTTAGGGCTGTTTTCCTAGTTCTGTGAAGGATGCCATTGGTATTTTGGTGAGGGTTGCATCATCTTCACTCATTTTTTTAAGTGAGAAGGTAAACAAAGAAGGAAAAGGCTATTGTTTGGGGCTGGTGGTATCAAGTTAGATGAAATTTAAAACGGAACCACTCAACTGCCATATTTGCCTGTCTCTCCCTTTTAAAGAAAAGGGGTTTTCAACATGGAAAGGCTGGCAAGTCAGAGAGAATTGTATTCCAAAAAACTAAAGATGATAGTAGCCATGTCAACCCACTAAAATGCATTTCATTAATTCAACTAAATGAATTATATCCAAAGATATTGAAGCAACTTGCTCATGTAATGGGACTTGGGATCTGTAGTAGGCAGAATAATGAGTTCTTTTAAAGATTTCCACATCTTAATCCCTGAGGCCTGTGAATAAGCTACCTTACATCCAAAAGGAACTTTCAATTGTGATTAAGTGAAGTATCTTTAGATGGAGAGATTATTTAGGTTGTCTTGATGGGACCAATATGATCACAAAGTTCCTATAAGAAGGGTAGGAAAGTCAGAGATGGAACAGATAATGTGAGGATGGAAACAAAAATTGGAGTATTGCCACTGCTGGCTGGAGTCACAAGCCACCAGAAGCTGGAAAAGGCAAGGGAAGATTCTCCCCTCAGAGCCTCCAGGAGGAAAGCAGCCCTGCCAATACCTTCAGTTTAGTCCATTGAGACTGACTTGAGACTTCTGAAACTCAGAGCTGTAATGTAACAAATCTGTGTTACTTAAAGCCAGAAAGTCTATGTTAATTTGTTATAGCAGCAGTGGGGAACTAATACAGGCTCATTGCTTCAGATCTGGAATACCACCTCAATGAGGAAACCTGCACAGAATGGAGGTGGGCACATTCCAATTTTATATGGGATGTTATAAGTATAATCTTAGTGTTAATTATTGGTACCATTGTGGATTAGATTATTATACATGCAGCTTGCAAGCACTTAGAATAGTAGATCAACACCAGGAACAAGTGAAAATAAACTAAGAATCAGTTATCTCCAAATAAGGTGAGTTGGCTTTTAGGGTTACTGGCTTATTATCAGGGATATGTCTATACCATTCAAATAAAGAATTTGACAAAGCTTTTGATAAAATGCACTATTATAATTATGCAGACAAGATAAACAAATGCAGACTGAATCATTGACAATTTAAGCTGATTTATAGTTGACTGAAAAACTGCATCCAGAAAGTATTGATTTGATTGATCATTTTGGAAAACAAAAACAAAAAAACAGTCATCTTTGGTATTTTTGGCCAAATCCTAGGTAGATAGATAGGTAGATAGATGATAGATAGATAGATAGATAGATAGATATAGTTTTTTTAAATGAGCATGGATGGCTACATACATGATATATTTACTAGATTTATTGATAAGACAATGTTAATAGATGAGTGAAAAGAATTCATATTTTAAAAGGTCTTCACAGGTTGGAAAAAGTGTTCAAAAGTACTAGGGGTAATACTGAAAAGAGATATGTATAAAATCTGGCTTTAGGTTTTAAACATTGTGAAAGTATAGTTAAGTATAGACAACATAGGTGATATTTGGAATAACAAAAATCCTTATTTCAGAATAAAATAATACTTGGAAATTTTAGTTGAGATGGACAGAATTTGAATCAAGAAGAATGTGGTAAAACTACAATTTTATCCTGGGTTGCATTTTTGGAAGTCAGACCTTCAGATCTGCCCTGGTCTGACTGCTGCTGGGATAAGTACCTTGTTTTGTTACCACACAAGCAGGGTGTAACCTGAAGGGTGCTGGAAACCATGTCTGTAATTGTGGGTCCTAAAGATGTAAATATGCAGGGTGTGTCCTGGGGCTGATGAACCGAACACCATGGGTAGAACGAAGGGCTCTCACTGGGTGTGAGAAGAACCAGATTGATAGACTAGGTGAAGGCATATGGCAGTGGCTGGACCCTGAATTTTAAGCCTAAGTGTGAGCTTTGTCTTTCAGACAGCATGGAGGTCCTGAGCATTCCCAAGTAGGAGAGGGTAAGTAAGAGCTGTGGTTTTGAGTTTACATCTGACATTTGTATAACATGGAGGCAATGGGATAGAATAGCAGTATTGCTGGGTAGTAAGTGCTCAGGATCTGAAACCCAGGCTGTGATAGGATGCTGGTCTTCAATAAGAAATCTAAAGACATTTAACTTTGGTCAGGATTCTGTACCTTAAAATATGAACCATAGTAGTATCTATCTCAAAAAGTTGTTATGTGTAGAGTAAGTTAAAATACATGTAGGCACATAGTAGAGCTCAGAATATACTAGCAAGTAACTGTTCTTAGAGTTCAAACTTGGAATTGTATGGGCAATAAAAACTCAGAAAGGAAGGCACAGCTACGCAAAATACATTGAAGGCAAAGTCCGGAGGCCTTGCTGCGTACCTGGACCCAAACTGGCTCTCATCTGGTCTTTTTCAAGGGTTTCCAGCTTTGCTCCATCATGTTGCAGGATGGAGTCTGCCAGGTTTTCCCCTTCATACACGCCCAGAGTGATTTCCTCGGCCGTTGGCTCTTACGTAACATAAATCCCTCAGGGGACTGGTTCCGGGACTGTGGATGGCAAACTCTGCAGATGCTCAAGTCCCTGATACAAAATCACATGGTATTTGCACATACCTTGTGCATGTTCTCCAGTACACTTGAGGTCATTTCTAGATCACTTAAAATGCCTAATACAATGTGAATAGTTGTTATGCTCTATTGTTTAGGGTTTAACAAGAAGAAAAAAAGTCTACATATTCAGTACAGAAGCAATTTTCTCCCCGCATATTCTTGGTCCTCAGTTCATTGATTCCTTGGATATGGAACCTGCAGATATAGAGGGCCAACGCTATGGTTGATAAAGGAAGGGGCTAAATTAATGATGATTCTGTTTCCAATCCACTGTGTGTGTGCATGTGTGTGTGTGTGGCGGGGGTTATCTGTGATAAAAGAGTGACACACGAGAGAAATCAATTAACTTCAGAAGTAAATGGGTTCAATTTGGAAGTATAGTGAGGTGGCAAATTATGTAGGGTTCAATTCCAAAGGTGCTAAGACAGAATTCAATGAGTGATTTCAGTTCCTCTGGGTCTGGTCAGTTTCTCTTGAGTTGCACACAGAGGAAACTGCTGAGTTTTTTGAAGATATGCTTCATCAAAATTTATCCTTTTCTAGGTGTGTGAGATGGTGGTGATGTTGCCATCTATAGTTTTTTAAAGTGAATATTGTAGAATTATGAAAATTCATAGTGAATATGATCAGATTCCAGGGTAACTATATAGCATAGAGGCAGAGATGCCTAATGAATACGGGTAAGAGGTTCGATGCCTCATCGCTCCATAGTGATAATCTTTATCTCCCTCTTCCCCTCCTTTCCCTCCCACTTCTTCTCCCTCTCCTCCTCCCCCTCTCCCTCCCTCTCCTCCTCCTTTTCCCTCTCCCTGTCCTCCTTTTCCTCTTCCTCCTCCTCTTTTCCTTGTCCCTCCTCCTTCTCCTCCTCCTCTCACTCTTCCTCCTCCTCCTCTTCTTCCTCCTCCTCCCCTTCTTCCTCCTCCTCCTCTTCCTCCTCCTCTTCTTCTTCTTCTTCTTCTTCTTCTTCTTCTTCTTCTTCTTCCTCTTCCTCTTCCTCTTCTTCTTCTTCCTCTTCCTCTTCCTCCTTGTATTGATATTGGGGATTGAACCCAAGGGTGTTCTACCATTGAGCTACATCTCCAGACCCCTTTGCCCCTTTTAGATTTTGAGGCAGGGTCTCACTATATTTTCAAGTTTAGCCTCAAATTTGCAATCCTCCTGCCCTAGCCTCTTGAGTTGCTGAGGTCATAGTCAAGTACCACTGAATCTGGCTTGTAATGACCTTTTTTTAAATGTAAACTTTGGGGGAACTGCCTCTCATTTGGTAAATCCAAGCAAACAAATGACTTTGAAGATAACTTTTCATTACAGAATTGGGCCTAGAAGTCATCATAGAGGGGACAGCAGGACAAGTTCCCTCCACTCTTTAATCTTCCTCTTTTGTTCCCATAATGATGCCTACCCATACTTTCTACACTATCCCAAATACCTATCTAGGGAGAAGAAGCAAAGAATAGTTGGAAATGCTTTTCATTCCTTCAGCAAATATGGATTATTTGCATCAACCACCAGAATTGGGGACTGAGATTCAAAAAATACTATCAGCCTAACACTATGTGCCATAATGGTTCATGTTTATAAGTCAGAAGGGACATTTTAAAAACACTAACTAGCTGTGGAGGGAAAAATGCAAGACAGAGTGCAATATTTCACTTTGCTAGACTCAAAAACCAATTTTTAAAAATGATTCTGATGAATGTAGAAGCCAGCAATTGAAGAAAGCAACCTATTATGCAGAACACAGAAACAATCTAGCCATGTGCTAATGGTCAGTAGACAATAGTTGAGTGATAGAAATCAGCCATGAACTAAGCCCAAATATGAATACCACAGAACTCTTCACCTCAAATGCCTGAGAAGGGTTGCCTTGTTTTGTTGATATTGCTGTTAAGGAAAAAGAAAATCATGAATCTGGACATCCTTCCTTCTAATATTAACCATCTGCCCAAATGTAACCTACTTATTTCCTGGCTGACATTCCACTTTTGTGGCTCTTTCTTTTCATAGTGATTATGAAAAATCCCTAATGGTGACTGGTGCTCAGTCGTAACGTAATGGAGCAGCTTGGAGGATGGCTTCCAAGTTCTTCAACTACAAGTCCCCTTCTCCCTAAAATGTTAAAATTCAAATATTAAAACTGTAAAAGAATGGCCAGGCAAGTCCACATTTCTTGTGAAAACCTCCCAAATGAAATCTGTTTTGAAAAACTTTTAGATTAGAAGGAAGGGTTGAACATAAGGATGAAAGGCCAAGGTCAACTGAACTCTGCTTCAGAGGAAAAAGGGACCAAAGCCTGTTTTGTCAGCACCCAGACCCCCAGGAGCAGAGAGGAGTCATTCTTCTACTAATGTTCAGCAGATGTTCAAACAGAAATGCTAACCTCAATTGTCTTAGCTGAAAGTGGTCAGAAAATAATGTTTAAAAGAAGGGACAAGATGCTGTCTTTAAATTTGAAGGATTATTATGCAACAAAGATTGGAGTAGATAAACAGGAGACTCTCAAAGACATTTCTCAACTTTTAGCTGTTTTGCTCAAAGTTTGACTTTTGTTTTGTCTTTTTTCCATAGGATATTCCCATTTGAGTTCATATTGCATAGATCAAGCTGGGGTGAGTATGGAGTGATATCCACATTTAGCCAGACTCTCAGAAGTTTTCTCATCCTCAACACTGACGGAGCCTTAAATCATTAAATAAAAGGGAAGAGTGGATTATGCTGGGCATAATTTCCATGTAATAAAATTATGAATAAATCCAATGAGAAGCTTGGTATGGTCTCTTACTATACGGCTCCCGAATGGGGATACATTCAGATTGCCTCTGATTATCAATCAACATTTTCCATTTATCTTTATCTTTTTTAATAAATGAATTCAAAGTGCTCTGTTGAAGGATTCTTGGGACAGAGTCTCTGTGGCATCTGCCTTGGCATTTCCCCAGACTCAGCCTTTTCTGCTGTAGGTGTTTAGTTCCCATTGACCTGAGAGAGGATTTCATGAATGCCTACATGCATGCCTGTGTATAGAGAAATAAATGCAGACAGAGGATGTGGTGTGACTGACTGTCTCTCACTTGGAAGGCCCTGACCTCACTTAAGGGATCTGACCTCTTGGAGCAGGATGCAGAAGCCAAGAGTCAAAAGGAGGGAAAGATGCAGCCCATGCTGGACTCTGCCTGTAACCACTGGATGATGTACGGGTTGCTCCTGAAAGTGGAAATCTGCTCTGTTTCAAGTTTTCTGGCTTCTGTCCTCCAATACTGACCATAATTCAGGCCAGTTGAGATAGATGCTGAGTTTTTGCGATTTACATTGCACTGCTTAAAAAAATGTTTCCCTCTCACATGATCCTGAGCAATACTTTTCTCCTTTCTACTTCTTCCTTGTGCAGAGATAAAAATGCCCTGCAAGGAGTTAATGGTCTAACAGCCACGCAGTTGGCAGCAGTAGATCACAGAGCAGTGCAGAAATCCAATTATCTCCTTTGTCTGAGATGAAAACCTATACTTTGAGAGTGGGGGAAGGGCCTCTCCTGCAGGGTTGCTTGATTTAAGATTTTGTTCCAGAAAGGAAGACAGGTTCTCTGATGTGGCTTGACTCCTGGATCACAGAAGTTTGTCTCTCTTGTTTGACTCTGGTTGCCTGAACACTTCGGAAATCTAGGAATTAGGATGAAGGAACCCCTTTGCCTAGGTTTCTGGCTACTTTAGAGCTTTTTTGTGTGGGGTGGGTGGGTATGTGGTTCTGGTATTTGAACCCAGGGCCTCATGCATGCCAGGTAAGCACTTTACCACTGAACTACATCCTCAGCCCCTACATTAGACCTTTGAATGTGTGGTTAACTAGCAATAAATATGTTAGGCTAATGATGATGGTGATTCCAGTAACTTGCTATCAGTGTAAGAGATGTTTTGGCAGAAATTTGAAAAGAAGCTGCTGTTGAGACTTTGGAGAGCCAGTGTAGTAAGAAATATGTAAAAGTCACAAGAGAGATAATAAACAGCTATTGGCTATCTCATTGGCTTAGAGATGGTAGGAGAATTTCCAACTCTAAACCAAAGAGAATGTTTGGGATTCAGTTAGAAAAAATAAGTAGCCATTAAAAATGCAGAATGAGTAGAAACAAGTAAATAGTTTACCATTAGCAGAAATCCTTTGTCACTTAACTTAATATTCTCCATCCCCATTCACTCTGCCCTGACAATCTTGTGGAAAGGCACAATTAAGGCCTTCTTAAAAAACAGCAAGAGGACCAGAAAGGTAAGAGGCTTGTATAATGAGCACAATAATTAGAATCAATGCTAGAGTTAAACTCTTGGCAGGGCAGGAAAGGGCAGGAATGCAGATCTCAAAGTCCTGCAGATCTGAGTTTGAATTCTTGTTATGCAGCATAACAATTCTATGATGTAGGGCAAATGAAATCTATTTTTGTTTTTAATCTATGGAACAGTAATACTTTGGTGAGTTGTTAAGGAGGGCTAGTTATAATATGCATAAATATGTCTTTCCCGTGATACTCCTATAGAGTAGGTGAAAAGGACCAGTAGATAATATCATGGAACCAATGTAGGACTTAAATTATAAAGGGACTAGAATTTATCAGCTGTGCTTGTCAGGATGCCTGGTCACAAGGGACAGAGAGGGGCTTTGACCCTCTCTGTGATATGGCATGGTCAAGCCTATTGGAAGCTCAATAGGCTGATGGGAAATTCACCACTGTAGAGAAGCAAAACTCTTCTTATATGGCCACAGTTAGACCTTTGAAGGCCAACATTGTATTTATTCCAACCTGCAGGTATAAAAATGCAGGTTTTACTTTACATGGGATGCTCTGGCCTCTGAGCTCAGCCCTATCTCTGGGAAGATCTAGGATCTACCTGTTCAGGTTTAGCTTTTCAGACACAGTTCATTTGCTTTGGTTTGGAGATAAACCAAAGTGAAAGCTTCCTAAAACCTCCTCTGAGTCTTCAATGTTTTCAATCCTCAACCCTGGTCTAGTTTACTGACTTCAGTCCAATGATAATGAATTACAAAGATAAGGGATTGCTCGGGGAATAAAAGGAAATGCTGAATGACTAGACCTCCCAGGTAGCGGCCTGACTTTGCTTGGTTTATTCCTGTAGGAAACAGAAACGAGTGAGCACTTCAATGGGATTGGTTCTTCAATCATTTCTCCAAACTTGCATCACTTCCTAAAATTCAAATTCCCAAAGGAGATAATTTGATTGGCCTAGCTCGGGTCACTTGCCCACAGTCTCACCCAAACTCATCCCAATAAAGGAGGGATATTTTCTTCAAGGAGAAAGCAGAAGGGAAGCTGGATGGGTCAAACATTGGGTGTCTCTCCTCCAGTTAGGAATATCAGTAGAAGCAATATAATCACCTGATACTGTAGTCTCGCAATCTTCTCTGGAGTTAAGATACCTTTGCAGAATACAGATAGAAAATAATTAACCAAAACCTATCCATGTATTGCACTTCACTCCCAAGTGAAGTATTTCTATGTATATTAACAAGTGAACAAGCTTCACAATAATTTAATATGAAAAATTCTACAGAGCACCACATGGTCCAAATGTTTCAGGCCTACATTTTAAATAGGAAATCTGCATTTTGACACCTAGAAGGAACTACATGTACTGGGTATGTGCATAAGAAGCTGATTCAATTCTAGATCTTGATGCATCAAGCAACATCTATCTTAAGTAGCTGGAACACAGGAGCTGCTGGGACTATAGCAGGAAGAGTCACGGTAGAGTTGGCATCTCTTTACCCTAGGGCTGAGCACAGCAGCCTGAAACAGCTTTCTGGATTTACAAAGGAGACTCAGACACTATGTTCCTGCAGCAAAGTATTCTGAATCTTCCTGAATCAAAGCATTCAGAAGCAGGTCTCTCTCTAATCCCAACCCACCTCCCTAGGCAAAGTAGCTTCATTTCAAAGCCTGGGGTCTCTGTCCATGTGCCATTCTGATTCTCTAAGAGGCCAAGGACTCCCTCCCTTTACAACTATATAAGAATCTGTTTTTAGGAACAGAGAATAAGCAATAGCTACTATTTGTGAATACTTTGTTCTGAGAACTGAGTTGCTCATTTCCCCTGTTTCTCTGTTGACCTCGTCTGTCCCTGGAGATGACTTCTGTGGACCATATCAACAGGTTCCTTTGCCCACTGGTTTCTGCTTACGTTTGACCAATGTGAGAGGCCAGTAGGATACAGGAGAGAGAAGAGAAGAAGATCAAAGCACTTCTCCCTGGCTCCTTGCCTGCTGGGCCAAGGATTAGCTGTATCTGCTTCTCTTGGAAGCCACAGCCCCTGTTGTGTAGCCCTTTCCTAAGCCATAGCTGTAGCTTACTCCTTTAAATAGTAACCTTCTCTCCACAGTTTCCTTCAGATCCAGGAGTGATAAAACCTTTGACTTGTCCCAGAGGGCGTCAGTATGCCTCACTGGTTTCTATTAATCCTGTGCACAGCTTGGTAAATGCTCCCTTAATAAACTTTCCTCAATCTTTGAATGTAGTATCTGTTTGCTGAGTGGACTCTCTTGTAACAGCTATTATTGTCCCTGTATTACAGATGAGAAAAGTGTGGCCCAACATTATCATGAAATTCAGTGGTAACTGGGGCTTGAACTCAGGCTGTCCATCTATAAAACTCAGGCCCCCTCTTCTAATGTAGTCTGCATGACTGTCTTCATATTAAGGAAAGCTCATTGCTTTCAGTTCAAGTTGCTCTCCACCCTCACAGGCATCGTCATGTGTGAAATAGTACTTTTGGAGGAATGACTCCATTTCCCACAAGGAGTAGGTCCATCTTTTGTAGGTCCACCTACCTACCAAAGGTGGGTGATCTGGGTCCTTATTCCTCTTTTGGTTAAAAAGAATTGTTCTTATCTCCTCTTTTCATTCAGGAATACCTCCAGGGATTTTTCTCTTTGTAATACTATTAAGCAGAACTCTTAAACATAATTATTGGAAAACAACCTTAATGAAATCTGGCTCAAGGCAAGTCCTGAAATACCGGCTCAGAGAGAAACCTAATTAGCCATTTTCCCCCTAACTCTAGATGCCACAAAGCACATTAAAGCTGTAAATGGCCTTAGAGAATATCCAGGCTCTTAACCTCATTTTGGGTAATGACCCTCTTAAAATTTGAAAAGCTGTGAACCTGTTCCCAAAAGAAATGCATTCTCTATCTCTTGCTTGCTCTCTTTCACACACACACACACACACACACACACACACACATGCACACACTTGCATGCATAATCTTACCTATTAATTTTTTGAGGGAGTCTTTCTGAAGGTCACTCATGGGCCCCCATATTAACCTTCCCTGTTCTAGGCTAATCTCTTGCAGATGAGGAAATTGATACCCAGTCAGGCAAAATAAATGGCTTGCCTAGGATCACACAGCTCATTAGTTGGTATATTAATCAGATTGGGTTAAGTTATGCTGCAATAACAAACAAAATAATTTCAGTAGGTTAATTAAAACAACAGAGTCCCCTACCCAATTCATGTGGGATCCATGTGTTCTGCTGCATGCCATTTTTACACAATGGTGTAGGGTGACCAACAAGTTCCTTCTAGAGCACAATCTGTCATTATGACAGGAGAGGGCATTGCAAACTAGGCAATGGTTCTTAAAATTAGGTATTTTTTCCCAACTCTAGATACTACAAAGCACATTGGAGAGATGACCAAATTATCCAGGCTCTTAATTTCATGAAGAAAGTGACATCTCACCCCTGGTCATACTTCATTGGCTAAAACGTGTCATATGGCTATTTCTAACCACCAGCGAGGCGGAGAGGCCACTGGTGGACAGTGCAAGTGACTACAAAGACTGGAAAAAGCCAGAGGTAGAACCAAGGCATTTTACCTCTTGTCCAAATGCTCTCTACCAAGGCTACCATATTGTACTATAATTCATCTGGAAGTATCCCACAGAAGAGTTGTCATGTGCTCAGGCGGGCCATGTTTTAATACAAAATTGAGCTTAACTTGGTGGTGTCTGTTTGTCTTACTTGTAAATTCTGATTTTCTGGTGCAGTTCATTTGAGATGTTATCAAGACAAAAGATTCCTATCTCATGGGATGCCTCAGTACTGATCTTATACAATACTCTCGGTTTTCTAACTAAAGAATTTTTTAATTATCCAAAATGTTCTTATATGTCTTTTTCTTCATTCTCATTCATTTTTCCTAGTCCTCCAAAACTTAGGACCCAAAATGTTGCCAATGCAGATACAGAGCCATCTCTGGATTTTTCTGATGTTAGTAACTGGTGATACCAGGCTCTATTCTTACCTCCAGTTGTTCATTCATCCACACTTTGCAGAATAACTGATTTACTCTGAGGATTGTAATAAATTACAGAGTTCACATGATCTGGAATGGAGTAATTGCTCAAAACACGTAAAGTATGTATATGTGATTTTTTTTTAATATTTTGAAATAGATAGAGGATCATGATTAAGAGCACATACTCTAGAATCTGACAGGCCAGGTTAGCATCTTGGTGCCACCACTTACTATAAGTCATAACATTTTGGATAGTGTTATTAACCTCTCTGTGCCTCAGGTTCTCATCATTAGATTGGGATAATGACACTTCCAACATTTGGGCAGTGGTGAGAATTAACTGAAGTAATACACAGAAAGCGTCTACTGTGGGACATGGTTTGGAGAAAGCCCTTGATGTCATTAGCTATTTATTACTGTTGTCAGAATTCTCATTGGAGAGTGGGAGGCTATTTGCCACCTGGGTGAGGCAGAGCAGGAAACAGCATGGGCTTTGCAAGTCACTGGACTTGGGTTTGCATCTCAGCCCTGTCGTGGTGTAAAGGTGGGCAAGTTATTAACTGCTCTGAGCTTCAGTTCTTCAGGGATATGTGACAGTCATCCTTGTTTTGCAGGGTGTTTGGGAGGACCCCACAGGGATGAAACTTACAGTGTCTCACATAAGTAATGGCATGTGGAGACAGTTAATAAATAGTCGTTCTGGATTCCGGGGGGTGTAGGAAGATGAACTAAGGAAGCGAGTCCTCTCCCCAGCCTTGCAGAAATTTATAATCTTGTTGTGGAGATCAGACACATTGACAGATAACTATACATAACCCAAAATGATGAGTGCCATCAAGGAAAGACAGCTAATGTGCTGGTGGGTAGTGGTGGTTTGCATTAGGCCAGTTCCCTTAAGGGGGTCATTTGAGCTGAGCTGTAGGCTTTGGCTGAGAAAATATGCTCTTTGCTAAAAAGATATTTTCATTTACAAACACCAGTTGTTTTCTTTTCTCCCTCTCCCCTCATCAACACCTTCCTCACCTCCAAACCTGAGAACACCCTATTATAATCACTGATAATCTATACAGAGAACAGAAATCCATTACCCTCCCTGCCAGTGTGCTGATGTGCTCCGTTTTCTGGTTGTGATATTTACAGCAGCTCAGTTAAGATTTAATTTTCTTCTATTCCCTGAACTTTGCAGCCCTCATTTTTCATTTGCTGTCTGAGATTCAATGCTCCGGCACCCTGGAACCACTGCTGGAAAGACTTACTTAACATTCAGAATCAATGAACAAACAGGAGAAACGTTTTACCGGAGGCAGCCTCAAGTGATGTGGGGTTTAGCTTCGTTTCTTAGCAATAGTTTTGTATGCTTTTTCTGTTTCCTGTGGCCAACTGCATTTCTCCACCTAACTATCAAATAAAGATGCCTCAGAGGCACCTGAACTTGGGCATTCTCTCCTGCAGATGTTACTACAGTCCAGGGTCTCTCTGGTGCCTTTGTCATTTCCTTCTGGTCTTGCCCCCTGGACTTGCTTGACCTTGTGTGAATCAGCACCCCCACCGTGACCTTTTTTCTTTTCGTTTTCATATGACTCTGGCTGGACTTCCTATATCACATAAAAACTTGACTAGTGAGATCTCAGGGCTAGCAGGTATTTCCCTTCCCTCTTTAGCTGTGGGTTTAGGACTTTGATTAATGTATTCTACTCCAGAGCATCCTACACAACCCGCTCCACAATGCTATGCGAATATTCAATGTGGGTAGGGTGGTTGACTATTTCTCAGCCCCTTGCCTTCCATTCCGCAGCTCTTCTGCTGAGGTATTTGCAGGCTTCTGATCATTCTGGATCTGTGACGTTTGGGTTACTGCCTGTCCATTACTGTGCCCAATAATGCACACACAGGTCTGCATTATTGTATTAGGAGTCAAGTTGACTACACCTTCCTAACCACACTTCATTGGTTAGATGGGCATGTAACAGAAACAGGGCAATGAGTCTCCTCCCTGAGATTTTAGATTTGGGACTGAGAGAGAGATTTGGACTAGTCTTTATGGGAACTGGAGCCACAGATGTGAAAGTGAAGGGAACTGGATGCTATTTTTCTTCCAGGTGGAGTCAGTGTGCAGAAAAAAAAAAAAATGGAACAGGCATGCAGAAAGCAGAGAAGGAGGGATGGAAACGCCTGGGAACACTTGAAGCTCTGGTTCTGGTTCCGCTTAAGGTCTAGTAGTACCTGTCTTCCAGTGGAGAGGACTCTTTACTGGGTACCACAAGATGCCTTCAACACTGCAAAAAAACTATTTGGTTTAGACTGTTTCAAGTTGTTTTCTGTTGCAGGTAATCAAAGTGTGTCAATTAGTACCATGTTTTCCCTATTGAGTAGCCGAGTTTATGCTTTTCATGATAGTTAACCAAGAGAGAAGTTAGGTTATTATTCAGCACCTTTCAAATGTGGTCAAAAAAGAATCACCAAAAACACCCCAAGAATTAAAGCAGGGTCTTGGATAGAAATCTACAGCCATATTCATTGTAGCATTGTTTATAAACATAAGGTGAAAGCAAGTCAAGTGTCCACCAATAGCTGAGTGGATACAAAGAATGTGGAATATATAAAATTCAGTCTTAAAGAGAAAAGAGATTCTGCTACAAAGCACAATATCAATGAGTCTTGAGGACATTATATTAAATGAAAAGAGCCAGTCACAAAAAGACAAATACTGTATGATTCCACTTATATGAAGGACCCAGAGTAACCAAATTTATAGAGAAAGAAAGCAGAATGGTGGTTATCAGAGAATGGGGAGTTTGGAGAGTGGGAAGTTTTTTGGGGGCCTAGAGCACACAACTTGGATACCTGTTAACACTACTCAACTATACATTTAAAATGGTTATGATAGCAAAATTTATGTTATATGTATTTTACCACAATTTTTAAAAATCATTGAGTTCCCTGATATACTATCTTTGATTTTGGGAATGTGGACAGAGATAGTACCATTAACCTGGATTGTGAGTGAAAGACCCACAACAGCTTCCTGACTTTGAACTCAAAGAAGTGTGTGCAAGCTCACTTCTTTAAACCACACTTCACTCATATGTTCCTTGGATTCATTCATACGAGTACCTGCTGTAGATTCTAGGACCATGCAAACTTCGGGGAACACAAAGGTGAATGAGAGGTGGGTTGTGGGAGAAGCTTGATTGGAGAGGCCATGTCTGAAAGATCATCAAGAGGGACTCCAGGTAGGAAAGGGAGGGCATTGCAGGCTGTGAAGCAGCGTGCACAAAGGCACAGAGGGGTGAAGAGCCTGCCGGATCATGAGAATTCTGAGAAGCACTTCACAGTTGAAGTCTAAGCACTTTCAAGTTACTCTATCAGAGTGGCAACGGGCCTAGGGTATGTATCCATCAGCCCCTGTCAGTGAGCGGTTAAGGGCTGCTGGTCTTCCTTCCCCGCTGTACTGTGACTGCCCCTGGCGTATGAAGGCCTGGAGATCACCCACAGGCAGAGACAAGTGACAGAAATCAGACTGCCTGGGAAGGGCAAGGATATACTAGTAGGGCTCTGAGAGGGTCAGCTATGATTTCAAAGGTAAAGAAGCTGGAGAGAAAGTTTTACTATTTTACTCTCTCCATTGTCAGTGAATTAAGTCTCATCCTGATGGTGTAGCAAGTCTGTTCACCATCTCAAGATTCCAAAATTTTCCCTGTAGCCTTTCCTTTTGAGAGTTTGGGGATCTCATTTCCAATATTTTTTCAATTTAACCCTCACTTTCACCTTTCCTAACCCAAGTGCCCCTGTTTTTGATATATCTGATTAATACTCCAGACCATTCCTTAGCCCTCCTGAAGAGGCACCCTCTTGACCATCAAGGACTTGGTTTTGTTTTGGGCCAAAATTTCATTCTCAATTTTCTTTAATTTTGCCTGACAAAGTCTTGTAATGTTTGTGTTTCCTTGCTATTGAATAGGAGAAAATTAGAGAACCCACTTTTTACTATGTCCCTCAATCTGTGACTTCACTTCCCTTTCACCCCCAAACCAAGCCACATGTACATTCTAGTCTCAAGATTTATTCTTTCATCAATTTCCCACTCCTGCCCCATTTTTATCTGTTTGATTGATTCATTTAATAAGAATTCATTAAATGTCTATCATGTGCAGAAGACACTGCTTCAAAGAGTCTGAGAGTAGGAGGAGAGAGGCAAAGATGCCGTGGGGATAGTGAATTCAGAGCACTGATTCTGGAATCAGATAGGCTTTGAATCCAAGGCTCATCTCTGCCTTAAGCAAGTCACTCCATCTATAATATGAAAATAATCATAATACTAATTTTATGGACTTATTGTGAATATTTAAGTTTATAATGCACATATGACATGGTATACGTTCTGACATACAACAATTAAGAAGTATATAAAAATATTTTTGCTTTATTATTATAAAGGTAAGCTAGAGATAAATCCCATCCTAAAGCTTCACTGTACCAAGATGGAGAAACATGGACCAAAGTATGTGTAAAGTAAGATGGAAAGTGCTGAATTCAAAAAAGAAGCCAAGAGGATTCCATAGGCATCAGAGGAAGAGCTAGAAGGAGGGAGTCAGAGGGGAGACTGAATGGGTACTGAGGAGGGGTAGCATTTGAGCTGTGGATTAACAGGATTAAGGCATGCAGATCACAGAGCTACCATATTAATTGCATTTGTGTATTTAATGATGTAATGATATGTTAATATGCCACATGTATAAAGATCTATACTTGACTGACCTGCAACAGTATTCATTCATTGTTCATTCATTTAATAGATATTTATTTAGTGCACATCACAGATAGGTGTCTGTTCCAGATGTTAAGAAGATTACAACAGACAAGCAAAGTCCCTATCTTCATTGAGCTTAGATTCTGGAGGGTGATATTAATTAATGTTAAAAATAAAAGGATTCTGAGCCGGGCGCAGTGGCACACGCCTGTAATCCTAGCACTTTGGGAGGCTGAGGCAGGAAGATTGCGAGTTCAAAGTCAGCCTCAGCAACTTAGCGAGGCCCTAAGCAACTCAGTGAGACCCTGTCTCTAAATAAAATACAAAAAATACAAAATAGGGCTGGGGATGTGGCTCAGTGGTGGAGTGCCCCTGGGTTCAATCCCCAGTACCAAAAAATAATAATAATAATAAAAAATAAATAAAAGGATTCTGAAAGATTTTGTGCAATATGAGCCTAATTTTAATGTGTGTGGACATAAAAACATATGTATGATGATAAAAATGAGATCATGCATAGTTATATATAAATAAGAGAAAGTGAGGGAGCTACTGCAACAGAAATTTAGGATACTAAAGTATTAACAGTGATCATATTTCAGTGGTGGAATTACATTTTCTTTTATCTCTCTGATTTTCCATTTTGGGGTGCAATAAGCTTGTGTTTTATTGCAAAAATGAGAAAATTGTGTAGAACTTGTGTGCAATCAAGCAACTAAGTGCTAAGAGTTAGAATTTAACAGAAATTGCAAAGAGTCATTACCTACTTTCCTTATGCCCATTTCCTAAAATGGTTGTCACGTTTCTCTAACCCTGAAGGCCTCTTGATATTCAACTCTTTCCCCTACATCTGTTGCCATCCCCATTGTTTGTGGTCCATAAATCCTTTTATTTGATAAAATAAAATCTTCAGCTTGAGGGAAGTGCTTTCCCCAAAGACCACTTCAAAATCTGAAGCTTTAAGCTTTTAGAAGGAAAAAATACTCTATAAATGCAAATGATTCTGTTTCTACTTGCTTTATAGGTTAAGAGTATAGAAAATGTTCAAATAAAACTGACTAGAAAGTAGCTCATGGATTCTATAATGAAAACACATAAACATATACAAAGATTTAGTTTTTACTTGATGTAGGAACCTCCCATTTGTAAGAGTTATCCAGATACAAAAGTGTGGTTCTCTTCCGGGGCCCCAAATGCACAGGGATTGGCCCTGACTCACCAGCCCTCAGCCTGGAGCCTCAGCCATTGAATGCACTTGCAGAGCCAAATTCTAGGCTGAGGTTCAGGAAAAGTTTGTTTGTCATGGCATCTCTTCTGGCAGACACAAATGCCTTTTTTCCACTGAGGCCCAGTTTGTTTGGCATGACCTGGTTTATCTGGCACAGCTACTTAATGGTGCTCCAGCTTTCCAGACCTGCCTGCCTCTCACAAATAGGCTGGGTGTGGTGATTTCATAGGCTCACAGTTTAGATTATGAATTTTCACATTGACTTTCATTTATTTACTTTTTGATTTCCTATTTCAATTGTTCCTGTCTCTTCTTAATTTGAATGCTGGTAATTTTAACTGCAATTTTGAATTGCATGCATTTATTCCAAAAATATTTTTTTCACCCTGACTGTGATTATGGATACTCCTGTCATGTTGAGAAAAAAATCAATTTGCCTATGTAAGTTGTTAGATGATGAAGGTTTGGTGGAGGAGGGTATAATTTGAGGGATAATTTACATGGATTCAAGACTAAAGTTAAAAAAATATGGTTCCTCTTTGTGTTAGTCAGTTTTCTTCCACTATGATAAATGCCTGAGAAAAACAAGTTAAAGAAAGATTAATTGTGGATCATGGTTTCAGAGATTTCAGTCCACAGTTGCTTGACCCTGGTGTCATAGGCTTGTGGTGAGGCAGAACATCATGGCGGAGAGGGTGTTATGGAACAAAACTGCTTACCTCATGGCAGCCAGAAAGCAGAAGGGTAGGGTAGGGGCTAGGAACAAGATACAGTTCCCAAGGGCATGGCCCCAAGGAACCACTCCCTTCAACTAGGTCCCACCGCCTACAGTTTCCACCACCTCTCAATAATCAGTTCTGAATTAGTCCATTGATGAGGTCAGAGTCCTTGCTATTCAAACACTTCCGCAAAGTCCCACCTGTGAACATTGCTGCTTTGGGAACCAAGCCTTCAGCATATGAGCCTTTTGGGGCTATTTCATATCAAAACCAAAACAATCACCATTTTTATGATGGTTTCATTTGGTTACTTAAAATTAAAAAAATTCCATTGCTCTTAGAATAAAGTTCAAGTGCATTAGGATGGCCTATAAGACCTGGAACAGTCTGGTGCCTACTCTTCTGCAGCCCCAACACTCACATTCTAACTGCAACATAACCCCTTTGTTTATTTTCTCTGGAGCACTGAACTGTTTCACCTCTGGGTCTTCACATTGCATTTCTTCCTGGAGCACTCCACCCCCCTTCCTTTCTGTGTAACTCCTGCCTATTTTTTGGGCCTTGGCTCATAAGTGGTTTTCTCCAAGAAGCCTCCCCAAATCTCTTTAGTCTAGGGTAAGGTCCTGTCCTCTGAGTTGTGTCATCATGGCATGTCATCACCTCTTCACTTCTCTGTCTCCTCCATTTGTCTACAAAATTTCTGGAGAGTAGAGGCCATTCCTTTCTGTTGCCATTTTATCCCTTGCACCTAGCACACTACCTGGTGGGCACATAGTAGGTGCCCAGTAAAGGTTTCTTAATTGAATGCATGCATAAGAATGATTTGTTAAGAGAAGGAATCAGGATTTAAGTTGTTTTATGGGTTCTGTATGAGCATTCATTTAGGCACCTGAAATATCCAATTAATTGAGATTGAGCAAATATTGAACAGTATGTAACAACTGCTTCCACCTATGCCATTTCACTTGATCTTTCCTTAACTCTCTATTTTTCAGCTGAGGACCTTTAGGTTCAATGAGGATGAACATGGTAACCAATGAACAGAAAGAACTCTGAGCTTCAGAGACCTAATGCATTGCTCTTGGCCCTATAGCTGGGTGCTGCCTCTAAAAACATTTGACTCTTAGCATGCCCTGTTGCCACAGCCATCTCCTAGGCTATCATATTGGAACAGAGCTAGCCTTGAATTGCCTACATGAAAGGTAAATCTAAGACAGAACTCTAAATGGAATGCTAGAGGGGAGTTGGGGGTGGAAAGTCTGATCTAGGAACGAAGCCATCTGGTTCTTGTCTTACCTTTGTTACTAGTTGTTTTACATTGGACAAGTCACTTAGTCTCTGAGGACCTTAGTTTTCTCATCTATCCAAGGAGTAAAAATAACTGGATAACTTGTAGGGGCCTTTCAGCTTTAAATTCTACATTACTAAGCTTGCAAGCTGGTATGTGGCATCAGAATTACACAAAGATGACTGCTCAGGGTATCTTTAGGTCTATCTGAGACATCTCACCTCTCAGGGACTATATGAAATTGCATTCTGAAGGTAAGAAAAAAGAGAATAAGCACAGTTTCGTATCACCAATTTATTTACTTTTTTGTGCATACACAGGTAACAAAATAACTGCTCTGTGCTAGAGGAGAATTAAATGAAAAGAATAACTCTCAGGGAATATGCCACTGCTCTCATTATTGGCCCTTGAGTAAGCCCTGGAGGAATAAGCTCATCTTTTGCACACCTTCCCCAAATCTTAGAATAGACTCCTTCTAATGGACACTTATTTTAGGAAAATTGTTTGTAGCTCTGAATCTCCTGAAATTACCTTAAGCATTTAAGCAATTAGCAATCAGATTTCACATCTTATTGCTTCATGAGCAAATCTGAAATATAAAAATGCAAATTGCAGGAGTGAAAATAGATTTTAGGTTGTTTGCACATAAATTGATTTCTATGAACAATTAAAACTTGCCATATTTGTAATGGTTTTTAAAGGTGCTAAAGTAAATAGAATAATTATCTATCTGTGAACTTAGTAAAAGAATAAGAAGCTGCCATTCTAACTTAAAAAGAGAGAGTCAATTTTGGCTTTAAAGTAGCTGAAAACAAGGGATACTATAGAGTAAATTTAAAAATACATGTAATTTTAATAACCTTAGCATTATCATAGATCATATATCAGTGACTACCTTAAAATGCCCTTTAAAAATTGAAGTTGTGTAAAGGAACAAAAAGAAATTAAAGCTGTGAATGGTGGCGCAGGCCTGTAATCCCAGTGGCTCAGGACACTAAGGCAGGAGGATCACAAGTTCAAAACCAGCCTCAGCAACTTAGTGAGGCCCTAAGCAATTCAGCGAGACCCTGACTCTAAATAAAAGAACCCCAAAATACAAAGAACCCAATCAATAAATGGGCTGAAGAACTGGACAGACACTCTACAGAAGAAGATATACAGGAGATTAATAAATATATGAAAAAGTGTTCAACATCTCTAGTAATTAGAGAAATGCAAATTAAAACAACCCTAAGATTTCATCTTACTCCAATAAGAATGGCTATTATCAAGAACACAAACAATAATAGGTGTTGGTGTGGATGTGGGGGAAAAGGCACATTTGTACATTGCTGGTGGGACTGAAAATTGGTGCAGTCACTCTGGAAAGCAGTATGGAGATTTCTCAGAAAACTTGGAATGGACCCACCATTTGACCCATCTATCCCACTCCTCGGTTTATATCCAAAGGACTTAAAATCAGCATACTACAGTGACACAGCCACATCAATATTTATAGCAGCTCAATTCACAATAGGTAGATTGTAGACCAACACGGATGCCTTTCAACTGATGAATGGATAAAGAAACTTTGGTATAAATACACAATGGAATATTATTCAACCATAAAGAAGAATGAAATTATGGAATTTTGCAGGTAAATGGATGGAATTGGAGACTATCATGCTAAGTGAAATAAGCCAATCCCTCAAAACAAAAGGCCAAATGTTTTCCCTGATAAGCGGATGATGATACGTAATGGGGGTCGGAGGGTGGAGTGTAAGAGAAGAATGGAGGAACTTTGAAATATGTAGAGGGAAATGAGAGGGGAGGGAGCAGGGGTATGAAAGATGGTGGAATGAGACAGACATCATTACCCTATGTATATGTATGATTACATGAATGGTGTGAATCTACATCACGTAAAACCATAGAAATGGAAATTTATACCCCATTTGTGTGCAATGAATCAAAATTAAGTCTGTAAAAATTAAAAAATAAAAAATAAAAAACAAAAAAAAGAAAAAGGGCTGGGAATGTGGCTCAGTGGTTGAGTGCCCTAGAGTTCTATCCTTGGTAAAAAAAAAAAAGAAAAAAAAAAAAAGAAAGAAAGAAAAGAAATTCAAATTAACTGGGAGCTTGAATTTGTAGATTAGTTGGGAGTTAAAATGTAACCTTGGCCAAAATAATAGAAAGTTAAAGAGAAAGTGAGATTTATTTTTTTCCTGTTTTCTTTCTGTGTGAATCTGAAACTTCATCCAAAGTCAGGAATCTATTTTTTTCTGTCACCAGCTGCCTATGTCAATTTAGGGAAATCACTTTATCTCTCTGTTGAGAAAGTTGCCATGCATGGAATTACTATTTTATAAAATGAGTTAAACCTTAGTAACTTCAAGAAAATGATGGCAATATCCCAACAGGAATGACAGCCTAGATTGCAGCCTTATTGCAGGTTAAATAGATTCTGAAAATAGATGCTCACTTTTCATGGAAAAATCATGCATTTTGTTTTCCTGTTGGATCAACTTCCTATATTAAGATGGGATCTCTACTATGAAAATGGCCTGACCATTGGCACTCTGTGAAGTGGATACTAGAAGGCCAAACCTCACAGATCACAGATGTGTGAAAATTCCTGAAGATATTAACTAATGGGGCAAAGTGTAGAACCTAGTCCTTTAATAAATGAAGAATCAAAAGCTATGTTTCTAGCAGGGCTTTTGAAGTATTGAGACATCTCATGGAAAATGGATCTCTTTTCCCTTTTAGGAATATTGCATATTTTTTAAGAAGTTAATTAAGAACAGCATTGTTTGTGTTGACAACAAATCAATAACATTCCAGAGCTTTAAGCACCTTTCTCTAAAGAATATACTCAAGTGAGAAATCTATTTTCCTTGTTCAGAAAATTGCCAGTTTGATTTGTCTCAATGAGAATGTAAAAATATGTATCATCTATGGACCGCAGTGTTTATTTCATCTTTGAAACTCAGAAGAAAGCAAGGAATGAGGGGGAGCTTTAGTGGAGTGGAACTTTGCTTAAGCTACAAAATATTAACAACAATGTAGATTTAGGGAGCCAGGTTCAATTCAATTCAAGGTTAGCTGTAGTCTGAAGGTTTATGTCCCCTGTCCCCATAATTCATATGCTGATATCCTGAACCCCAAGGTGAGGGTATTAGGCGATGGAACCTTTCTAACCTTCATGATTAAGTCTTGAGGGTGGAATCCTGAATGGGATGACTGCCCTATTAAAGGAAATCATGACAGCTTGTCACTGCATTCACACATGGGCAAGGGAAGTGGTTCCCGTAGGAGGGATCGGCTAGCTGCAAAATCAAAGCTATGAAATTTATTTATCGAAAATAACAACAGAAGACAGAATTATTAAAGGCAGGGGCAAGACTGACTGAGCCATCCTTTAGGGTCTGGCGCTAACAAAGGAAAGAAGCCGTGCTTATTTTATTTATAGTGGTACAGATCAAAAGGGGACTGTAGGAGCTTCTTCTGTGGAAAACAGGATTGGGGGTGGAGTTAAGCAAGCCATTTGGCTCTAGCAGGTCATTTCCATATCCAGGGCTTGCATGTGAACTTCAGTGGTGAACCAACTCAGAATAACCACATGACTCAGGCAGTTCCTGAGGACAGATCCTCCTGTCTAATAGCTCAACCAGGCTTGGTTCGTATACAAGACACGGGTGGCTCCCTGCAACAGCTGCCTTACCCTCTCCACCATATGAGGATGCAGTGAGAAGGCACCATCTATGAACCAGGAATCAGGCCCTCACCAGACACTGAATCTGCCAATGCCTTAATCCTGGACTTTTCAGCCCCCAGAACAGTGAGAAAAAAATACATTGGTTGTGTATAAAGTACCGAGTGTATGGTGTTTTGTGATAGCAGCCCAAACAGACTGAAATAAGCTTGAACCAGATGTTCAGGAGTGAATCCATGGAGCTCCATAATGAGCTACAAGAGCCAACTGAAGGAGAAAAAGATGATGAGAAAGAGTGATTCAGTTAGTACAAAATGAAAGGTGTCTCAGAATAAAGAATGATAGGGAGGGTATGAGGAATCGTAAAAAATATGAATGCTACGATGGGAGGTCACTAAGGCTATCAACATGAGGTCAGAGTGCAAGGGACCTGGTAAATTTGAGGTTGGTGATTATTCGTGAGTATACTTGACTTGCTATAGAACATGCACTCCTGAAAAATAGTGTGAAAATCTAATTGTCATAAAGTAAAAACATTTTTTGTTCTCAGTTATTGGATGGATGTTCATGTGTGGAAGAGAAAGCATACTCTGGCAACACGAATACCAACCTCCTAAATTATTTCTTTTGAAATTCAAGAATTTTTTTCATGGTGAATTTGGAACTTAGATCAATGGACAATGGAATCAGGTAATTGAGAGCGAGAAGCCCGCATCCATCATAGTTTTGGATGTGGCATCACAAAAGGACAGAATGTTCCCAACTGAATGAAGCCCTTGACATTGTTCAGTTCAACTCCTCATCCTCAAGGTTAAGCAGCAGGTCACTGAGAGTTAACCAAAGCTTGAGCAATTTGACCTTGGTCCACAGCTGGCTGTTTGGAAAGTCAGGGGTAGAACCTGATAGTCCTCCCTCCCACACCAGACGCATTATCTGGGCTCCCTTAGACTGGGTGGTGCAGCGTGAGGAGAGGGGAATACGGCCACAGCACTGCCACACACTGTTCTCCAGGACCCTCTCCCTTCTCAAAGACGTGTGATTCTATGTCATCGCTGCAGCTGCTGTTTTCTAAGACTGCTGCCTGAAAGGATTCATTGTAAGAGCAGGAAGCAGCCAAAAAACAAATAACTGTTATTGGCTCTCAAATGGCCAGGGACTTCAGTAATATATCTTAGAGAAGGAAATAGATAATGTTAAAAGAAGAAATTTATCCTCCCAGAAAGCAATAAAGCTTTAAAACTGAGTGCCAAAAAAAACACAACAACTCAGTTTCTCCTCAGTTCTTCGGGAATCTATCACAGGTGGCACCTTAAATGGGTCCAAGTTTCGTGGGTACCAGGAAACCACAAGTGTGATGTGTTCGAAGATGCTGTCCAGCTCCCAAAACATGTCATTTTGTTCCAGCTTTCTCTTCTTTGCATGCCATTTAACTTAGCTTCTCATCATTTCTTCTTGGAGATTGCACATAGATCTCTGGTTCCCTAGAAATGAGCCTTTATTTGTAACTGTGGAAATTATGCATTATGTGAGAATTCAGAGTGAGAGATTTAATCAAATTCTCAAGCACCACTTTATTTACTCTCTGCAAACATCATAGTGCTGATCTATAGGTGACAACTCTGATTTTAATCTCAGTATTTGAAAATTATTTTATTCATAAGTAGTAGTCTTACATCACTTGTTTCTTCTTCTGATCTCTGACCCCCCTTTTATAGCATGTAGATTTCTAGCTTAAAGTGTTTCACATCGTGTGCACTCATATAAAGTCTTTCACGTGGCAAAATTTTTAGCTGGGTCATTCAAAGAAGAATAGGAAAGATTAAAAGAGAGCTCCTAAACTATCTTTGAATAGAAATCACACTCTGATGACAACATTGTCTAAGTTTTAAGCTACATGTAAAATATCAAATAAAAAATCCAAATAACCATCCTGCGCTTAATATAGACAGAGCCATAGAATCAAAGAATGCTAGGGCTGGAAGAAATCTTAGAACTTCTGGGGAAGTTTTCTTATTTTAGACATGAAGAAATTGAAGCCCATAACAGACAGATAAGAGGAGGATTAGCCAGGAGTGACCTCAACTGCCAATCTGTGAAGAGCAGGAAACATCACTAGGGTCACTGGGAAGTCAGAACCAGATAACTCAGGTCTCCATACACAACATCTTATTACTTTGTGCATAATTAGTTGAAAGTTGACAGTCTGCTAAAATATCTAAGCTAAGGAATGCATGATGTAGTAAGTCAACCAAGAGCTTGTGACTTAGGGCTGGGGATCTTGCTTAGTGGTTGATTACTTCATACCTAGCAGGCATGAAACCCTGGGTTCATTCCCTAGTCACACACGCACGCACGCACACACACACACACACACACAAAGATATTTTGTTATTTGAAATTTTATTTCTTTGTTTGCCTTCAAGCACATTATTATTTTTCAAGCACACTGACTTTTAAATTCACCAGAGGACAAGAAGTACAGAAGAATGAGTGAAATTTTCTTAAATATTTTTTTGAAAATATTAATCCTACTTTGGTCAATGGGAAATACATAAGTGATCAATTTTCTTTCTGAAAACAAATATTCTAAAGTTCATTCTTTCTATATTCCTGCACAATGGCAAAGTGAAAAAAAATAATGGCTGACAGAATGCCAAGTCATCTGCATGCCTCACATACCCACACTTGTCAGCCAAGTGCCAAGATCACAATGAGACACTGGCTTTCTAGATCAGGGAGCTTTGCTATGCTCCTATCAGTGGATATTATTCAACAAATGGTGATGCTGTGCCTGTGCCGGGATGCTGGGGACTACCCAGATAAACAGTGACATGGTCCCTCCCGCACAGCTTACACTGTGGTTGTGAAAAAGACCTGCCAATGCTAACAATACCATAGACTGGTTCTTTCCAAAGATAACTAGAGGTCTCTGGGAACACAGAAGTTGGAAAGCCGATAGAAACCAAAAGGGCTTCACAGAGGACATTACATCTGAGCTGGTAATTGAAGGAAGAACAGGAGTTTACTGGAATAGAGTAGGGCAAGAAAGTGGAACCAAGAGGGCCTCTGGGAACATCAGCATATGCAAAATAGCCTAGAAGTTTGGAAACTTCCTAGTCAAAGTTTTCAACTACAACATTAATATTTAATATTACTTTAACACCAAAAAATAATAATCACCGAATCAATAAATTGGCTAAGGAAGTGAGCAGATACTTCACAGAAGGAATACAATTGATCAACAAATACCCTGAAGAAATGCTCAACATCTCTAGCAATTAGAGAAATGCAAATCAAAACTTCTCTAAGATTTCATCTCATTCTGGTCAGAATGACAATTATCAAGAATATAAGTAAAAATAAATGTTGGCCAGGATGTGAGGAGAAAGGTACCCTCATACGTTGCTGGTGGGACTAAAAATTAGTGCAACCAAAATTAGTGCAATGAAGATTCCTCAGAAAACTTGGAATGGAACCATGATTTGACCCAGCTATCCCATTCCCAGGTTTATACCCAAAGAACTTAAAATCAGCATACTACAGTGACACAACTATATCAAAATTTGTAGCAGCTCAATTCACCATAGCTAAACTATGAACCAACCTAGAAGCCCTTCAACAGATGAATGGATAAATAAAATGTGGTACATATACACAGTAGAATATTACTCAGCCCTTAAAGAATGAAATTATGGCATTTGCAGGTAAATGGATGGAATAAGAGAATATTGTGCTAAGTGAAATAAGCCAATCCCAAAAAAGCCAAAGTCCAAATGTTTTCTCTGATAAGTGGATGCTGATCCATAATGGGGTTGGGTAGGGAAGAATGAAGGAACTTTGTATTATGCAGAGGGCAGTGAGGGGAGGGGTGGGGCAGAGGGGATGGGAAAGGCAGTAGAATGAGACAGACCCTATATACATGTACAATTACACTATTGGTGTGACTCAGCACTATGTACAGCCAGAGGAATGAGAAGTTATGTTCCATTTGTATACAATGTGTGAAAATGCTTTCTACTCTTATGTCTAACCAATTAGAAAAATAAAAAGAAAAATTTAAAAAGCATCAGCAAAAAGGTGAGGAGATATAATGGGCATATGGCAAATGATACACCACTCAAATCCTCTGATGAGTCAAAAGGACTTATTCCCCCAGCTACAGAGGGTGATGCTGAGATGGTCCCCACTGTAAGCACATGGCACAAAAGTGACGGAGGCAGGAGACAGGAAGCAAACCTTGGATCAGCAAGCTCTTCTTTATTCTGCAGCGAAGTCAATCCATCAGGCAGGGGAGGGCTCTTATTCTGGATATGGAAATGGCCCCTGGGTTACAAAAGGAGTCTGAGTTCCACAGTTTACAATGAGGGCAAATTAATCATTGGGGAGACTGCAGACCTGCTGTTCAGACAGTCAGGGACCTAGTTGTGCAGGTTAAAATTTTAACTCAGGAAGGCAGTTGTAAAAAGTTTAAAACTCATTGTCACTGGGAAAAGCTCTTCTTTCCCCTGGGACCCATTGTAACCTAGAGCCTCACTGTTTGCTTTTCTCCTTCCAGGACTCATCTGCAATGGGAAAGGGTAAAGTCCAGGGCCCTGAGTTTCAGTATCTGCCTCCTCTCTTCAGGGCCCATTGTGGTTGGAAAGGAATGGATATTTGCTTTTGGTGGAGATGCTGGGGATGAACCCGGGATGGGAGGAAGATTTGCTCTTTTCCCTCAGGGCCCATAGTTACTGGGAAAGGATTTACTGGGAGAGGCTTAGTGTTTGGCTAATTCCCCCTCCCTTCTCCTGAGCCACATTATCCCTCCATTTTTCCCAGGGAGCTCTCTTGTAGGAATTTTATTTTCCATAACTGTTCACGCACCTATCAGCCTTTTCTAGGAATGCATGGAGTTCCCTACCCCAGAAGCTACTTTTTTTCTAGGCACATCCAATGACTGGTCATGGTGGAGGTGTCCCCCCCTAGAGACAATGCTGCAAGGCTAATTTCTATTTCAGTGCTCCTGAGGGTCCAATGAGGCCATCTGCATCACAGCCTGACTACTTCCTCTGCCCAATTCTGCTTCTATCCCTTATCATGACTGTTAATCCCAAAAGCAGGATTCAATCAGCTTCTAGCTTGCATGCAAATCTCCATCTCAGAGTCTCCTTCCTAGACACAGGGGGATAAATAAATATTACAAGACAGATAGAGATGTACACATGTCACATTTCAACAAACAAAGAGCCTGTCCAGCTAGTACTTACCAAAGGGGTGGTGGGGTGGTGTGAAAAGCTAGGATGGGTCACCAGTTCATGGCAATCACATCTGAAAATTTCCTTCTAGCTCTTCTACTAAGAACAACTTCACCCCCTTTCAATCTTCCTGACAGCCTCCAAACATTTTCCCCATTCCTACCTTCAGGGGCTTTTCTTTCTGCGGCTCTAGCCTCCAGATGACATGTCTGTAAGCAACCAGACCAATTCTTTTTGGGGATCCTCCAGATATTTTCTCTAGCCCACATAGAATGCTCTGACCAGATTCTCAGTGTGGTCCTCAGTCTGCCTGAATCAGGTGCTTGTTTAAAATGCAAGAAGCAGGCTCCACTCCTGTCTATCAATTCAGGAGGGGAAGCAAGGATGGGGTAAGGGTGGGGAGCAAGATCAGCATTGGAACGAGCTCCCCAGGAGGTCCTCATGCCCACTCAAGTTTTAAAATTTGAAAATATTTTCCTCTGACAATCTGGGAGTGTATTAAAGAGGAACAATGGTAAGTGTTTCTGAACTGCCTATTGAGTCCATTGTTATATGTAATTTGAGAGCTTTAGAATTTGTGATGAAAATAGTGTAGACATTTTTAAAAAATTATTTTTGTGAGGATATTGGGGCTTCAGCTTACTCTCAGTGGTAGGATGGCAGGTGCCTTAATCTAGCCAGGCTTCAGAAATCAGAAAAACCTGCCTCTGTCTGGGGAGGTTCTGGGGTGTTGGTTGGTCTGGGGCAGGGTGTTGAGGGCCACTTTTTCTGAGGCGCCAAGGCAGCTTGCTGATAGACAGGGGTGGGTTCTGTCAGGTCATTTTCAAAAGCTTAGCTCCACATTTCTAGTCAGCTGGAACTAGAGGAGGAACAAGTATGTAGGACTGAGTTTTAGCCAGGTTGCAGCAAACACAAATTTGCCAAGAGCATTGAAATTCACACTACTGCAGTTGTGGGAAATGCTTTTATAAATACATAAACACGCATGGGAGGAAAACTAGCCTCTTCAACAAATGGTGCTGGGAAACAGGAAATCCATATGTAACAGAATGAAATTGAACCCCTATCTCTCACCTTGCACAAAACTCAACTCAAAGTTGGTTAAAGACCTAGGCATCAGAGACTTACACTTACAAAAGTAAAAACAGGCCCAACTCTCCAACGTGTTGGCTTGGGAACCCAATTCCTTAAGAAGACACCTAAAGTGCAAGAAGTAAAATCAAGTTTCAATACATGGGAGGGTATCAAACTGAACATCTTCACGGCGAAGGAAACAATCAAGAACCATGTACAGAGATCCTACAGATAGGGAGAAAATCTTTACTGCCAGTACCTGAGAAAAGGCAACAATTTCCAGGAAATACAAAGAACTCAAAAACTTAACACCAGAAAAATAAATAACACCATCAATAAATGTGCAAAGGATTCAAACAAATACTTCACAGAAGAAGAAATACGAATGGTCAACAAATATATGAAAAAATATTCAAACTTTCTAGTAATTAGAGAAATGCACATTAAAACTACACTGAGATTCAATCTTATTCCAGTCAGAATGCCAGTTATAAGGAATACAAGTAACAATAAATGTTGTCAAGGATGTGGGGAGAAAGAAACTTTCATACATTGCTGGTGGGACTGCAAATTAAGCAGTATGGAGAGTCCTTAGAAAACTTGGAATGATTTGATTCAATTATTCCACTCCTTGGTCTATATCCAAAGGACTTTAAAAAACAGCATACTACAATAAAGCAGCCACATCCGTGTTTATAGCAGCTCAACTTGCAATAGCCAAGCTATGGAAATCTGTATGTCCTTTACGGATAAATGGATAAAGAAAATGTGGCATTTATACACAATGGACTAATACTCAGCCATAAAGAAGAATGAAATTATGGCATTTGCAGGTAAATGGATGGAGCTGGGGCATATCATGCTAAGTGAAATAAGCCAACCCCCAAAAACCAAAGACCAGATGTTCTCTCTGATTTTTGGATGCCCACACAGAACAAGGGATGTTGAAGAGGGGAATAATAGAAAGCCATTGGCCTAGACAAAGGAAAATAAAGGGAAGTGAGCGGGAAGGGAATAGGAAAGACAGTAGAATTAATCGAACATAACTCTCCCAGCCTTGTATTAGTATACACGACCAGGGTAACTCCACATCATGTATGACCACAAGAGTGGGAACCTAAATAGAATAAGTTATACTCTATGTGTGTAGATTCTGCCAAAACACATTCTACCATCATTTATAACTAAAAATAAAAAATAAAAACATTTTCAAAAAATCAATCATAATTGAATTATGAATTAATTGATTGTGTTTAATTAAGCACTCCTCTTTTATATCACAACTTTTAGACACATAGCCAGCTGTGCAGCCATTACCACAGTTGATGCCAGGACACTTCCCTTATCTCCAAGATCCTGTAGTGCCCCATCTGCAGTCACTCTCCACCCACTGCTCCTGGTGTGAGGCAACCCTGGTGTCACCGTCGATCAGCAGTGCCTTTTGCAGAATTTCCTATCCATGAAACCATCCTGAATGAGCTCTTTAGTTGAAGGATATCTTCACTGGATATAAAATCCTTGCTCACAATTTTCTCTTTCAGCAATTTATCTTGCAATTTCTAATAACTTTTGTGATTATTCTTATCTTTGTTTCTGTGTGATGTTTGGTTTTTCTCTAGCTTCTCTTGAGGGTCTTGCTTTCTTAACAGTTTCAGGCAATTTGTGTGTGTGCACGTGGTGTGTGTGTAACGCTTGGGATTCTTCAAGTTTCTTGCATCTGTGGATTTATGATTTCATCAACTATTTTGCCATTCAGATATTTTTAGTGCCTCCATGCCTTCATCTATGAGGTCCAAATAATGATAGTTTCTACTTTATAAGGTTACTATTTAAGATCGTGCATTTAATTGTCTCAGCACAACATTTGATACTTAAAACATGCTCCAGAAAACTGTTTACGTCAGTAGAATGACATATAATTAATTATTCCAACCTGGTCTAATTTGAGATTGGATTGGGTATTATAAACATTTATGCTGGCATAGGCATGGACCAAGATGCTTGCTGACAAACTGGGACATATGGCCATATATGAGAATAAAAGCTGACTGGTTCAGCTTCCATGTGTGTCTTGGGACACTGCTCTGGTGTAGTGGACCCTCCTCTCCACATCTGACCCCTTAACAAGTGAATTTGCTCTTAAAGTGAAGCGAGAGTACTTGGATTCTACCTTGAACCAGGACACCATGGAGTTATTTGGTATTTGACAACCGAGCCTCAGTTGTTAAAAAATGCTAATTGACAGACTTTATTTTTTGGAATAGTTTTAGGTTTACAGAAAATTAAGCCGTTAGTGAGTGTTCCCACATATCCCTTCTCTCTCTTGCTCTCAGACTCCCTCATTATTAACATCTTGCATCAGTGTGGTACATTTGTTTTTTTTTTCAAAATCCATGAGCCAGTGTTTATCCAGTTTTCTGGCATTAGAGTTCATTCTTTTGTGGTTCATTTTGTGGGTTTTGACAAATGCATACCACCACATATCTGCCATTATAGTGCCATGCAGGATAATTTCACGGCCTCAATAATTCCCTGTTCTCCACCTTTTCACCTCTCTCCTCTAGTCTCTGGGAACTATCAATCTTTTTACTGCCTCAGCAATTTTGCCTTGTCCAGAATGTTGCACAGTTGTATCCTGTAGTACATAGTTTTTTCTAAGGGGCTTCTTTTGCATAGCAATATGCATTTAAGGTTTTTCCATATCTTACAGTAGCCAACAGCTCATTTCTTTTTATTGCTAAATAATATTCCCTTGAAAGGATATAGCACTTGGTTTACTCATTCACCTATGGAAGGACATGTTGGTTGCTGCTGAATTTTGGCAATTATGAATAAAGCTGCTCTAAACACTCACATGTAGGTTGTTGTGTAGACATAAGTTTTCCATTCATCTGGGGAAATACCAAGAATCATGGTTGCTGGATCATATGCTAAGAGTATGTTTAGTTTTATAAGAAACTGCCAGACTGACCTCCATAGTAACTGTACCACCAATGAATGAGTTTCTGTTGCTCCACAGCCTTGTCAGCATTTGGTATTGTCAGTTTTGTTTTCCAGCCAGTCTAGTAAGTGTATAATGATATCACATTGTGGTTTGAATTTGTAATTCCCTGAGGACATATTACATCAGTATATTTTTCACAAGCTTATCATCTGTATGTCTTCTTTGGTGGTATGTCTGTTCAGATAGTTTTCCTATTTTTAAATGGGGTTTTGGGTTTTCTTATTTTTTTAATTTCATGAGTTCTTTTTATATTTTGGACACAAGTCCCTTGTCAGATATGTATTTGCAAATATATCAGATATATGTTTGCAAAAAACACAGATATACCTTTTGCAAGGCCCATCTGTGACTTGTCTTTTTATTCTCTATGTCTCGAAATATGTTTATATCCCACCATTTTGGAATCCAATTGCATGTCTATTAGACTACTTGATATTGTCCACAAGCCTGTTTTATTTTTTCAGCCATTTTCTCTCTACATTTCAGTTTAGTTTCAATTACTAGATCTTCAAGTTCACAGATCTTTTCTTTTGCCCTAATTTTCTGTTAATTTCATTTAGTGAATTTCTCTTTCCACACACTGAATATTTCCATCACTAAGAATTTCTTTGTTTCTGTTGGACATTTTTATGTTTTTCATTTCTCATTACTTTAATGTTTTCCTTTATATATTTGAGCATAGTTATAGAAGCTATTTTTATTTCTTTGCCTGCTAATTCCATTAATTGCTATCATTTTTGGATCCATTTCTACTAACTGATTTCCTCCTAAGTTACAGGTCACATTTTGCGGCTGCTTTTCATGCTTAAGCATGCTAGACATTTTGAATTTCAGAATATTGAATACTGGATTTTTTTTTCTTTAAGTAGTGTTAGACTTTGTTTTGTAGGCAGTAACACTATATGATCATCTTCATCCTTCCATGGCTTATTTAAAACTGTTAGGGCAGGTTTGGAGCAAACTTTGCTTACTTATTAAATTTATCTTAGTTTTGAGGTGTGGCTCTTTGGAGAGCCCACCAACTGCCCTGGGTACTCTCCACTCTGGCTGATCAGAATATCAACGTCTCCCAGACTGCTGAGCTCTGGAAATTGTTCAGGTTACAGTTCTGCAGTCATTCTTTGCCTCGACTAGAGGAATTTCACCCTATTTTTCCCACACAAAGGCTCATTCTGTTGCTGCACAATGGAAACTCATTAGTTGAGAGGCAAGGCAGTGGTAGAGAAAGAAATTTATTACAATGAGCTAGCTCATTGGAAGATGGTGGAATAAAGGGTCATTTTTCCAGGAAGCTGACAGGAGTGGTGTATGGGTGATAGTGACTGGTGGGCACTTTCTCATGGGTGGAGGTTTTATAGCCAAATGAGGCACATCTCATCTTTTAATATTTTCTTTTCTTTATGTTTCTATATCTTTATTCTATTTTTGTTATTGGTGCTTTACAATACACACTAGTGGGATTCATTGTGATATATTCATGCATGTACATAACATAATTTGATCAATCCCATTCCACAGTGCTTCCCCTTTCCCTTCCCTCCTCCCTTCCCTAATCTCCTTTCTCTACTCTACTGATGTCTCTTCTTTTATTTTTTAAATTAGTGTGTAAAAGTGAGACCACTGAGAGACACATCTGATTTTAATGTTTTGGTCTCAAGATGTTTTTCAGTTAGGCAAATCTCAACAATAAAGATTATTATTTCCTCCAGATCTCTTGTCACTGACTAGTTTATCTACATGCAGTTCCTGACATATTACACAATGGATAAGCTGGAGCAGGTAGCTGCCCAGAGTCTCTGCTGCTGATCACCAAACTCACCATAATGAAACAAAGAATACTTCCCCTGATAGTTGCAAAGGACAAGAGTCACATGAAATTGAATAGGGAGTCAACCATGAGATCTGGTCTTAATTCTTGGTTTCACTATAAGCTAATGGTTTAAGATTAGCAATGAACTGCTGGGTGCAGTGGTGCACGCCTGTAATTCTAGCAGCTCAGGCTAAGGCAGGAAGACTGTAAGTTCAAAGCCAGTCTCAAAGACTTAACAAGGCACTTAGCAACTCAACCAGACCCTGTTTCTAAATAAAATATATATAAAAAGGACTGGGGATGTGGCTGAGTGGTTAAGTACCCCTGGGTTCAATCCCCAGTACCAGGAAAAGAAAAAAAAAAGAAAAAAAAAAGATTAGCAATGAACTCAAGAGGAACTCTGAGAAAAGTTTGAAACTTTTTTCTGCCTGGTCAATTCCAGCTGCCTTTGCTTCCCTGAACTTCAGTCTCAGTCTCTTCAATTGGGTGATTCTCTGTGCTTTTCCTGGGACTCCCATCCCCCCAATACTTTCCTTAGGTCAACTCCAGATGGAAAGCCAAAATGATCCTAAGACTCAACAAAATACACTAAATATTTGTTTATAAACATTGAACTTCCAGCAGTACAGGACTGTTTATAAACAAATATTTAGTATTTTTTGTTGAGTTTAGAATTATAGCAGTATCATAATTCTAGTTCCAATTACTAATCATGGTAGAAAGTAGAGTTCCCAATAGTTAATGTTTTAGAATTATGCAATCTTTCTCCAGCTGTGGTTGAGAGTTTATTCTAGCTCTGAGCCAGCACTGTTGACAACTGCTAAGAAGCCTAGGCAAGAGAGGCCCCTGTGGATCCCACACTTTAGAGAAGCACAAGTATACACACAAATGAAGTTCCTAGGAGCAGAGGGGCAGTGGGACCTCTGTCCACTGAGATCTGGTGCTTGGCACCGACCATGGCCCATGTATGACCTGCACTGCCCAGGCACAGGGGATGCTTCTGGCCATCCCCTTGCCCCATGTTTTGGACTTGGGATACTACAAAATAAAAATTCATCTGAATGCCACAAGGGTTTCTGGTGTTTTGCCACTGCTAATTTTAGGGACAGACACTTCTTTAGGGTGTTAGAAGAACAAATTAGCCTGCTAAAATTCTTCCTCTCAAACAGCTGAATATAATAAACTCTCATTGATCATTTATCATTTGCAAATAATGCCAATATTTATTGTCTTTCCTCTCCTTGTGTTATAATTTTTGTACCAATACTTTCACAAAATTTCTATAGTATTCATAACATTTGCACATGGCAGCTGGGAAATATTTTAATAATTAATGTCTGTAAAATGTGCATGAATGTGTTTGTATACATAGTACATATATAATGTGATACTTATAGTTTGCCTCACCAACTAGGTAAATATTGAGTCCTAGAATTTTGAATACAATGAATTTTATTAAAATATTTATTAAATACATATGTAAAAAATAAAACTAGTAAAAAGGCAAATTTTATAATTCCAGCATTATTTAAATACTTCTAATTTAACATTTTGATATCAGCAAGCGATAATGTATACTTTGAATTTTAATAGGTAATTTTGAATAGTTCCAAAGAAATATTTCAGAAACATGAAAATAATTTTAATATTTAATTTAAAAATTTGAAAACATTTATTCAAATTTGTAGACTTTGGATAAGTTATGTTTTAATATCTTTATCACTGGGAATGAGTGCAGGTTGAAATCATGATAAATGCAGAAAATATAAAAATGTAGTTCTGTTAAGTAACTAAAAGGGAAAAATGAATGTCATTATGAAGATGTGTATTTTCAAGGCAGGAGGATTTGTTAAAGAGAGGGGCTTTTATATAACAATTACCTTGATTTGTAACTGTTTAATATTCACACATACGGTGGGAGAGCCCTGGTTAGTACTCCTACTCTGGACTCCATGAGCCTGAGGAGTGGCTTCCATGAGAGGGATGCAGACAGAAGCACCTCATTAGTTGAGAGAGGGTCCCATTATGCGTGTTGTACTCAGACTGGGCAGGTGACAGAGGAAATATAGAAAGATTGTTGGAAAACCCTGATCTCGAGAATTTCTAGTTACAGCTCTGCTGCTGGGGCTACTTTCACCAGCCAGTGGTCCTGTGGTCAGTGTTGAAGGCAGGAAGTCTCAGCTTTGGGGCAGAATTCCAGCCAGCAAAGAACTAAACTGTGAGCAGGGTCGCTGAAGCAGACACCTGTCTGTTCATTCAGAAAGGTCAGAGTTGGTGAGGGTGGTGGCTGGGATGTGTGTGGGGTCTGGTGGAGAATAGACAGGAAATGCCATCCCCTCTGGTGGTCTCAATAGCACACCAGCACTCTTGCATTCAGGCTTCCAGGGGCCACTTGTACCCAACTCTTGAAATGCTTCATACACTGGTCAGGATTGGCCCAGGCTCTGAGCTGATGGAAAACATCATTGACTCCTGTTCAACAGGGTAGGAAACAAAAAATACTGGGGAATATTTTTATCTATCCCATGTGATTAAGAATAGACTTTGCAGTAATGTTTTATAAACAGTTTAGTCATAAGCACCTCGCTAGGCATGTCTCCTATGACAAAATTTATGTTCTGTCTGTGTTCAGCTCTGCTGGGTTACGTTGGCTGAACCAAGATTGATGGTGTGTTGTCTTTGTGCCAATTGCCAAGCTAGGCACTTGGGGGACTCTGGGCAGGAGAGACCAGCTATCAGCTTTTAATGTACTGCTTCAGCTGTGTGAGGAAATCATGCCTATGAGAAACAGTCACTGAAACAAATCAGAGACACTGAGAAAGAACCATGTGGGAACATTCATTTGGCTAGCAGATAGTGCATCTTTTTCCCCAAACTGATCATCTGAGTAAACACTGCTAGCAAAGCCCAAATTGATGACTGCCTTTCCCACAGTGAAACATGAGTGCCAGTTATGAATCAGCCAAGGCCCATGATCTACTGGCGGGGAGGAACGGTGCCATGTTCATGACTGTGTCCCTACTGCTTAGACTGGTGGTTCCCAGGCTGTCCATCACAAACACCAGGCAGCTCTTAAAAATATTGCTGCTTAAATCTCACTCCAGACCAATAAGTCAGAGTCTCTTGGTCACCGAGCACTGGCACATTCTATTTTTTTAAAGCTTCCCAGGTGATTGTTACATGTAGTGGAGGCTGCTGTTGCTAGCTAGCTATAGAGCTAGCTATCCATTCGTAGTAATTGCAATGAACATTCAATAACCTGAACTTGGAGTGAGTAGGTTTACTAATACTTTGAGAGAAAGAAAAGAATGAGGAGAGGGCTGCCTCTTTCCAGTTGGCAAACTACAGATAGACTGGTTTGTTTAAGTGTGCAATATCATGGCAATCAAAGGGAATGGTGTGTGTGTGTGTGTGTGTGTGTATGTGTGTGATTTTAGTCTCTATTGTTCAGCAGTGAGGTGACAGCCTTTCTAAGACTGCCTTTTCGAGCCAGATGTCCAGGGCTGTGGTGAAATCATTAGAATTTTTAAATGGTACTACACTGCTGGTTTGTGGGATAGACAAACTCTGTTTCCATTTGCCCATTTGCTCATTTGTCTAACACAGATACAGTTTCCTCTGGTACCTCGTGTAAAGCTCTCCAAGTGGCTCTGGCAGAGGGATACGAATGGCTGGTCTCTGTGTATTAAATGCACTCCATACAACTCGGTTCTGCAGTTTTACATTTTTTGTCAAAATGTGGGACTGGGCCGGGCGCGGTGGCGCACACCTGTAATCCAAGCGACTTGGGAGTCTGAGTCAGGAGGATCACAAGTTCAAAGCCAGCCTCAGCAACTTAGCGAGGCCCTAAGCCACTCAGTGAGACCCTGTCTCTAAATAAAATACAAAATAGGGCTGGGGAGGTGGCTCAGTGGCTGAGTGTCCCTGAGTTCAATCCCTGGTTCCAAAAAAAAAAAAAAAAATGTGGGACTGGGCTTCAGGGGGGCCCTACCTCATATATTTTTTTACTTGTTTAATATTACAGAATTATGTGTGGGTTTGTGTGCAAGGTGGATATTAAAACATTGAACTAACATTTCTAACGAGAGCATCAATGAATGTATTAAGAATGAAATCTAATGGCTCTTACTTTTCCTTTCTTTTCTTCCTTGGGTGGAAAAGTTAGTGAATACCCACACACAGATGACTATGTTAGATAGTATTTCAAATTTCAATAAGCTCTTTGTGGGAATTTTCCCAATCGTGATTGTTGTCTATGTGGCTAAATTCCAGGAGAGGGCTGAGTTATAACTATTAGAAGGAAAGATGTACACCTGTGTTGCAATGTTTTTCTTTGTTACTTTGTATCCTCTAGTGATGAGTCAATAAAAAGAAAGATATGTTTGAACATTTGGGGGGGGGTTCTTAATAACATAGATAAGCTCCCTTAAGTTATCAAAAAAGTAAATAAAAGAATGAATGGTAAGGTGAAGATGGACAGATGGATGAATGATCCAGCAGTAGCAACCTCGAACAGCAGTGGCTGCTCCGTAATTTGCTCCATGGTGTAGAACTGGCCCAGTTCAGTTGTAGTTTTATTCAGATTTTGCTTAGGTAGGAGAAGCTGTCACCTTCCCCTTGACAGTGAACCCAACTTTGATTTTATTCTGCATTGCATTTTGCTCTGCTCTGATTATTGACCCACGATTTCAGATGTTCCTTATGTCTTCGTGTCCATAATGGATAGAGAGGGTAAAATAAAATGAAAAGTTTAGGGTATACCTCAAGAATAGAATTTAGTTATTAAAAATACATGACTTTATCTTTCATTCTATTTAGTCTTATAATCTGATAAACAATGAGTGCCTTTAGAAGCTTGCTGCACTTGTAAGATCAGAAAAATATTCATAAATCTTGAGAATTTTAATCTCAAGGACTTGGATTTATCTAGTCCATTTTGAAGACGAAGAAACTGGGACTCAGAGTTTGATTCATAATCTGTCTGGGTCTCAGCATATGTAGAATTAGGAACTAGATGGGACATAACTAGTCAAACAGGGTCAGAAAGCAAAGCCTAAAGTGGGCTCCCCATCATCTGACAGTCCTTCTTTCATCCAGCATAAATAGGGAAAATCCATTTGTTAAGGTGAAAAGATTTGGGAAGTCTAGGTGGATAGGAATAAGAAGATGGGAAAGGGAGGGTGAATGTTTGTCTCTGTCAGGAGTGAGCTTCCCTGTAGATGTTAGGCAGTTCCATTAACTGGAAGCAGTGTCAGGATTTCCATGGACTGGGGTTCAAGTCCACTTGCTAATTGATGGCAATCTGAACTTAAGGTATTAGCCCATCTTATTGGTCACAGACCAGCTCAGGAAGCCTCCACTGTGACCCCTTGACCAGTTGACTCTGAGGTCATGACAACACTCCTCTTGTCCTGTTAGTAGCTCCTATACATTGTAGGGTACCACCTGCATCAATTTAGTTTTGCAACCGTCTCTAGGACTCAAATCCTAACCCAGACATATTTTTTTGGTATAAAATAAGAGTAAATATGAGAAATTAAACACTGAGTATCATGGGGTGAATGGGACTAGCACTCAGCAGTGATCATGTTTTACAGAGTCTGCTGAAGGAAGAAAGTAAATTTTTCTAAACCATTTGGTGTATTATTTAGATTGACTTGAATGTGTTCTATTTCATGGACAATGTTCAGACAAACCTCAAGTAGGTTAAGTCACTCCTAGGTATTTTCAGCCTAGAGACTTGATGCTCAAAGTAGGGTTCTGTCTAGTGTGTGGAAAAGTGGATTTGACTGGGTCTGAAGATCTGGGTTCAGGATCCAATTGTACTAGTAGGGAGTTATTTGACTTTGGCCAAGTCGCTTTCCCTCTTTCGGTCTCCTTTTCTCATCTGTGTACTGAGACAGTAAGACTAGCAAGCCTTTAGGTTGTTTTGTCTTGTTTTTAAGTTATAACTTTTTTACTAGTATTTTATGATCCTAGTAATTTCTCTTACTCCCGTTCCCCCCATACTTGGTTCACTGACAACAATATGTGGAAAGTGGACTCCTGAGCTCTTGGCCAGTGCTTGTGAATTAAGCACTGGTCATTGACAACTACCTGGGTCCCCAGCTGGAGCATCCTTCACTGGGCCACTTCTTTTCTGAGGCTTAGCTCCTGTGAACCTCACTGAGCCTGCCATCAATGCTTTTTCCTTTGTAAAGGTCACTTGCTTTGAAGAGACTTCCAAGTCTTTCTCTTGAGCCATGGCCCCCGTACCCTGTAGCATGGGGTCAGGTCCACTGATTGCCCCTCTGTGCTGAGCACCTGTCTCAAGCAGCACAGAGAAGAACCTCCACTTGTAGACCTCATGAGACAAGCTGTGTTTGTCGTTGGTGATTTGGGAATCTGAAACACAAAGGATAACTTTAAAATACTTTTGATGCTTTAGATTTCACTTTTGATTCCAAAAGATATCTACCAATACTTCAGTAGGTTACATAACCTCAGCTGTGCTTTCTGTTGATCTTTTTTTTTTTCTCTATAGTTCTGTGCTTCCTTTGTAACAAGATAAATACATGGACATTCTTTGGTTCTAGAGGAAACATTTTACTCAGGAAATTAAAATCTGCTGTTTTTTCTGACAACCTTTATTTTGTGTTTCTTTGGGAGAGATTCCTGAGTCACGTAATCAGTGAAAAATGCCAAGTACTTTTATTAAAATCTCACTGGAGCTTGTGAGACAGCAAAGAATTATGGCATTAGAACACTACTTGACCTAAAAGACTTTGAAGATTATGGAATCCAATCCTCTCTCTTTATAGATAAGAAAACAGACTCAGAAAGGTGAGATAACCTGTTCAAGGTCACAGAGCTTGCAGGGAAAACTGAGAAGTGGAATGCAGGCAGGTCTCCTAATTTTTAGCAAACACATTTGAAGAGGAAGGAAAGTAGAATAAATAGAACAAACATAATGATCTTTTGGCGACTTCATGTTCTAAGGAAGTCCATTTTTCAAGTTCATTGTATTTTCGAGTTTTGTCATTAAGTTTGATGTTTTTAACAAAAATCTCCAACATTGTGAAATAATCTTGGTACTAATATGTATTGCAGGAATGTCTTTGTAGGCCAGGGTAATAAACTCAAATGCCTCAGAGGACAGGCAGATAATGGGGGACAATACCAATAGGAATGGGTGCTTCTGCCAAGTGAGCTGCAATGTAAGCCTTGCCTGTAGCTTTCCCAGCCTGCCCCACCCCAAACCCCTCCTCCACCTCCTTCTCTGACATAAACCAAGCCCTGGGCCAACAGTTGCTCCTGGATGACAGATTTGCTCCCCCTAGTGGAAGCTGTAGGTTCTTTCCCTGCAATATTAAGCTAGCGTTCCTCTCTGTTCACCAGTTAACTCCTGGCATGGTACCCATCACAGGGCACCTAAAAAACGTTTTGTTTTGTTTTTTTCCAGTGGATCAATGATTAATTAAATTTGTATTTTGGAATGTTGAATTCAGTGTAATGATCTGCTTTTGTGATGATAAATTAGTTCAGCTCTTGAAAATCTTTCTAAAATTTACGGTGTAGAATGTGCCATTTCCTTAACTATACACACCTTGAGAAAGTCATCAGCCATCCACAACCTAGTGTAAATTAATCCCACTCACTTTGTTTTCCTTCTCATCCTCGGGTGAGGTGAGTCACCTTGGGGAGGAAGAAGAGGTAGAGAAAGAGAAGAGTTATATGCTAAGGGATGGGACTTGGGACCCTGGCCTCACTGCACCAATGGAGCACTGGAAAAAGGGGCTTCAGAAGGCAGAAGAAGCCAAAGGGTGGGTGAGGATAACAAACAGTGTTTATTTCACAATTGTGTTTAAGGTTGGCACGGTCAGATTCTATTATGAAGGAAATGGGTTCACTGTTAGATACAGATGACTCATGAGCAAACTCATTATAAAGTCTTTGGAAGAAACTGAGCCCTGCACTCTGTTTCTTCATCAGAGAGTCTTCTTCCCACCCCTACAATCCCCTACCCTCCCTCTCTAATCATTATACCAGAAAGAAACATATTTCCCTATTATCACTGGGGCCAGGTATCATCAGTGACATCCCATCGTTTCCACAACACAGGCTGGAGTGCATCACACACCACCAGGCCTTCAGGCAACATGCCCAACACATGTCCTTCCTTGGGGGAATTAGGAGCAGAAGTGCGCTGGATTGCACTTTTAAAAAACCTGTTATGCACTTGTGCCAACAGAGTGGGGAAATTTTCCTTCCCAAGCTGCCAGGACTCCAGCTGTCCTCACTGAGCTGAAGTGCACCTGCATCAGAGGCTGCTCATCCCAGTAGCAGCCAGGAGACCTTGGAAAAGCAGGCTACTCAGCTCCATGAAGTGGTATCATGGGTGACTTAGAGCCAAGGAGTTGCAGACAAAAGGACTTTGCACCAGATGACCTTAGTTTCCAGCACTACCCTTTCCTAGCAGGTGGTCTTAAGTCCCTCAGTCTGCCTGAGCTTTACTCTCCAGGTCTATAAAGCAGAGATTCCACCCTCTGTTGACCTCTGTGCTGTGCTGGCCATACTTGTGCATCCGTGAGTGTGTTTTCCTAATTACAGCCCTGTGGATGGTTAGGCACCATTACTACCCTCACTTTTTAGTAGGATAAAGCCCCAGCTCAGAGTGCTTATGAGAGCTGGCTAAGGTAGCATAGGCAGGAAGGGTCATAGCTGAAGTTTGAAACCAAATTTGCTTTTAGCATTATTGAAAAGATCAAGTGCTATGTTTCACATAGAAGGGCTTTGAGAAAACCATAATCTGGTGATAATGAATGCAAGCGATTTAACAGCACAGGATATTATATTTAGAGAGGGCTTGGGCTGTGTAATCGATGGTGGAGGGAGTTCTTGATCTCCTTCTCCCAGTCTCAATCGCCTTGTCTATAAAATGAAGATGATCACTGTACTTACCTCCTGGGGTTATTGTGGGAATGAAATGAAATTGCGTCTGCACAGCCCTCAGCACAGTGGCTGGCACATCAGCTCCACAGGTCAGCTCTTGCTGCTGTCTGAAGGGTGATTTAAGGTGCTGATTTTAAATTAGAGAAGATGCGCTTGCTCACATCTTTCTCGTGGTTCGCATGCCATCTTTCATTCACTTCCTATTCCCGGTTAACTGCAAAAGCCAGAAGGAAAGTCGGCTACTAACATCAATTTTTAACAAGAATATTGTGTAGTAAGTAACAAATATACTTAAACCTGAATGAATAAAATCCATACTTCACTAGATAGCAGACAGAGCCTTTTCCAGCCATATCCACTCCCTGCCAGTGGTATCATTGGTGACCACACAGGGTTCCTGGGATCTGCTCTTCCCTCCTTTATCCTGGTTCCTCCCCTACCAGTGCCCTCTGGGCTGTGTTCATCATTTTCCTGGTAATTGGGCCCAAGGCTCTGTTAGCTGTTTTAATAGCACTTCCCGTTTCCACAGTCTCTTTGGTTTCAGGCCCAAACTTTGGGTCCTGACTGAGGCCTGAGCAGGCCCACCCTGCTGTAACTGATGGCGTGAAGTTTGAACTGACCCAGGCTGTGCTGCCTCGCCTTCTATTACTCCCCGTCTTTGGCTCTCTCAAGATTCACACAGGGACATGTACCAAACAAAATAGCAACTGAGGCTCACACTGTGTCTCCGAGTCAGACCTCTAGATGCTTCCAGAAGTTTTGATCATGTAGTTAAATTCTTCTCCACTTAGGTGAATCATTAACTTGTCCTCACCATGTGGCCTCACGCAGGCTCAGCTTGTGACTTATGCACGTGAAGCACAGGATCTCTTGTTATGGGGCACAACTTAATAACAGATGGTTCACCACTGAGAAGTCCAAATTTGAGAGTCTTTATTAAGCTGGCTGGCTGACTGTCTCACACAATGCCCCAAAAATGGCTATTGGGAGAACAGCCCCGGCCATAGGGTTGCAGGGGTACTTATGCCAAAAATCATATCAATCACAAGTGTCTGTTGCTATGATTTGAAATTACAAACTTAGATCATGAACTCATTAGCAGAGGGGGAAGTGGGTCAAAATGATCCTTACCTAGTTACAAACTAAAGAATGGTTACTGATGGTTACTAACATAGGAATCAAAAGAGAACAATTTTTCATCATATAAGAATCACCATTTTGCATTGTTAAGCATGTCATGCTAAATGACTGATGATGGGTACAGAGGCGGGGTGTTCCCATGGGAGAAGCTAAGCAATTGTTGATAGGTACAGAGGTGGGGCAATCCCATGGTAGACGCTCATTTCCTACATAACATGGAGTCTCAGAGCAAAATGGAATCTGTTTAATCATTGCCCATTATAAGCCTGGCCTGTAACATTTCTACAGAGCCAAATCTGTCAGCCCATCACACTCCGAGTGCACAGACTTTGGGACTGTTTCGGATGCAAATGCACCTTTTCTAAGTAAGCAGCAGAGGAGTCTTTCTAGGCTGGTGTCAAAACTGGGCCAGAAAAGTGTTCTTCAATGTTGTAAGTAGGTTTTAGCAATAGGGAAAAGAAGGTGTAGGATTAATTTTTTTCCTGCCAGCAAAGTGTGCTTTTCCTCTGTGGCTTCCAAGGTAGCTGCAAGTCTTCCTTCTATTTACTTCTCCCTGACTCATAGAACCAAGTGGAAATTGCATAATCTACAGAAAAGTGACCCAGGCCTGGAATGAAAACCCAGTTCAGTCCCTGATATGTGGGTGCCAGGCAAGCTCCTGGCGAGGGATGTGGTAAAACCCAAAACTTACCTCTTGGGAGACTTAAAAGACATAGAAACCCCTCTCTCTATAACACACACACACACACACACACACACACACACACACTATAATATATTATATCTATAAAACATACTAGCAACTGGCCTGAAGTGGAATTTTGTGTGTGTGTATGCACATGCATAGCTGTATGTGTGGTATGCTTTCAGGGGGATCAGGACACACCACCCCTTTTAAAATAGGGCACGCTGGCATTTGAGAAAACCACAGAAACAGAAAGTCCACTTCCACCTTCCCTTCAGTCTTCTTCCCTGAAGCTGGTCATGAAAAACTTCATGTCAGAGGCACCTTCCTATACTAAGAGGAAAAGAATGTCCTTATGTCTGAAGACACAGGGACACAGATGAATCTGGACATACATTGCTAGGTAATTGCCTTCCTCTTTTGTCACCTGTAGTTAATACTTCTTGTCTAATCGTACTTCTGCACTGCTGTCCGCTCTACTTCAGACTCAGCATAGAGACACACAGGTGTCCCTGTTTCTTTGGGTCTCCATTCCTTTAGGTATCTGTGTCATGAAAAACTTGGATTAAATAAATTTCTGTGCTTTTCTCTGGCTCATTTGTCTTTTGTCATGGGGGCCTCACCCCTGAACCTGGCAATGGGTGAGGAAATAAATCCTTCCTTCCTTACAGTATCCTGTGTCCATATGGGTCTATACATAGGGCTGTTGCTTAAGTCCTCATCATTTCGGGGGAGCCATTTGATATAAATATCTTCCTCTGATTACAGAGATTATCTGAAATTTGATCCTGATTCCAGTGATTAAAAAGGGAGTTCTCAAAGGATTTTCAATGTTTTCACCATAGAGAAATGATAAATCTTTGAGGAGATAGGTAAACTGAATCTGATTTAAACATGACATAATATATGAATATATCGAAACAACCTAAAGTACTCCCTAAATATGTACAATCTTTATTTTTAATGTGTATTTTTTAAAAATTTAAATTTAAAAATAAAGAAATGCAAGTTGGTTAATAGTTAGTAGAAAGTAGTATTATAACACAAATGAAGGTAAGCCATTCAATTCATTCAGATGTCACATGCTTGGGAAAATTACTTTCCCCATCAACAAACCAAAATAAACTTGCTAGCTATATAAATAAAGGAATACTAATAAATAATAAGTATTGTCTGTCAAAAAAACCAGAGATGTCCATTAAAAAAAAATTCCTAAAAGGGGCCTTGTTCAGACACTACAGGATTGTTGGGTTTGTTTTGACTGTGTATGTGTCTATCCTAGTCTCCTGGTCCTTTCCATTGCCACACTTTGTCTCCCAAAACCTGTGGTGCAAGTGGTCCTGGTGACTGTCTAGTCGGGCTGGCTGGTGGGGCTGCTCCAAATCTGATTTCAGAATTTCCGTTGGCTTCTAATGGCCAGTCTCCCTCATATATCCTTAGTGAGTTTAGTACTAGATGGACTGTTTGCTCTAGCAAATGCATCAGAATGAGTTCTTTTGCAAGAAAAGTTTATTAATATGATTTTCCCCCTCAAGAAAATATCCCCCCTGTGTTGGATGGTTGGGAGCTTGGTGAGATCTGTCAGTGAGTACATTTTCTGAAAGTAAACACAGAGGAGGCAGTTAACTCTATAACGGTACCATTTTATTACTTAGTCATAATGTGAGAGTTTTTAAAACATAGTTTCTCTAATCCAGAAAGGATTTGAATTTGTTTTAAAAATGAATGCCATACAAATTAAACAAATAGCTAAGATATCAGCTATGGGTAAGAATTCAAAACAAGAAGAAAGAGGAGCTTACTGCCCTGGGTAGTGGCTGCTGTCAGGGGGCCAGTTTAACTCCAAGCTTTTCCTAATGGCCAAAACAGAAAGGGAAACTCAAGTTTAAGAGTCATAGTGTTATAATATACATCCAAATGAACTTTTCTGAGACCAGGAGGAAATTCTATGTGGCCCTTCCCCAAGGAAAGCCTTTATAACTCTCAAAGACCTAACGTGACCTGAATTGCTGGACAACCCAAAACTTTAGGGATATTTTCCCAGTGGACTTGGGCCTGGCGGGAAAAATATGGCAGTGTTAATGTGCACACAGACAGAGTAAAACTACAGTCTTCATCTCCTGTGCATGGATGTAAAAGAGCCGTGTGAACATGCCCCTGGCTCTTCTGTGTGCCAGGAGTATGCGTTACTAAATAACGGAACATGTGTGATTCAGATCATTTGACTGAATGAAAAGTTTTATTTATTTTTCAAGGGGCTACTGAAGTGTCTCAATCCTGTGACCTTATGAGGTACCTCAGGAGTCCCTAGCATAAGTCTTAGCAGAGTAGAAGGACCCTTTTATGTGCACTGCATGGATACTGCTTAAGTGAAGCATTAGTGATTTACTTTCGTATCTGAACCTTAGGAGGCTTTGGGATTCCCTGTCTTATCCATCACTGAAGGGCAGTGCCCAGCATCCATTGAGCATAAGAAGTGTGAATGCATGTGCTGGCCAGAGTTCTGGGCTCCTTGCAAGGTTTTCCTCACGTGTTCCTTCTAATAGCTACGTGAGGTAGTTACTATTATCATCTCCATTTTACAGATGAAGAAACCGTGGCCAGAAGAGTAATTTGCCTCTATTGGAAGTAAGTGGTAGAAGAGAGAAGTTAAGCCCATTGTTTCAACCAGCACACTAGAATGAAGAGCGAGTCTGGATGTTTGAAGGAAGTAGGCCAGACTCAGGCTTAGAAGGCAATAAATGTGCCAGTGGGTTATGTTAGTGGAAAAGAGTAAAATATTATGTTTATTGAGATGGTTCAGTATAAATTCCTTCTTATTATCAGAGTCCCAGGATTGGGGTCCCTCTCTCAGTTATGGCCTATGGACATTATCTTCAGAAGCCATGGGAGTAAGCATGGCTGGGCAAACGGAGCATCTGTGTAGATCTTCATTTCATAAGGTATGGTACCATTCAAAATTCAGGAGTGCATTTAAATAGAATTAGGGATGGTTCTGCATTAACTTATTGGAAGCCACCAATAGAAAAATAGAGGCAATAATCTTTGCTTCTAATTTCTTCTAACTGTTTATTCTTTCTCAAGGAGAAGTACTATTTATAACTTTTGTATTAATTTACTCTAAAGTCAGCAGATTCTTAAGTGGCCTGACATCTTTTTATGGTTTTCTGGGGGAAATAATGAAACAGTTGGGCTAATCTAATGTTGGTATTTGCTCTAACATTTTGATGAATAAACCCCTGTTCTGAAAAGGACTCCTGCCCTTTTGATATGCTACGCATATTTCCTTTCCAAAGGTATCCCAAATGATTGGCTGCAAATATTTCTACTTAATGAGATGGCCTTGAAATATTACCACTATGATTATAGGCAAAAATAGAATAATGAATTTTGTTAGGTTGCTTGAGTCCCACTTTTGAATCTCAAAGCAATCATGGGCAGTAAGTAGATGAAGAACTTTTTGGATATAATTAACTTATTCTAACACACTTACTTGTTATCCTAATGTTACTGTTCTGTCTCAGTCCCAGGCTATCTTAAATACACAGATCAATTTAGAATTGTTATAGGGAGTCTTCATGACCCCAAAGCATTAATAAGTCAAAACACATACACACACAAATTTTTCAGTTTGAGGGAGCATGAAGGTGTTATTAAAATTCTCTTTTTTACTAATATACATGTTAATTTAGTTATAATCTAGGCTCTAATACCTAGTAGCTAAAGTGATATCACATATTATCCTCACAATAAATTTAATTGAATCAAATTCTTTTGATTTGTTTTGCCTTCATGATATTATTGTGCTTTGTCAATTCTTGGACCATCCTTCATTTTGGTGTAAATATTGATAAACTCATAAATTCTATTTGTGTATGTGTGTTGGCATTGAGAGTATACAGGAGTTTTTCTAAGCCAGGAATATACATAGGCTTGGAGATAGATACATGTATAGTTATACCCACAGTTCATGAAAACACCAGCTTCCCCACCTCTTCACCAGTGCTGTTTTGAAGAGACCAGGCCAAAGGTCTTATAGAATGTTCTATATTCTAGATTTGTCTGATTGTTTCCTCGTGGTGGAGTTTAACTTGTTTCTGTATCACCTGCATTTCTTATAGGCTTGAGTTAGCTCTGAAGTCTTGAGTAGATCCTTTGGGAGCAAACCTTTCATTGATGATGCTGTGTAGCCCCTGTCATTGCATCCAGAGCCATGTTATATGTGATACTCTCCCTCTATTCATGATGCTGATGGCCAGTCTTTCCATTTGAAGGTACATTTCTCACTTTTTAGTTAGTTTCACACCATAATTAGTTGGTGGGATGCATTTATAATTTTGATAACATGTCATATGTTTGCATTCCATTCTCAAGGAAGCAGTGTTTTGTTTGGAGTAGGTCTGTGGGGGCAGGGCATTCCAGCATGCCTCTGTTCACACCAGGCAGATTCCCACTTCTCTGTAAATGATGTTCAGAGAGCATCAGACCAACGGCACCTGGAACAATTCTGTTGCTTAACCTGATTTAGGGGTTAAGTATAACCTTGGAATTTGGGGAATAATTTTAGTCTTATTTACCTTTTTAATTGGAAATGCGTCAATGGGATGCAAAAGTCAAAACATATAAAAAGGGTAAACAGTGAAGAGGCTGTTCTAGTTACGTGTTGCTATTTATGTTTAGCAAACTACCCCAAAATAGTGACTTGGAGGAGTAATGGTGTCCTTATTTAGTAATGAAATAGAGGGTAGGTGGTGAGTGAATGAGCTTAGGTGAATGAATGAGCTCCACTCTTACTCAGGGTCTCCTGCCATTGCTGTCAGTGGCTGGGGCTGGAGCCCTCAAAGCTTTCTTCATTCATAAGTCTGCTGCCTGAGCTGGGAAGACTCAAAACAGCTGGGGCCAGGAGCAGCTGTGCTCCCTGGATGTCTCTCTTCTCTGCCCCTCACTCTGTGACCTCCCCACTGGTGGCCTCCTGGTGAGTGGGCTTCTTACACGGCAGCTGATGGTTCCTACAGTGATTGTCCCAGGGAGACTTGAAGATACTGAAAACCCTTTCCAAACACAGCCTTGGACCTAGGTACAGTACGACTCCTACTGCATTTCATTCACTGGGACAGTGGCAAAGGCCCACCAGGGAGGCCCACCAAAGGCCACAGATTCCACCTTCTGAGAGGAGGAGGGACAAAGAATTTGCAGCTGTGCTTCAAAACCTAAATTTTCCTTTGCCAGACACCGAGTTCACTTTTCCCAGCACAACTGACATCACCAGTCTCCTGTGAAGCATTTAAGAGACACTCTATGCACAAGACAGGCATGTTCTTCTCACTTAGCATGTATATTTGTTCTGTGCTTTGATTTTTTTTCTTAACAGTATTTCATAGAGATTGTTCAGATCAGTCCATCAACTGGACCTTGATTTTTTAAATGCCTTTGTAGTATTATGTTATCACCATAATGTTCAACCACTTATTTGTTAGTGGTTAATTTAGGTGACTTTAACAATTGTCATTGTTAAAAACAATGTGTTTTTAACACATGTGAGAATTTTACTTTTCTATGTTTAAGAATCACTTGTATTTTTTCAATTCCTGAAAAGGGCTTAAGGAAGATTCTAATGTAGAATAAATGTTTAAAGCAAGTGAAAAGGTGAGCTACTTCACATTTTTGATAAACACAAGGATTTTTGAATAATTCAAAAAGGCTACCTTTTCTGAATCCTACCAATGAGTAAGATTGAGCATTTGGACCCTCTGTGATTGTTGGACTTCTGATATTTCCCAAACCCATCCTGAGAGTATTAGGCTGGTAGAAACACTCTGAGATGTTATAAGTAGATATCTATTTCCACAGGACGAATTCTTAATTTAAAAAAGATTTCCTCATGACCCCATAGGGCTTAGTACAAAATTTTCATTATTTCTGTAAATCCTCCTTCAACTCATAGATTTGAGATGAATGATTTACCTTTGGATTTTGTGCACTTTCCTCACAAAATGTATTCTGCTTGTACCATCTCCTCCCCTCTCCTCTTCCCAGCTAATAATTTATTTTATAGATTCATAGGAAACATCACAGTTTAGTTTTATACAGTGACATGATGTAGGGAGTAGGGAACAGAATTTCAGCAAAATTCTGTAGGCAAGAGAGAAGACAACTCCTTGTGGTTGAAAAGTCACCCATACTGAAACCAGAAAATCTACCATTTATTCTGCTGGCCATGGGCTAGTTTGTCAACTTTCAAAAGTCAATCTCCTCATCTGAAAATGAGGATAATACTTTGCTACAAAACCAGTTTATCATGAAAATAAAGAGAAAGAAGGTGCCCAGCTCACATTTACAGAGTTCCTGCTATGTCCAGGTGTGTTCATACACTTGGTCTCATTAGTCCTCCAAGAAGTTCACCCCTCTCAATCTTAGTGACTGTATTAGGTTCTTAAAGCTGCTGTAACAAATTATAGGTGGCTTAACAAAGTTTATTCTCTCACAGTGTTATAGTCAAGAAGTTTGAATTAAGATGTTAGCTGAGTTGGTTCCTTCTGGAAACTTTAAGGGAGACTCCATACTGTGCCTCTCTCCTAACTTCTGGTGGCCAATCACAACTCTTGACATCGTGCAGCATGTGGATATATTACTCTGATCTTTGCCTATGTCTTCATGTGCCCTTCCCATCTGAATTTGTCTTCTTTTCTGTCTCACACAAGGACATTCTTCTTTGAATTTAGGGCCCTAAATCCAAGATGATCTCAGCTTGAAATCCTTAATTTAATTATATATTTATACTTATGAATATGATCCTATTTCCAAATAAGGTCACATTTATAAGTATGGAGTGGGGTTAGGAATTGGGCATATCTTTTGGTAACCACGATTTAACTCACCATAGTGACCAAGCTAAGAATTAAATCCAGGTTCTTTCTGATTTCAAGTCCAACGCACTTGGACTCTGTGACACCCCTCCCTCTGTGAAACTGCTTTGCCTGGTTAAGGACCACATCATGGTCTCTTCTTATTGTTCTGAGGTTGTATGCTTCCCTATGGCTTCTCGTTCATATCAGGAAGTAGCTTGGGCACCTGGAAGAAGTCACTGAGTTCTCTAAGGTTTTGATTTGGTGATAAGGGCATACCTGCCTAAATAATTTTTGTATTATTGTATTGTATGGTAGTTGGGTTATGCACTCAGGATTTGTTAAATCATTCAATCTTATAACTAACATTCATTGATTATTTTTTATGTGTCATACCTGTGCTAATTGTTTCACATGCATCATCTCATGTCACCCTAGGAGGTAGTGATGGTTACCATTTCTTATTTACAGAAGACACTGAGGTTCCTAGGGTGCATATCGCAAATCACAGAGCTACTAAGTGGTACTGTTGAGATTTGAACCCAGGCAACGTGATACTAAGTCCCAGGCTCTTGAAACTATAGTAGAGTAACAGGGCCACTGCACGTTGGCACGGAGTCAGCTTCCCTGCCACCAGGCTGGCCCCCAGGCAATTAGGCTTAGCAAACAAAGACTTGTTAATCACGACAATTAACCACGTATTTCTAATAGGAACAGACTGGGCATTCAAATGTCTCTTTGTTTTTTTTCTTCATTTCATTTTGGAGTGACATTGTTGAAAGATACTTGGAACTGTTGAATGAAAGTAATTGGAATCTAACCTTAGCTTTTAGGAAAAAATAAAATCAGGGTTTTTCCTTTCGTCGTTATGATTGCAGGCCTTTTGGTCTGGAGTTTCCCTATGCATTCATTACTCAGAACAGTTGCTTTGAGTTCGTCAGCACATTAAAATGCAATTTTAAGAAAATACAGCATTTTTCTCCCACCACAAAGGCTAGATTTATTTTGGTTTGCTGTCAATGCAAAACAAATTTCCCTTCAACAGGGTAATATAATAAAGTCTCAGAACTACAAGAAAGGATGTAGTAAGTAAGACCTACTCAGCACTCTAATTCTTTCTTTCTGATTAATATTTTTAAATTATCTTTGGCTGAAACAAGAAAGATAAATCATTAATATGACCCAAAGTCTAAACAAAAGCTTATTGCTTTACAGTATATTCATTTATTTTTAATGCTCATGTCAGTTTTTAAAGGATGACTTTATAACAGTATTTAACTACTTAAAACATTAACTACCAGTCTGCTGGTCCATCATCTTAACTTAAATGCTGAACTAAACTAGAATTGCTCATTGTCTCCTCTCCCCTGTAATGAATTTCGTTAATGATGGTGTATTTATAGTTTATATGTAAGAGGTCATCTTCTTTTGTACATTGTCTTCCTTTAATTAACTTGGTATCCTTGAGAAAGAATTTAAGCCAAAATGTCTTTCTGATGGATTTATTATTTCCCTCTTAAAGTAACAATGTCACTTGTATTTAAAGGATCAAGCCATTATACCAGCTTTGCTTCAACTCTGAAGCCGTCTTTGTAAATCATGCATTCGAGAGGACCTTGGGAACATATTCTAGGATTCAGGCTTGTAACTTAATTCTGCTTGAGAATGAACAAGATTAGGGAACAAAAACAGGAGTTTTGGTAAGAAAGGAAAAGACTGGCCCCCTTGTCAGTTTGCTGAGCTACTTCCTCTCCTCTGCATTGGACCCAACATGTCACCAGGACAACAAGAGGCAAGAAACATGGGTGGATTGCCTGCAGTTGGGAGTCCATGTGTTTAGACTTTTAATGTAGAACACTGGTGGTTGTACGTTAAGTTTCTATTTGTATTATTTGGAATATTTCATGTGCACGAAATAAACACTTGATGATTCTTGCTCAATTTATCATTTTCTAGATTTTTCTATAAATTTGAAAGGAGTAAAATGTCTGCCTTGGCTTTCTGCTTGAACTTCCCAACCTCCTTGGTGGGGGTCTATCGGAGTATTTGTATCGTCAAGCTAGGGAAGCTGAAGAGCAGAGAGCTGAAGCAATTTGCTCAAGGTCAATTGGAGATCAGGGAAGTTTTGGCTGTAAACTTTCTAAGCTGGTTTTTATTCAGTTGCTCTCCTCTTGATTTATGCCTTTGTTAATTATTGTTATTCTTTAAACATGGAGAAAATGAGTCTGAAAACCTTTTGATGTTTTTGTTGTCAAAAAGCTCATTCTTCTATTCTTGATTCCAGTTTTTTTTTTCAATCTTTGTTCATTGCTTGCTAAAATGGGGAGATTTAAACATAGATGAATGTTAGTTTTTCTGATGCTCAATTTTTCAATCTGCTGCACTGTGTGCTGAAAAAGTCATCTAAATTCCTAGGGGCTCAAGCTCCAACAGTCCGCCCTCATCATACTAGAATAACCTCCCTGCCACTGGCCAGTGGGGCTCACACAAAACACCAGCAACACCCACCTCACAAGATTCTGCTTTCCCTAATCTCCTCTCATGCAGATGTGGGTGGGTGGGATGGTGAGGAGGAGATGATGACTGGGGGTTGCAGCCCCATTGGTCATTTCTTAATAATCAGTGGAAGGACTATCAGGCCCATGTTGACTTCACTTCTCCTTTAAATCTAGAGCACTCTGCAGCTCTTTTGTCTTTGGACAAGGATCAATGGATCCTTTGGAATAGGATCAATGGATCCTATTCCCTTCAGTGCTATATTCCTATAGTGCCTGGGTGGTGGTTGTTGTTTCATTTTGTTTCCTGTGGAAGAGCCCAGAAAAAAAGACTCATAGTCAGTCTCCTTTCAGAATTCTTATCTTTGAGCATCATCCTGAGGTAGTTCTCATGTTTCCAGAGATTTATGTTTATGGGTATAACTTTTGTGTCAAGATATTAACTATCATGCTATATAGTAATTCTTGAAGGATCCTAGATAAGCTTCATCAAATCTTCATTGCAATTGTTGGAAACCCTAGAGAAAATAAAGAAGACCAAAGACAAGGAGTGAAACTTAATAGTGGCCAGAGAATAAAGGCAGATTATACACACAGAAGCAAATATTAGTGCATCAACAAACTCTCAATAGCATCATCAGAGGCAAAGGGCAATAAATAATAATCATTATTATTAATTGTTTCTACATTAAAAGATAAGGATTTTCCCCTTCCTTTTCTACCCACTGTGGATATGCACACTTCTAAGATCCTATTATAATATAAAATATAATAGGGCCGGGCATGGTGGCTCACGCCTGTAATCTAAGCGACTTGGGAGGCTGAGTCAGGAGGATCGCGAGTTCAAAGCCAGCCTCGGCAATTTAGCGAGGCCCTAAGCAACTCAGTGAGACCCTGTCTCTAAATAAAATACAAAATAGGGCTGGGGATGTGGCTCAGTGGTCGAGTGTCCCTGAGTTCAATCCCTGGTTCCAAAAAAAAAAAAAAAATATAATAGGGTAATTTTGTTTAGATCAATCACCAGTGCCTACATTATGATGATGTAATTAGCTGCTTTAGGGTGTAATATGAATTCACCCTCTGAGAGCTTTTGAGTCTTCTTTTCCTTATTGTTCTGATATTTCACAATGATGTGTTCAGGTATGAGTCTATTTGCATCTGTTGTTCTGAGAACACTGTGAGTCATTCAATCTAGAAACATGTATTTTAGTTCAGAATATTTTCTTAAATTACATCTTTAACTTTTTTCTCATTCATTTTATTTGTTCTTTCCTTCTGAAGCTCAAATTGTTCAGACTTTGTTTGACCTTCCTAGACAGTTTGATGCAATGTTTTATAATATAACATTTTATATTTTCTCTATGAAATAGAAATAAATAAATATAAATTTATATAATATAATTTTTTCTCTTTTTTTCTTTTTCTTTGCTTTTTGCTCTACTTCCTGGGAGGTAGATTCAACCTGAACCTCCGAATTTTCTATTGAGAAGTTCAGTTCTGCTACCATGTTTTTTAATTTCTAAGAATTCTTTTATGTTCTCTGAATGTTTCCTCTTTTTTTAAAATTTTTTTAGATGTTGACAGACTTTTATTGTATTCATTTATTTATATGTGGTGCTGAGAATCAAACCCAGTACCTCACACATGCTAGGCAAGTGCTCTACCACTGAGCCACACCCCCAGCCCCTGAATGTTTCTTTTTATTTAGCATTCTGACTTTGTTTCTGGGATTCAGTATCATTATTTATCTCTTTATGGAAATAGAAATTTGTTCTTCCCTTCATAGTTTGTATTTACTCCAAGTTACTTTTTTCTGTATATGGTTGGTTTGTTCAATCTCTATCTCATGTTACAGGCATTCTTTGTCTTCCAAAAGTGATCAAGATACCTAGTATTAGATGTCTGGTCATGTTCCATTGTGAATGAGTAAAAAATTGATTTGAAGATCTGATTAACTTTCATAGGAGGGTGATCTGGCTGGGTTATATCTTGGGCAAAGCCTTGATGTCATCATGGGCTGGTCAGAGTCCTCAAAGATGACTGCTTCTTCCATTCTTCTAAATCTTCTGTTGGGAGAGAAAAGGTCTGGTCTTAACCATTCTGGAAGCTGAGTTGGGGGTGGGGTTTGAGCAGGGTCTCAGACTTTAGTATCTTCATTTGCTTCCCCTGGTTTCTATGTGGGACATGTGCCCTTATCTCAGGTTATGCCCCCAAAGTCCAGTGTACCTCTGTTTTATCCTCTCTAGAGAATAATCATCATTCTTTGCCAGGGTGGGGAGGAGAAGTCACCCAGTAGTATGGGATGAAGAGGGAATCTAGGACATGAGAGCTTCTCAACAGCTTTTCTCATCCTCTTTTACCTTAAGCCATCCTCTTTACCCCCAAGTCTTCTGCTTCCTGGTGTCACCATTTCCTGGATTCTTGGTAATGCCACAACAAAAACTAAATTTTACTTCCTTTTTTCTGCTTGGTCAGTTTTTATTATGTATGCTCTTTCTAGCTTCTAGAGGTTTGTTTGTTTCCTCTCCCATTCTCCGTGTCTTAAAGGTTCACACATTTTTAAATCATAGCATTTGTTGCAGTGGTTTCTGGAAAAGCGAAATTTGGATGATTGTGCTTATTCCACCTTATTTACCCAGGACCTTATTTTAGAAGTCTGTGTCTCACTCAACTGTCCTTTATGACTGATGTTTTCAAAACCTAGGGATTTAACCTTTCACAGATACTTGCTGAAATAAGTTACTAAAGGATGTATTTCAAATATAATATAATTGAACCTTGAAGAAAGGAGTAGAATGCAAGAATTGATAGACTTGGGGACATGCTGGAGACCCAAGCAGAGGCCAATTCAGTGTGATGCTTCCCTTCTTGGAGAATGTGACATTTTGGTGCAGTATGAAAATTAGCAGAGATGCAGAAGGCAGCCCCTACTACAAGACATTTCTACAGTGAGAGTGAAGGACTCCAGTCCAGTGCTATTGACTCGTCTTGGAGTGAAACTTTCAGGCGAGGGAACAAGTTTCTCCATGGAGCATCCCCATCCTCCACCAGCACAGGGAAATTCTGAGTTCAATAAGCTGAATGTCCAGATGTCTAATTTGAAACTGCCGTAATAAATAAAACTTCCACATAGCAAGATACATTTTTAAAGTATATATTAACTTGTAAGATGGGAAATTTGAAAAGCAGGATTTTCAGTTTGGAGAGGAATTATTGGAATTTCTAGCTATTCATGAAACAAGATGTCCTAGTTAAAAGTCTCTGTTCTTTTTTTTTCAGTGGACCCTTTTAGTGGACACACAGAGGCTTGCCCCTCAGGTTATAACCAAGGCCCAAGATAATTCCCTTTGGCCTCTAGAAATAAAATCTCTTAAGATACCACTTCACGTATTCCATTCCATTTTGTGTGCTGCACTACCTCAAGTGTCATCAAGAAAATATTTCTATTTTAATCCTGAAGCCATTTTCTACATTACTATTTTTAATGGCCTACATGTTGGTATTTGGAATGGCATCCACTCAATAGTTTAGATTTTTCTTTTATTCTGATAGAACATCAAGGCTACAGCTTAATAATTGTTCAAAATACATTTCTAGTATTTCTGCCTGGCATCCCCAAAGACAGGATGCTGTATGAAAGGCCATGTTGAAAATAGATTGTATTATCAATTTCAACTTCAAACCTAGTAGACCTATGAACAATTTGAACAATTTGGTTGTTAGAAAATTAAGAGTAAATATTATATAGTAAACAGCAGGCCAGGCACTCTTTTGAGCACTCTAAAATAGAAATCTACTTAGTACTTTTGACTGCCCTGTGAGGTAGGAACTGTTATTGTTTCCATTTTACAGATGACCAAACTGAGGCACAAAGACACCAAATAATGTGCTCTCTGTTCACAGATAGTAAGTGACATAGCTATAAGTTAAACCCAGGTGGTCTGCCTCCAAAGGCTGTGGTCTTTGAGACAAAATTATGCTCCTATTCCTGATATAACACTTTCTTGCTCTCTTTCCACCCCCCTTATGTTAATAATTAGAGTACTTAATTTTGTTAATCATGAAAGGATTAAGCCAGTGCATTCTTAACCCTGAATTGGTAGAATCACCTTCAGAAGCTTCAAAGAAATACTGTTGCTTTGGTTCTATCCCAGAAATAATGGTCTAATTGATCTGGGGAGGCCCAACCTTTGTACTCAAAAATAAACAACTCCCCAGATGGTTCTAATGTACAAGTGGAGTTGTGATTCACTGGTATGAAGTCACTGAGGCATCTTGTGATGTCTGGTGGTAGAGTTTCTTCGTTATCACCAATTTTCTGAGCCTTGGGGACTTAGAAAAATCTGAAAAAACTGGTATCACTTAACATCTTTAAATCCCTAGTGCTTGGTCCTTTGTGTTTAAAGCTCCATGTGATAATACTGTGACTTGGCTTCTCAACATTAACGTATCTTTGTACATGACAAACACATGGGCGTGCACACACACACCCACCACATACACCTGTTCAGAGCTGTATTCTCTGTCACCCTCCCAGTGGGTGTCTGTTCTGTTCCCCGGTGACCAGCCATTTTTGTGAATGTCACCCTGTGCCCGCTCAGTTTAGATAAAATCACACAATGCACAGATCCCCAATCTTACAGATTATGTCAGACACTGTGAATCAATAACTAAGCTAGGATTTCACTGCTCTTTTTGGAAAAGTTTGGGGAATATATCATGCTTTATTCTTCCTTTTTGTGTGCAAAAACTTATAGAAGAAAACATATCACCTATGATTATCCCAAGGTGTTCATGGGCCTCTCTAGTCTCTGGAGCCACCATTAATTATAATAAGTCAACCTCCAGAGTCCTCAGCCTCATTCTTGATTCCAGAAGGTGACCTAGAGCCTTAGCTCCCTGGGTCTGGGGGGACATTCTACAGGTAAACACACACACTCAGGAATCAGCCTGTACCCTCGGCACAGCCACCATTCTACTCCTCCCTGCGATGGACCTCGACATGCCAAGGGGTTGGTGGTTTATACCAAGAGGAGTAGGGGGCTTCCCACCTGCTTTCTATTTATTACCGTCACACTCAGCATCAATACAACCATAGAGCTTTCTGTGGCCCAATGTTTTGCAGAGATTTAGGGGAACAGATCTTTTGGCTTTTCCAACTGCCCAGACGGTTTTCGGGACCCAGGTAGAAAGGAATTCATGGAGCTGGACTGGGATACACTCAAGCAGCAGGATCCAAGCTGCCTCATAAACTCTATTTCCCTCCAGCATACAAGGTCCGCTGCCTCCTTTCAGAGGCTGAATCCTCCTTCTGAGGCTTCATCTGTTTCTCATGACAACAGATTTCTGCAAGTTGTCTCTCCTCGCCAGTTTGTCACATGAGCTGCTCTGTTCCCCCAAAGCCCACTTTTACTCTCTCTTCAGGCTGTTGCTTCTCTTCAGTTGACTCTGTGATCTCAGAGCACATCTGTGAAGTCCATTCATTTCTATGAATATCCCCTTGGGTGGTCTATACCTTAGATTTAGTTCCTTTTCTTCTAATCATAGGGTTGCAGCTTAGGCATCCCCTGGCTAGGTGTACCAATAAGGATATGCTGTTCCTTAACTTTTTCCTCAACATGCATTTATTGAGCACCTACAAATAGCCAGGCACAGAGATAGCATGGGAGTGGACACAAAGATAAAGCAGACTGGTTTTTGCCTTCTGCCCTTGAAATCTCAGCTTCTGTTGTAGATAAGAGAGACAAAGTCATTTCAATGCAGCACACATGACATGAATGTTTGTGTACCCTGCCCGGTTCATATGTTGAAATCCTTACCCCTAAAGTGATGGCATTAGGAGGTGGGGCCTTTGGGAAGTGATTGGTCATAGGGGTAGAGCCATCATGAATGAAACTAACATCTTTATAAAAAGACCCCAAAGATACCCATGTGAGAAAGAGAGCACAGCTGTCTGTGAAGAAGCAGGCCTTCCCCCAACACAGCTTCTAGAATTGTAAGAAATAAAGTTCTGGCCTGGAATGGTGGCACATGTCTGTTACCCCAGCGGCTCGGGAGGCTGAGGCAGAAGGATTGCAAGTTCAAAGCCAGCCTCAGCAACTTAGTGCGGACCTAAGCAATCAGTGAGACCCTGTCTCTAAATAAAATACAAAAAAGGGCGGGCTAAGTGGTTAAATGTCCCTGGGTTCAACCCCCAGTACAAGAAAGAAAGAAAGAAAGAAAGAAAGAAAGAAAGAAAGAAAGAAAGAAAGAAAGAACGAAAGAAAGAAAGAAAGGGAAAGAGAGAAAATTCTGCTATTTTGGGGGTGGGGGGAGAGTACCAGGGGTTGAACTCAGGGACACTCAACCACTGAGCCACATCCCCAGACCTATTTTATATTTTATTTAGAGACAGGGTCTCATGGAGTTGCTTAGCACCTCGCCATTGCTGAGGCTGAGGCTGGCTTTGAATTCTCTGTTCTCCTGTCTCAGCCTCCCAAGTTGCTGGGATTGCAGGCCTGCACCACTGTGCCTGGCAAGAATTCTGCTTTTATAAGACATTTGGTTCGTGGTATTTTGTTGTAGCAGCCTGTGTGGACTAAGACACAGCATAACACACAGTGCAGCCCAGGAAAGCAGACATAGAAAAGATTTGAACTGGGTCTTGAGAAATGATAGCAGTGTTTAGTTTAACCCTGCGTGGCTTAACCATATACAGCCTCACAGTTCAAGAAGTCTCAGATCAAGGCAGCGACAGAGCTGGTTCCTTCTGGGGGCTAGGAGGGAAGGCTCCGCGGCAGGCCTTTCCCCCAGCTTCTGGTAGTTTGCTGGCAATCTCGGCATTTCTTAGTGCATAGAGCCATCTCCCTCATCTCTGCCTTAATCTTCATGTGGTGCTCTCTCTTTATGTGTGTCTATGTCCAAATCCTCCCTGTTCATAAGAACATTGGTCATTGAATGAGGGGGTCCACCCTCCTCTGGGAGGATGAACTAACATCAGTGACCCTAGGTCACCTTCTGAGGCACTGAGGATTAGGACTCTGAAATAGGCATTTGAGTTGGAGAAGAGAACGACACAATTCAATGCACAGCTCAAGTTTTCCAACTGGACAAGGGGAGGAAGGTGTTCTGATTCTGAACAGAGAGAAGCACATTGGCAAACACACAGGGGTGGAAATGAGGACACAGCTGGGGAGGGTGAGTGGCCCATGAGGAGATGCGTGAGTGGGGATGGGAGGAGTGGCATGGACAGGCAACAGAGAGGTCCCTTTGAATCTAATTCAAACAAAGCACTTGGCCTGAGTACTCTGGGTGTGAATAGTTCCCTAGGATGGAGAGAAACACCCACCTGGGCTCAGCCTGCTCATAAGTGAAGGAAGGAGTGAGGCACCTGACAAAGGGGCCATTTCAAAGTGTCTGCTCAAACCCTTCTGGTGTCAGATGCCTGCACAGAGGTCCAGAGAGCTTTGATAGCTACTGCAGGAGGACTCCGTATCCTTAGGCAAATCATCTCAACTCTTTGACTAGTGTCTTGCCCCTTTATTGACCATGAGATGGACAGGCACATCACAAGCACTGAACAGAACACGGTAGTGTTGTTACTGTGACCAATTGACCCAGAGAACTTTTGATTTAAAAGGACCAAAAGGTTGCATTCAAGAGGTTCTGAAGGATGTCTAACTCCAAGCTGGGATTTGGAGTCAGAAGCAGAAGAAAGGAATGAGAGAAAGAGAGCATCCATTTAAGGATCTATTTCCTTTTAAATACTCACTCTGAAAGAAATCCTTACTTTGGGGATTCAGGTCATTTGAGTGTGGCAATTTGAACAGTAAGCTATATATTTTGTAATAGAAAGAGATTCGTAAGCACTGACTAGCCTTGGGCCATGGTCCCTCACAGTGAGGATTTGGATCCACAGCAGGCACATAATTGCCCGTTGTGGGTGAGAGGCAGATGGTGCTGGGCAGTAACCAAGGGACACCACTGGCTGCAGGGCAGAGCCCACAGACACCTCCTGCTAGAATGCAGCAGAGGTCACTGGCTGGATCAGCCAAGAATTGGCAGGAAATTGACAGCCTGGAATTGTTTTACCTGCTCATTTTCAACCTGATAGCATGTAACAAGTGGGGGTTTGTTGTATGCATTGACAGAGAGACAGAGGAAAAAGCAAGACAGGGAAACGCTGCGTGTAGACTTGCCAATGTGGTCTTCCCTTCCTTCTGAAGACAAGTATAGACATTTGTAAAATTCACATAAAGACACATTTCAAAGGTTCCTGGAAAACATTAATATTAATAATAATCAGCCATAGTAAATATGTAAATCCCTATAAGTCTATCCTTCTGTTTAATTGATTCTAATAAACATGTTGAACATTTTTAAGACAAGAAGCATTGAATGTAAAGTGACAGCAGCAGAGGTGAGCCTAAACAGCATACCAGAGAGAGAGAGAGAGAAGAGGAGGGGAGGGAGAGGCAGATGGAGACAGACTAGCAGACAAGAACCCTGAGATAATGTCGTGGCTCAGAGCAGAGGAGACTCAGGCATGAAGAGAGGAAAAGAGATATTTATGAACATTATTTGAAAATACATAACATATGAAAAGAAAATATGATGACAAGAAAAGATAATATTATTATCAATAGACTTCACATCTGTATAGGGTCTAGGGTATATCAAGTCCTCTGCCTGCCCAAATACTGCCAAGTAGGAGGCAAACCAACAGCTTTTCATCCTGTCCCTGATACTTAGAGATGGGTCTTGGTTAAAAGTCACATACATTCTACCTCCATTTTCTCTTCTATAGAATGCATCTGGTTACCTCCTCTAGAGAGGTAGGAGGTGGGTACCCCACTCTTGTATCTGTAATTCTACCTTAGTGCTGCAAACTGAAGCTCAAAGATCAAATTTAACCTCTCAGAAAGTTTTATTCTACCCTTACAGGGATTTAGTTATCTTTTGTTTTAATTTGTCTCTGATATTTTGAAAATCAGAAGCTATTACTTGAATACCTAAACGTTGGACTTCTTTTGAAAAATGCACAGATGGGCCAACCTGACCCCAGTGACATCATATCAATGGGCCTGCTCCTCCAGTTGCCCACGGTCCCCATCATTCCTTTTGCCTCCCCAGTACCAGCCCACTTCATTCATTTATGTTACTCCCTGGTCCCTAGATTCCTTCTTAAAAGGCTTTGTTCTTTCTCACCAACTTATTTAATTGAAATCATCTATTTGGGGGTCAGTTTCCTGTCTCAGGGGTGGGGATTTAGCTCAGCAGATAGGGCACTTGCCTAGCATGTGCAAAGCCCTGAGTTCAATCCCCAGTACCAAAAATAGAAAGCTTCCTGTCTCAGAGGCAGAGAATGTATTTTGTTCACCACTGGATTTCCAGCACCAAGCTCAGAACCAGGCTCTTAGTAGGTGTGCAGGAAATGATTTCTGAACTTTTCATTTTGTGACACTACAAGAGAATGACAAGAAAAGAGAGAGAAGCAGAAGGGAGAGTGTCACTGAGGACAGCCTGTGCTGGGCGCACATCACTGGTGCACGTGAGGTGCCAGCATCACACTGGATTTCTTTGTCCCCACTGATAAGCTTCTTTCCTCTAATTCTTAATCCAGCCCTGAGAGCAGACACTAGATGAGAGTGACGCAGATGCCTGTGAGGAGCACCAGTGCTTCACTTTCCTGTCTGACACAGAAAGTGAGAAGCAAGAATTTGGAAATCTCCAGGCTGAAAGTGGTACTACAAAAAACAGAGACCCTGTTAATGACAGCGAGGACAGGACAAGCATTGTAAGGGTCCCTACAGACAGCAGGTCATCTCTCCTGTGCGAGCCATCAGCAGCCTTTGGAAAGAGACAGGCCTTGTGTAAAAAGGAAGCTTGTAGGGCCAGTGTGGTGTAGTGGCAGGAGAGTGAAACATCTGGATTCAAATCCTGGCTACTGACATGCTGACTGTGTAAATCTGAGCAGCTTAATTGACCCCTCTGGGCCCGTTTCCTTGTCTATAAGATGGAGAAAATAATGATATCCACCTCATGGGGATGTTGCATGGATTGAATTACAGAATGCAGTTAAGTGCCTGGCATGTTTGTTTAATGTGTAACACTAATCTATACTAGTTTCCTACAGTTGTTAGAACAAATTACCACAACAGAAAGTTGTTCTTTCCCAGTTCTGGAGATCAGAAGGTCAAAATCTAGGTATCTACAGAGCTGTCGTCCTCTGGGGCTCTAGGGGCATATCTGCTATTGGCCTCTCTTAGCTTCAAGAAGTTCCAGGCATTCCCTGGTTTGGGGCTGCAACTGCTCCAATCCCTCCTCCAACTTTGTATGACCTTCTATATGTGTCTGTCATTTCTGTCTCTTAGAAGGTCATTGCCATTGATATAGGGCCCACCTGGTAGTCCATCTTGAGATCCCTAACTTAATTACATAAATATACAGTCTCTTTTCCCACATAAGGTCAGATTCACAGGTTTGGGGATGTAGATAGATCGCGGGGGGGGGGGGCTACTATTCAACATATTACAATACTTAAATCTTGAGTGCTTTCATGAGCCAGAACTTAACATGCATTATTTGATCATTTGATTAAGCTATATTTTGGAAGACAGGTTCCTTGAAGCCTGACCCTGCTTTCCTAAATGATGATGGAGTACCATGGCCATGTGGGTTCCATGATTAGTGACTCAAGGAACTGGCTGACATACATAATTTCTAGATTCTCTGAATTCCTTCCTTGGCCTTCTTCCTGCCTCCTGACTTAGACCACATGCAGTATCTTCTCCTTTCTCTTGTAAATATCTATGATGGGTACTCATGTGCCTTCCTGAGACCGCCTCAAGGAAGGACTTGTTTTCCCAGCATCTGGGAGTATTTTCATCATGTAGCCTGCAGTTTCCAGCCCCTCAGGACAGCCTCAGTGGAGGGAGACAGGCTCAGCTCACACCTGTCCCAAGTTGGGCCAATCCCAAGACTCACAGAGGCAGCTGTATAAAACCCTGGTCATTTCAGCCTATTATAGGGTATATCAGATGGGCCACTTTAACTCAAGATCCCTTGGGTTAGAAGAGGCTTTTCAGAGCCTGCTTTTCATCTTCACTCCTCCCTTGGCCCAGTCCTGCTGCCTCCTCCTTCCTACTATGGGTGTTGGTCCCAAGAGCACCGCTTAGTAATCCTCCTGCACACTGAACTCAAACTCAGAGTCTGCCTCCCAGATACTCTGACCTGCACCAGTGACTAGATCATATGTCCTTGGGATCATGCAGTAATATACCAAGTAGCTTTCTTACCTTGATTATATTTGTATAAATATGTAATGGTTCCGTTCTCCATAGATGGCAATAACTGATGGCAGCTTGAAGTTTTAAATCATATTTTAAATCTATTGGATATCTCCACAGGGCTTTGAAGTTTTTCATTTTCTTGTAGCTTGGGACATACAACATGAATCTAACACAATTCTAAAACTCCGAACTATTCTGGAGGTATTTGAAGAAAGGAGCACCAGTTTGATAGTGGCTGAAAACTTACTTGGTTGAAAATCGTGTTTCAAAGTTTCCACTGGATTCATATCTCTTCGAATTTTGAAATTCATCAGATAGTTAGTATCATCTGTGAGCAAGAAGTTCAAAAGAATATAAGACAAGGGAGGCCACTGTTCAGGTTGAGATACTAAGCTTTTGGAATAAAGTAGATGTAGGTTTGAGTCTTGTCTCTATTACTTGCTGTCGCTGAAGTCTGTACCTCAGTTTTCCTATCCATTCAATGGGAATAAATGTATTAGTTGACTTTCCAACACTATAACAAAAGCCTGCGACAGTCAAGTTATAATGAGAAAAGTTTGGTTTGGGCTCACAGTTTTGGAGATTTCAGTCTGGTCATTTGGCCATATTGCTTTGGGGCCAACGGTGAGGCAGCACATGGAATTTGGGAACACTGCGTGGAGTAAAGCTTCTCACCTTATGACTGGAATGCAAAAGAGAGAAGGAGGAAGTGGTCTCACCATCCTTCCAAGATCGTATCCCCAACAACATGAAGCCCTCCTTCTAGGTTCGACCTTAAGAGCTTTCTACCATCTCCCAATGGCACCAAGCTGGGGACTAAGCCTTTAAAATATGGACCTTTGGGAGACATTCCAGATCTAAACTACAGCAATAATAACCATACCTGACTTCTAGATCTTTTGCAAAGGTTAAATTAGATTGTTCCTAAAAACTTTTATAATAGTGAAGACAATAAATATTCATTTTTATTAGCTCCCTCCTGAGGCAAAGGATAAAATACATACATTAAATCACACACACTAAACAAATTTTAGATCATTGGAATCACTGCTTACTGAAAACTCATGAAAATTTGTCCACATTCTTTTTAAAAGTATCCAGATACTTTTTCTTTATGAGAGAGAAGACTATTAAGTTCCCTAATACTGAAGGTGACATCTGCCTCTCTAGGCAGCAAATTATATGGCTTTTAAGGGAAGAGCATTTCAAGCAGAGGGAACAGCCAGTGCAAAGTCCTGAGAGAACAGCTGGACTGTGTTTGAGGACCAGTCAAGAGGTCTGTGAGGTTGGAGGAATGTAAGCTAGTGGTTGAGGTCAGAGAAATAAGGGGCTTATGGAAAGTACAGGACTTCGTAGGTCATTGTGAAGTCTTTGGATTCTACTAAATGATCTGGGATGATGTTTTATTTTGAGCCAAGGAGAGATATGGTCCAGTTTCTGTATTAAAAGAATGCACCTGACTACTATAGGAGCCGGGCATGGTGGCTCAGGAGGCTGAGGCAGGGAGATGGCAAGTTCAAAGCCAGCCTCAGCAATTAAGCAAGGCCCTAAGCAACTTAGTGAGACACTATCTCTAAATAAATAAATAAGGACTGGGAATGTTGCTCAGTGGTTAAGCACCTCTGAGTTCAACCCCAGTACCCTCCAAAAAAGAATAGAGTGGGAAAAGGGCAAGTCAGAAGCAGGAAGACTGTGGTCAGGAGGCCGCTGCGGTATCCCAAGCTAACAACAACGGTGGCAAGGGTCAATCGGGTCATGAGCAGGGTCAGCACTTGTTGTATTTTAAATCCTGATCTGGCAGTATTTGTTATTGTCTTAAGAGGCAGAAACAAGTCAAGGATGACTCAGTTTTTTTGTCCTAAACAACTGGAAGAAAATAATTCCTTTAGTTGAGATGAGGAAGAGGAAGGCAAGAGGCTATTTTGGGAAGAAACATGAGCCATTCATGTTGGAGCCTGGTAAATATTAGATAGCTCTGCAGAATCCAAATGAGCACATTGAAGTGGCAATGAGATAGAAGAGTCTGGAGTTTGTAAGAAGTCTGGGTTAGAAATATATATTTGGGAGTCATCAGCCCATAATTAGTACTTAAAACTATAAGATTGGATGAAATCACTTAGGGAATAGGTAGGAGAAAAATAGGAAATTGAAGGACAGAACTTTCACCCTGTTAAGGGATAAGAGAGATAACAAAAAGCAAAGGAGACTGAGGAGGAGCTGCCAGTGAAGACAAGGAAAACCAGGACTCTGGAAGCCCTGGGAAGGCATGGTAGCAGGACTTTGATGGTTGAATAGAAGTTGGTTTTGGTTAGTGATCCTCAAAATTCTGGTCCCTAGACTAGCAGCATCAGCAGCACTACCTGGAAACAGGTTAGAAATGTGCAAAATCATGGGCCCCATCCCAGATCTACAAGATTGAGAATGATGAGGGTGGGGTACTCCAGGAGA
>JAJEJO010004953.1:799743-842264 GCA_020662805.1 Glaucomys volans
AGCCACAACACTGCCTGCACAAAATTACAAGGAAGATTAACTTTGGTGGGGGGGTCTTCTTTAGTGGATGACATTATTTTGGAGACCCACTTAGTGCTCAAAGCAAACTTGTATCAAATAGATTCCTCAGAAGTAACCTCTAGCCAACAACAAACACCCCCTACCCTTCACATCCCAGTTTAAAAGTTTCTACTGACCAATCTATCATGGGTTTTTGGAGAGGTGGAATGTCCCCATTTCACTGATCAGAGGGAATGCTGAGCACCAGGCATGCCACAAATTCCACTGGCTAAAAAAATAGGGAGTGGGGGTATTCCTCGGTTAGCAATACTGGACCATTGAAACTGAAACTTCAGAGATTTAAAACTTATTCCACCCACCTTTTCCAAACTTTACTCTAGGCTATCCTAAAAGAATTCCACCCTCTTCCATTCTGGGGACAAGAAGTTAAAATTAGGGCCAACCCTTAGGGACTGACAAGCCAGATGCAGAGAGGCTGTCCCCTGAAATAAGCTAGTTCCCACCGCGGATGGGCGGGGCAGGCGCCTCTGGTCCCAACCAGCGGAGGGACTGCTGGAAGGCCTGCCCCTTCCAAGTGTCTGCAAGGGGTCTGGTCCCAAGCTTTAAAATCCTGAACGAAGGCACCTCGTGCCGACCTCGCTTCTCTCCTCCAGCGGTAGCTGACTGTTCAAAACTGTGCGGTTGCTTCCCTGAGCAGCTCCAGTGTCGCCTGGGACCAGCTGGGCCGCGGTCTGACCTTCGGCTGCAGCCCAGCGCCGCGACGCTCTCCACACAGGCACCTCCAGCTTGCCACTCCGCCCGCTTTGCAAAGTTGGGCAGCTTCAGGAGCAAGCTGTGCCTCTGGACTTCTCCCTCCCGGGCCCCAGCGCCCCCGCCTCCCCGCTCCCTTTCACCACCAGCAGCGGATCCCTGAGTTGGCAGCCTGCATCCCTTGCCAGCCCTGCTCCCTGAAGCGCGACCATGCTGCTAAGGGGCGTCCTCCTGGTGGTGCAAGGTAAGGCCCGGACGTGGGAAGACCCCCGGGGGGCGCTCTCGCGACTTGCTCCAGCTCCTGCTACCTCGGTGACAGGGCTCGCGGTGCTGGGCTGGGCCATCCGAGGGCGCCTCCCGAGCCTTCTCCGCAGCGTTAACCTCTCTCCCCTGGCCAAGCCTGGGGTGGGTATGGGCGTGGGGCTCCCGTAGCAGAGTCCCCCCAAGTGCTGGGGAAAGTAATGCATCCCTCTCCCGCCCGGTCCCGCACGCCATCCCCCCTACTTTTACCATATAGCCCCCGGGGGTGGTGCAAGCGCTTCCCGGCGGGAGCACGAACTGAAACTTGCTTTGTGCCTGCAGCGTTTCAGCTTGCTGGTGCCCTGGACCTGCCTGCTGGGTCCTGTGCCTTTGAAGAGGGCACTTGTGCCTTTGACTCGGTGTTTGCATTTCTGCCCTGGATTTTAAATGAGGAAGGTAAGGGGGCTCCATGGAGAGGTACCCCGAGGTAAATTTTCTATTTTGTTAGTTGGCTTCTATTCCTTAATGCTATCTTGGAGTTAAATCCCCTCCGGAGCAAAGTGTGAGTCACGGATCCTCCTTCCAACTCTCAGCTGTACTGCAAGGGATGACCAAAGAAGAGATAAGGCAGGCTTCCTTTGTTTACCTGGCCTGTGGGTAGGAGCTCTGAGAATACCACCTCCTCCCAGCACTCCTTAACCTAAGGGAAAAGGAGGCCACAGCTAGTGATTGTCACCTGCCAGCTGTGTGCCCCCTGGAGGCCATCGATTTTGCTGGTCCTCAATGAACACATTTGTGAGCTGGGATATTTGGATGGGACTAGTTCTTGCCCAGCTTTGCAGATTGGCCCTACACTTGAACTAGAGGCATTTATCTCAGTGGTAGAGCATTTGCCTGAATGCTCAAGGCCTTGGGTTCCATCCCTGCACTGTATTTGAGAGAGAGAGAGGGAGGGAGAGAGAGAGAAAGAGAGAGAGAGAGAGAGAGAGAGAGAGAGAGAGAGAGAGAGAGAAATAGAATGGCCCTATAACTTCTGTAACTTCTGTGCTGGGACCTCAATGCTAAGACTTTCATCCCTCTGGCTACTGTATATGACCCAGCACTGACAAAAGAGGAAATTCCACCACAGAATATTTGACAGTATTGGTCTCACTACTCCACATTGTGTTGCAGTAACAAAGTTTAAATGTGGGGAATTCAGATGTGTCTTTCTATCTTCATTTATATAGAAAAGAACCAATGGTTCCCAATACCCAATAGCAGGTACCAAGTGTCCCTCCTTTCTTTTCTCTGTCACTTACATCACCATCTTGTAGAAACCTGCTGCCCTTGTCCATTTGAACTAGAAAACAAACTCCTATCATAAAGAGGGCACCATAAACAAAACCACCTCACTCCCCCATCCCCCTGCGCCCCACTCAGTTATCATCTCACACTGTGGCTCCCTGGAGAAGGGTGGAGCCCAGAACCCTGGTGAGGATGTAGGAACTGTCACCACAGCTCACTCCTCAGACTTCTTTGGAGGGCTTCGCCTGCATGAACTTCTCTGGCCCTCACAGGTAGGTGATGCTAGCATCATTTTTGCAGAAGTGGGGATCTGAATCTTCAAATATTCAATTGGCTAGTCTGTGTCACATAGTGCCACAAAATGACCAACTCTGAGTTGTCCAGTCATGGGAAGAAATAGGAAGGAACCAATTCAGTAGTAATCTTTATCCCCAACACTTTCCATACCCTGACCACTACAGTTTACTTGAGGATATCTGGGGAAAGGCAATTTTTGATCATTTATCAGAGGGATTCTACCTTGCCAAAGGCTTTAGGAAAGAATCTTTAATCTCATCACCCCACCCCTCTTCCTGATCTGTTACATGTGAAGCATTTTGAGAGATGGCCTTACATGTATCATGGGACTGGTTTTGGAGAACATTATTCTCTAGCACAGGGCTTCTTGAACTTCATCTGCAACAGAATGACCTGGTGGACATATTAAGACACAGCTTGCTGCTTCCTCCTTGAGTTTCTGATTCAATGGGTCTGGAGTGGGACCTGAGAATTTCTTACAAGTTCCCAGGTGATGTTGCTGCTGCTCTGGGGACCACACTTGGAGAACTTCAGACTTCCCTGATATTTGTTCTCTTTCCCTGCCCTCTCTCTTCTATGCATACACACACACACATACACATATACACACACACACACACATTCATTTTTGCCCAGGTTCAGGAACAGGGTGCAAGAGCAACTTGTGAGATCCCCACGGGTAAACTTAAATCTTGTGTCCTAGGCTCCTTGCTTGTCTGACTCTGGTGTGGCCCTGCAGAAAAGAAATCAGTATCGCTCCAGAAACCAGAGCCTAAGTTCCTGAGACCCCACCCCCAGTCTTCTCCAGGACAGGGACCCTCCCAGCCTGTCTCTGGGTCAGTGGGCATGGCATGCCACAACCTGCTGAGCACAAGCACCTCCCAGGCCCACAGGAAGTTCTCTGCTGAACTGGCCCCTCTGCACCAGGGTGGCAGTTAAACAGTCCCTCTTCGGGGAAAACAGGATGATGCTTATAGAAAAAGGGGACTACAGTTTAATAGTATAATGAAGGCACTGTGGCTTCCCCTCCTGCTCTCTGGCTCAGGATTGTGACAACTGACTTGGCTAGAGGAAGTTCATTCGTTCTCCTCTGACCACTCCAGGGTGGGGCAGGCAGGTTAGGCTTCAGTTGGTACAGATCTAGTGTTTCAAAGATCCTCGCAGGTCCACTGTGGACTCTGGATCAGGGAGGCAAATGTGTGCCAGCTGCTGTGGTTGCCTCCCGTGAAGCTATCACTAAGAATTTCCCTTATAAGCCCATTTATAGGTTGCTAAACTAAAGATAATAAAATTGTCAGACTGAAGTTTGGCTAGCTGTTCATAAGCTTCTCTGCAAATTTACTTCATCTTGCTGCAGAAACCCTTTGAAACAGGTTCCACTCACCTCTGTGTGCTGGATCCACCATAGAATGTTATGAGTTTCAGAGACTCTTGCCCACAAGAACTTGGAACACGTGGCACTTCCTGTATTCCCCTTGGTCAGTAGGTTAATTTATAGTGGAGAAGGCAATGCTAAATCCTAGTGAAGGTAATCAAGTCTAAAAACAAGACTGCATTTTAGAATCTCATCAAAGGAGGTTCATGTCTGGGGGTAGCTGGAATCATCTCCTTGTCTCATGGGATCTCCTCTGCTGCCTTTGGTTTATCTAGAGTATTAGGTTTCTAAGCATCTCTGATTATATTACAATGTCCAGTAATTCATGGTCATTTGGAAATATGCTTTATTCCCACTGGATATAAAATAGGTAAGTTTTGACCAGGCAGCATGTTGGCTTGGACTTCGTACCATCATGGAGGTGCCCCAGGGAAGGGTGGCTATATGAGGTCAGGTGACTGGGCACTGCAGCTCAATATTGTCTACTTTCTGGTTTTGCCAATGGTTGTTCCATTTTCTTGATTTCCCTCTGTGCATTTTGTAGAATTTTTAAAATTTTTTCCTAACTTGTCAAGGGAAGTGAAATTATGTTAGATTCAAATTTGAACTTGCTTCTAAATATTAGGTTTGAATTAAATCCAGGAAGTAAGGGATTTATTTTATCCTGTAAAAATCTTCTTTATTTGTTCATTTATCTTTAATAAAAATCATCCTTATTCATCCACAGTTCAGAGAATGTTGGAACTCCTTTAGAGCAATGGTCCTCAGCAAAATTGAGACTGTTCATTCCATTTTCCTCATGCCAGCAGTGGGGGCAGAAGGCCTTTGGCTGAGGATTCTTGGAGACCACACAGTTGGCCTCACAATTCTCATTAGTCATTGAGTGGATTTTGGCTTCACCCTCGTTTTTGGACATTGTGGTTTACTGCTTTTAACCTTAGTTCTCTGAGGAAGTCATAGGAAAAACTGAAGCAAGGAGGGAAGTAAAACCAAATCCAGGTGTTGCTCCTTAAACAGAAGCTCAGAACACTGAGCACATGGGTGAGAAAGGTGGATGCCAAGATGTGTCAGGTGAAGAGGAGGTAAAAAAGAAATCCAAAGCACTTTTTAAAACTTTTGTTCTAATTAGTTATACATGACAGTAGAATGCATTTTGACATATCACACATAAATGGAGTATAACTTCACATTCTGGTTGTACATGATGTAGAATCATACCTGTTGTGTAATCATGTATGCACATAGGGTAATAACGTCTGATTCATTCCACTTTCCTTCCCATCCTCATGTTCCCTCCTTCCCCTGGTACCCTGCCATGCCTAATCCAAAGTAACTCTATTCTTCCCTAGCTGTGCCCCCCGCGTATTGTGAATTAACATCTGCACATAAGAGAAAACATTCAGCCTTTGGTTTGGGGGGATTGCTTTATTTCATTTAGCATGATATTCTCCAGTTCCATCTATTTACCTGCAAATGCCATAATTTCATTCTTCTTTAAGGCTGAATAATATTCCATTATGTATATATACCAATTTTTCTGCATCCATTCATCTGTTGAAGGGCACCTAGGTTGGTTCCATAGCTTAGATATTGTGAATTGAGCTCTATCAATATTGATATGGCTGCATCCCTGTTGTTTGCTGATTTTAAATCCTTTGGGTATATGCCGAGGAGTGGGATAACTGGGTCAAATGGTGGTTCCAGTCCAACTTTTCTGAGTAATCTCCATACTGCTTAGTGGTTGCACCAATTTGCAATCCCACCAGCAAAGTATGTTGTACCTTTTTCCTCACATCCTCACCAACATTTATTCTTGCTTAAAGCACTTTTTATGCAGAAGACTTACCTCATTTTTCGAAAACAGAGGTCAAGGTTTGAGAAATTGCTAATGCAGGAAATACCTGGGTAGTTCTTATCTCTTGGAACAAGTGATAGTATCTAAGGCTGGAAAGTAGTCATGTGGTTTGTCCTAACCAAGGAACGGGACTGGGGATCATGGTAAAGTGCACCCGAATCACACTGTAAATACGCATAGGTCTCTTTCTGATACCCTTTTTCTTTGCCCAAACTTGTTCCTTCTCTTTTAAGGACACTCTTGGTTACTTGGCCATCTGAGTTTCAGTTCTTCACTCAGTCACATGCTACTTATTATTAACAGTGATGAACCCCGCCTGAGATTTCTTGAGGCCCAGCTGGAGCCAAAAGTCTGGCCAGGAGCCCAAGGGGCCTTCCTGGGAGAGGAGGACCAGTCCCCTCCTTCCTGCCGATGACAGCTCTTTTCCTGACTTTGGAAGGCTGCTTTAGCATCCTACCCTGACATCACCAAATTCTTAAGACAATTCTTGTCCCCCATAGGGTTGCTTGCTTTTGCATTACTTCTGCTGACCATTCTCTTGAAGATCTCCAAGCAGAAGAGTACCTCCCATTGTGTAGAGACTGGAAGCCAGCACACATCTGGAATGTTCCTTAGATGCCTCCCTGAAAGATGGCCTTATTATTCCTGTAGTATCACATGCCAATCCCTGGTGCTGCCTTGATATTACTGCTGTCAAAGTGAGCATGGTTATTGTGTGCTGGGCCTGAGAGTAGCATTGGCTCTGTCCCAGCTCTACCTAGAAGCCTCAGTCCTAGAACTGGCCCTTGAAGATCATCCTGGGAAAGCTCCTCATTTTACAGAGGAGTATGCAAGGGGCCAGAAGGGCTGCCCATTATAGTCATAGACCAGTGTCATCCTAGGGGCAGGGCCTTGTCTCCTTGGCTCTCCTTTGGTTCTTCCTTCTGCATTGCTGTAACATCCCAGCTCTCCACTGGGTCCTGGACTCTGGAGCCTCATTGTGTTGGAAACTACATCAGAGGTTAATTATATTGCCAGATGCATAGAAGAACACAGATCCCCAAAAATGCAGTGCTTTGTGCCTAACAAAAACATAAAACACTACATTTTATGTCACACCAGGTAACATCTGTTCACTCTTTGAACTGCCTACCTGCAACAGAAAAGGGCCCAGTACACAGTATGTACTCAATAAATACTTGCTGACTGAATGACTTTATTGAATAAGTGAATCTAGTATCCAGTCATGAAAATATCCTTATGCATTTTCTTTTGTGCTTCATTCATTCTGCCCCTTCAAAGTTAGCTGCTATCATGAGGAATAGCTTAAGCCTAGAGGTAAACAACTCTGAGCTGGACACCTTGGATTAGAACCCAGGCTCTGTTCTTTCAAGCTGTGTGACCTTGGGCAAGTTATTTAACCTCTCTGTATCTCAATTTCCTCTACTATAAAAGGAGATAATGAAAGTGTCTATCTCATAAGATTGTTATAAACATTTCATATATTGGTACATTTAATGCATTGAAAGGGGATTTCTCTCCCCCTCTGCTCTCAGGCAGATCCCTAACCCTTGACCTCCCTGTCAGTCAGTCTGAGTTCTGGAGCCCTCTTCTCTGACCCCTCTACTTGGAACTTAACTGTCTGGCCTAGCAATATCTGCCTTCTCTTTCTGCCCTGATTGACACGCTGGATGGAGGCTCTATATGGTCAATCACTTCCTATCAAGGCCAACACCCAGTATGAGTTCCTCTCTACTCAGATTACAGTAGCTGAATAGGAAGTTGCTATCCAGGTCCTGACCTGATCCCCAATAAGATGCCTGAGAATTTAGAATATTTTCCTTCTCATAATTTGCAGAAGTCAGCCAAGATCACAATATGTTGGGAGGAAAACGTGATATTTTTGTCATAGGATTTTATGCTTTCATTTATCTTCAAATATCTTAGCCTATAATTACAAATGTTTTGTGGCTTGCATCTGGCATATAATATTCATGAAAAAAACATGGTTCTTAAAATAGCAGAATACGTTTTACTAGGTCATCCTAGGAGCAGTCCCATTTCTCTTATTAAATGACATTAGATTTTCAAGAATTTGAGTGAAACCCAATTATATTAATTAAAACTTGGACAACACGATAAGTAGGGCCAGCAGATATTTGAACATGTCTTATGTATCCTGGCTCTTCGACCCTGCTTCACATCTGCCAAATATTTTAACACTCTTTCACTTTTTCCTATGCATGTCTTAAATACAAATGCATTCATGTATTCAGGCCTAGGTTCTCATGATGTTCAATTATCTGTGTATCTGGAAGAAGGTAGTGCTGAACACTGAAGAATAGATTGCTGGTGATAAATGCAGATGCTCAGGAGCAAGAATAAATCAGAAATTTCTATTGTGAATCACTCTAGGCAGTGGTTCCTAACATGGCTAGACATCACCTAAAAGTTTCTTTAAAAGTAGTCATGCTCAGCTACTACACAAAGAGATTCTGATTTATTTGGTCAGAAATAGGACCAGATTTAGCATTGCTAAGAAAACAAACATACACTAACAAATAAACAAAGTCCCTAGTTGATTCTAATATGTGTCCGTGGTTGAGGACTATATATTAGGATGACTTCCAACACCCCTGCACCTCCAGATGAGAGAGAAGAAATGTCATCTTGTTAATAATCCTTTGATGATTGTTAGTGTCCAGAGGATAAAGTGAAAACCGCTTAGGTAGGCATTCAAGGTCCTTCATGATATTCCTCAAATCATATTTCTGCTCTTTCCTCCCCTTAATCTCTACCACACTGTTCACTCAACACACCCTTTACTTTCTGGCCACTTACTCTGATTGCACTGTTCTGTATACGTGTATTATTCTGCTTTTTAATTCTTCTTTTTCACTCTGACCTATTTCAAATGCTGCGATGGTTTGTGGGGTTTAATTTTTCATCATGTTCCCCCAAGGGTCTGTATGCTAAAGGCTTAGTCCCCAGAGTGGATGTTTGGGGAAGTACTCTGGAACTTTGAGAGGTGGAACCTTATTAGAGGTCCTTAGGTCATTGGGGGCATGCCCTTGAAAGGGACTGTGGGACCTTGCCCAGGCTTTCTCTCATTTGCTCCAGTTCAAGATGTAACCATGTTGCTCTTGCATTTGCTCTCACCATGATGTGCCATCCTCACCAGAGACCAAATGAATGGGCCACAGAATCTTAGACTAGAACCTCCCAAACTGCTACAGAAATAAACTTTTCCTCTTTATAAAATTAGTTGTCTTGAGTATTTTATTGTTCTTATGTTAAGTTGACTAATACAGATGCTACCCATGCTTTAAGGTCAGTTCTTTCTTAAAATACTCCATGATTGTCCCAGGTAAAATAAACATCTCCTTTTCCTCCCTTCCCATGGCTCTTCTCATTTTTCACCCCGTAAATAGTCTTACTTGTGTCTCTTTATTGGAGTCTCCACTCCATCACCTCATCAAGTGTTACATCTTTGAGAACAGAGATTGCATCCTCCCTGTATGGTACCTGACAAAGAGACTATAGTATCAACAAACGTTGTGAATTTCATTAATCTCTGAGACTCTTGTGGAAATTGATAGAAAAATAAAAACAAAAAAGACTTGACATTTTTCCATGTAGTGAAAGAGGTTGTGTTTAAAAGTCCTTCCTGCCATAAGACTTCAAATACTTCAGAGGCTTATGTTATAATGTCCAGATATAACAGCAATGCAGTATTTCAGCTCACTTCACTAATACCTGGTCTGCCTCATCTGTGCCAGGCCAATGAACAAATAGCTCTTAGAGTATTCACCCATCAGCGTGGCCTGAATGCCTGGCTCCTCTGCCACCACAAACAATCACAGTACAACCTTGAGAGCAATCCTGCTGGTCTGAAAAGTAATTTTTGGCAAAAGGTTTTTGGACTTTGAACTAGTCATTGAAAACTGGTGTTTCTAAGGAACTGGGATATGAGGTATCAACAGTACCCATCTTGATGGGGAAAAGCAGGGAAGAATACTTGTCTGCTCTAGGAAGAAGTCTTTATTAAGTAGGGATGTGACACATAGGGAAGTCAGAGGATCAGGTTGCCATTCACTGAGATCTGCCAGAGTATTTGCTTTCTGCACTTCGTAAGAAATCTACATGTGTTTTAGGGTATTCTGAGGCTAAGAAAAAGATAATAAAGTAAAATAAGAAGTATCATATCATAACTTCATAGCATCATGCATTTTACAGAAAAGGCTGCTGTATTATTCTATCCACAAGCATTCAAGTGTCTACTCCCCATCAGGCACAACATCAGTAGTTTGAGAACATACTCCAGAGTACACGCAGTCCACAGAGTACATAGCCAGTCCCTGCCTTTGGTGGCAGCCATAGACCAGTATCTACAATACTGGTGGAGAGTTAAAGGAGTGGTGTACTAGTCAAGGATTTTCTTTGGAGATTGAGCATAAATTGACCATTTATATTAAACATAAAAGGAATTTATTGGAAGGATATCAGTTAGTTCCTAGCATTGATAAGAAGTCTCGAGAGCCATATTTGAGCAAGAATAAAAAATGGGAAGTACAGGCAAAGTCTTTCTGAAAGAACTATTTGTATGATCTTGCCAATGGACATTGGTTACCCCACTGCTGGACCTACCTGTTCATTCAGTAGCTGCAAGGCTGCTCAATTTCAAGGAGATGAACTTGACAATAGGGACGCTAATCAGGGGACTATCCAGAGGTCTGAGAGATGAGGAAAGCCTGAATCCGGGGCAGTGGTGTTAGGTATGAAGGAAAAGAGTAAGTAAAATACCACAAAGGGGATTAAATTGGCAGAACTCAGTTGATTGGGTAGAAGTGATAATCAGAGGGAGAAGGTCTCCTAAATTTCTACTTTAAGCAGCTGTCTGGTTGGTGGTATCAAAAGTGGGAACAATTTCAAGAGGCACATCTTGTTTAGGGTAGAAAAATATATCTTTTCTGACCTGCCTGGGAAACATCTAGAAGGAGATTTCCAGTAAGTCTCTGATGTAAGCTGAAGGTCAGGTACAGGCTGGGTGGGACTACAACCATCGAAACCTTTGGCATAAATAATGGTTAAAATTTTGAACAGAGGTGATATCACCAGAGAAGAATGTTCAAAGTGACAACAGCAGAGGCTAAGAATGGACTTTTAAAGGAGCAGTCAAGAATCAGGCATAAGCGAGGTACGCATCAATGGGTGGATGGATAAAGAAAATGTGGTGCAGAATGGAGTTTCATTCAGCCATAAAGAAAAATGAAGTTATATCACTTGCAGGAAAATGGACGAAATTTGAGAACATTATGTGAAGCAAAATAAGCCAAACTAAGAAGACCAAGGGTTCTATGTTTTCTCTCATGTATGGAAGCTATAGGTATGGAGGAAAATGGAAAAGAAAGGCAGGCTTATGTGGAATGGGGGAATCTCATGAAAATCAAAGGGAGATCAGTAGAGCAGAGGAAAGGGACCAGGGGAGAGAGGAAGAGCGGGAAAAGGAAAATACTGGGGAATGATATTGGCCAAATTATATTCTCAAATAGTGTGCATATATGAACATGTAATAACAAATTCCACCATTATGTATATCTACTAATGCGCCAATAAAAAATAGGAGTAAAAAAAGGTTAAGTATAGGAAGGGATGGGGCCATGAAAGATAGAGAAGGAATCAGGCACATATGAGGGAATTAGGAAAGTTAAAGGTCATAGGAGTCAAAGGAGTCAGGAGTTTCAGCAGTAGGACATGATCACCAGGGTCCAGTGTAGTAGAGATGGTGGGCACAGTATAACTTTGCCCTTGGAATTGACAATTAGGAGGCCATTAGTGTGGGAATTGGTGCAGTTTCAGTAGAATGAGGAGGGCAGAACCAGAATGCCTTGATCAGACAAGTGATTGGAAAATGCAGATGGTTGGTAGAGATTTCTCAGCAAATCAATTTGGATATGAGAAGAAAGATTCGGCCATACCTACAAAGAAAATTGAGATGAAGTTTTTGGTTTTTTTTTTTTTTTGTTTTAGGGAGGGGATACTTGAGCTTGTTTATAGAGTAGGGGGAAGGACCAGTCAAGAAGGGAGATTCATAAGAGGAGGGCTTCCTCACTGGTTCTGGGTGAGACCCAGATTCCACTTGGGCAATTCAGAAGCCTTGAATCCACATGAATTGCTTTGGCTCATGTAACCCAAGAGCTCTCCACTGAGTGTCTCCTGGGCACTGAGTGTCAATGTCAAAATGTGTGAAATTTTATTTCTATTGAAAATGCAGAGAAGTTAGGAGATTTGGCTGAATCTGTAGTAATTATCATGTGCCCCAGAACCTGCTCGATAAAAATAAAAACAGATCTTTTATAAGATGCAGGCCGGTGTCTTAGGTCTAAGGGACCTTGAGTGACATAACATTCTATTTCTGCCTGAAGAGCTACAGTAAGAAGGGCAAAGGGAATCCTAAAGAGAGAGTCACACAATAGCTAAGGTAGGTGATCTACGGATGGCATTTTTTTTTTTATCTACAGATGGCATTTTAAAGTGCCTGTCAAACACCTGTATTGTCATTATTATCTTGGACCTTTACAATAATCTTGAAGGCTATTATTGCCAGAATTTAATAATGAGGAAGTTTGCAATAGAGTGATTAAAATAACATGCTCAAGGCAATACAGAGAGTATAAGAGTAGGGATAGCAACCCAAGCCTGCCTGACTCCAAAGACTTGAACTTCACTTGGCCTTCCCTGGTCCACTCCCATCAGAGAGTAGGAGAGTTCCTTTGCTCTTCCGGAGGTCAGCTCCAAGGGGGATAGAGTGGCAGGGTTTATGCTTCTCTAGAATGAGCGGGGAGCCTCTGCCCAATATTGACATTCCAACATTCCAACTCTTCCCCTGAATCCTCAGCTACCATAGTGCATCTCCCATGCAGTAGGAAACCCTAAGAAGACATCAAGTAGAGGCAGGGAAATGTAATTTTTACTTATTTTTTCCTTAACAGATTTGAGTTTGCTCTTGGAACCATCAGAAGGATTCATTTCTCAGTCCTTAGCATAATCTTGGAAGAGAACTTAGGGAAAATTTACAGCTTGACCTAAAATACTTTGGCAGTCTTAAGGAATACTCCTAAATTTCAAATTTGTCGAGTCCTACTGTGAAAGAATTAAAAGAGTACCCAGATAAATCTGTTTTTTCAAGCTATCTTACCAGACAAAAATTGTGGTACTTCTTCCTCTTATTACTCACAACAGAATGGCAATGTTGCCATACAACAACGTGATATATAACTTAGCTGGATGCTTAGAAAAATTTCCATTCCATATTTGAAAAACTTTTGCTTCACTGCCAAGGAGAGCTGAAGTGTTATTTGGGGCTATGCTTATAATGAAGATGACTTTAATATGTTTCTGCTTCCTTGTGAGGCTGCCTCCTCTCTCCTTTGCTTACCAATATTTTGTGATGAAGACCATCTAGTCTGAAACTGTAACTAGGAAATTTTCTGTTTTAAGCTTCTACAGGTTTATTTATATGACTTTGTTAAAGATGGATAATAGAGCGGAGTATTAGAGAATTTTCTTCTGAAAATTGATCCTGTACTAGGGAGTTTTAAAGTATAAACTTCTTGGAAAAAAATCCTTTGGTTTTCCATCATAAATCCTGAAAATCAGGAAGAAGTATCTGAAATCACACTTCTGTTTCTGAAAACTTTCCTTTTTTCAAAAATTCTGATGAATTAAACTTCAGTATTTTTTTTCCTTATGAATCAACACTGAAGATTAATATACTTTGGAACTCTTATTTGATACATAGAAAAAACCTGAAAAACCCTAATATGTCCTAGGCTATATACATCAATACAGATTTTTATCTTTGTTGTCAATATAAAATATTTGAAGTGCCTATACATGGTTCTGTTCTGAATATTGTGTAATGTAAGAGAAAGGATGTTGGAGGTACATCTAAAGATGCATTGTATTGGTCTGAGGCATGCTTCATTTTTAGTCCTGGGCTTGGGGACTTTAACGATCACTGAATCCACCAGGTGCAGTTGCTCATATGTACTCTTAGCGACTCAGGAGGCTGTAGCAGGAGGATTGCAAGTTCGAGGCCTTAGCAACTTAGGCCCTAAGTAATTTATCGAGACCCTGTCTCAGAATAAATAAATAATAAGGGCTTGGAGTATAGCTCAGTAGTAAAGTACCCGTGAGTTCAAGCCTCAATACCAAACAGAAAAAAAGAAAAAGAAAAGATCTGCTGAATCTAAAAAGAGTTTTGCTAATTATGGAGCTAGATTTTTGAATCATTCCATTTAAAGAACAGATCAATAATTACCAATAATGTTTTAATTTCTGTCATGTTCAAGCTTGATCCAAATGGCCCTCTTGCCCGTTAAGAATGCTATTAAACAAATTTTGAGAGAGGATGAGGTTGACTTATTTGTGTAACAACTAAAAGTAGACAGCTCAGTTGCTAAGAAAAGTTTTTCCATCCCTTAGAATAGCCCTTCAGTCATTTGTCAGAACCAACACAGCTATTCACAATAAAAACTGCTGAGAGATCAAAAGGGTGCAAAATGGCTTATATTTTTAATCAACCCCTTTCATTTGTCATTTTGGGTTTCAGGAAGTCATTCATTCTTTTGTGAACATATTCCTGTCATAAAACAAGTTTGGACACATTTATGAGCCATCTCTTGCTGAGCCTAATATTAGCCTGGTAGTCTAAGAATTCTTAGAAAATTAATGGGTCTTGGAAAAATAGATAGTATTCACCATCATTCCGTCATAATGTGCAGTGAATCAGAGTCATGCACAAAAGACACTGGATTTGAGACTCAAATGATTTAAGAACTTTTCCTTGTTTGACAAAGGAACAACCTGGAGAGTGAGCAGCAGGGATTCAGAGTTTCAATCTTCTTTGAGTCTCTATCACCAGCCACCAAGTGCTTTGCGGAATGACTTGCCATCAAGATACCCTCAGCTGGGAGTTGAGAGTGATGCCTGGCATATTTTATTTTATTTTTTTTATCCTTAGATCTCATTTCAGAGTTGCTAAACAAACCCAAAGACCAATGTGATGTTTGCAAGCATTTCCTGAGCACTGGGTGGGTGTGTTGCCATTGAACTTGATGAGCCAGTAGGAAATTGAACAATAACAATTTTTTTTTATCAAACATTTACTAGGCCATTATTACATACCAAACATCATGGTGATGCTTTATATGCATCAAGTCACTGAATTCTTATAATCACCCAGTAAGGAAGATGCTCTACATGAAAAGAAATGGGGTTAGAGTTTTTAAAACATTCCCAAAGTTGTGGAGCAAGGAATTGATGAAGCCTGCATGTTAACCTAGGTTTGTCTCCAAAGACTAAGAACATAACCACTTTGCTATGTTGCCTCTCTGTTCCCACTGTCCTTTGTTGTGAGCTATCAAAGATCTTCATAATAGAAATAATAGTAGCCGGGCGTGGTGGCGCAGGCCTGTAATCCAAGCGACTTGGGAGGCTGAGTCAGGAGGATCGCGAGTTCAAAGCCAGCCTCAGCAACTGAGCAAGGCCCTAAGCAACTCAGTGAGACCCTGTCTCTAAATAAAATACAAAATAGGGCTGGGGATGTGGCTCAGTGGCCGAGTGTCCCTGAGTTCAATCCCTGGTTCCAAAAAAAAAAAAAGGAAATAATAGTAGTAGTTATAACAACAGCTAACCTTTGCGGAGTGATTGATAGGTAACTCTTACCTACATATTGGTCTTGTATTTTATCTTAACTAATTTGACCTTTTCAACAGCCCAGGGAACTGGGTCCTGTTTTCATCATTTGCAGGGCAGTGAGGAGTGAGGTATACAGATGCCTACAGGTCAGAGAGATCCTAGGTAGCAGAGTTATATTTCATAACACAATTTCTAGTTCCAGTCTGTACTCTGTGAAGGAAATAAGCAATTGTAATATTCACTTTTTTTCACTGCACTTGAAGCAAGAAACTTTTCTACTTGAGTTATCATGTGAGTGACTAAGAAAACAATGTGAAAGAATTACCTCTTCTAAATTCTTCCATAACGGGCCCCACCAGCAAATAAATTCTAATTTTGAGGAAACTTTAAGTCAATATTTTCCTTTTAGCCATGGCACAGGGCCCTGAGACAACAGAATTTTCTGCCTGGTTCCAAATTAAAGAGATTAATTTGAAAACTCCTGTGAGAGTCTTCCCCTCAAAGGATCCCCATGACTGCCCGGCATTCTCTGGACAAAGGCCAGAAGAACTTGTGTCTTTATAATCTTGATGGTCTTGTTTTGAAAATGAGTCAAGTATCCTTATGCAAAAAAAAAGTAATATTTGCCTGCTTGGATTATGGAAAAAGACATTTGAACTCAAATGGGTAGGGATGTAAGCAGGAAACCCAGGACAAGTCTAAGGACAACAAAAGTCTTTTAACCATGGAAAAAAGACAAAAGGTCAGATTAGTCTGTCTTCCTGTCCTTTCATTTGATAGTAGGCAATGACTTTTGACCCACGGGCCATGAACTTGTATCAACGCCATGAGAAAGATACTCTTCATGGATGAAGAACCTGGTGGACAGGGAATCTGTTTTAACATTTCCAAAATTCATTCCATGGACATGTATTTTAGAAAGCAATAAGATAATAAAGGCTAGGCTCTAGCTTTTAAGGTGAAAACCTTTAGCTTTTTTTTTTTTTTTTCATTTAACATTTGCCCACTTATGCTGGGAAATGATGGGAACCATGGTGGATAATAAAGGTAACTCTTCAAGGAGTTGCCATTCTGTTAGAAGAAATAAGATATTAAAACAGTAACTGTAATTTAAAAAATTGAGATTAGTATCATGACAAGGAACGTGTAGAAGGTCCTGGGAGTTCTGAGATCAATGAGAGCTGGCAAGCATGAAGCTGGTGGGTAAAGGTAGGCCTCTTGGCGGGTCTTGAACTACTGGTGCCATATAAACTAAGGAGAGAAGCTCTTAGGATGCCTCAACTATCAGCAGCAGCCTGTGCCAAGGCAGGAAGTGGGGCCAGGGATCTGGTCTAGAAAGAGCAAAAATTCTCTTTTGGCAGGTGCATTGGGTATGTGAAAAAAAAGTACATAAATATGATATTTTTTAATGCTGAGATTTGAACTCAGGGTCTTTAGGCAAGTGCTGTACAACTAAGCTACCTTCCAAGCCCTAAAGTATACAGATAAAATTGTCATAAAATTACTTTATCTCAGGCCACATCTGTGCAAATGATGATGCAGGGGGTTCATCTCATTCAAATGTGTAGCCTCAGCTGACACTGAGGACACTCGCCATCTAGGTCCTCTACAATATGTAGTTATCTATGCAGCAAGGGCCTGACAGACTGTGCTGACTGGTTGCATGCTCAGTTCTTTAATGATCAGCTGCTTTTGTGGAGCTGTAATAATATAGTAGGGAAAGTGATTTGTCAATCAGGCCCTTGACCATCCTATAATAATGATTATTAGCTGCCACATTGCATACACCATACCCATATTACCTCCAAACCTCAACACCTTTTACCATCTTATGTGGCAATCTTCATTTTGAAGATGGAGCCACTGAGACACAGAGAGGTTATTTAACCTGCCCCAGGTCACGCAGCTAGAGCATTGATCAGATCCTAGTGCCTGTCTTCTCTAAAGTCAGTGCCTGTTCCACTGTCTTGCTATTGGCTGCCTGGACTGTTTGATGCTAAAGGAGCTTCTAAAGAAACATAAGATTTAATTTCTGGCCTCAGGGGGTAAATAGGATTCCAAACTCTTGTATGTTGACTACTTTGATGGCCTTTCCTCCCAAACCAGCCTCTTTACATTCTTTCCTTTGCCGAGAGCTGTTCATCCATCACAAGCATCTCTCCCAAATTCGTGGAGGCCACACTCTCATTGTGTGCCCAGCACCCAGCCTCTTGATGGTAGCATTTATTTCATAAAAGTTTAATAAACAAAACTTGTCTTCCCCCCTCCTTTCCTTTTCAGGGCCTCTTGCATGGTCTCCTACCCCTATTCTCTTCTCCCATTGACTCTCTGTCCTTTGTGACTTACTCTTCCAAGCCTAGAACAAGTTCATTCAGGTAACCTCATATATTAGTCCATTATCATAACCTGAAGCTGGGTAACTTTATAAAGAAAAGACGTTTAATTTGTTTCATGGTTCCAGAGTTCCAAGGTTGCTGACGGAGTCCTGGGGCAGTACAGAGTGTAATATGGCAAGAGACAGGAACCACACCTGTGTATGTGTCTTCTGGTCTCTCTCCATCTTCTTATAAAGCCACCAGTATTCAACCCTACGGGCTCTACCCTAGTGACTTTATCTAATCCTAATCACTCCCAAAGGCTCCACTTCTCAACACCATAGCTGGATTGGGCTTCCACCCTCTTAATAACTCATTATTGAGATTGAATTTAACATATGATCCATGGATATCAAATCCCATCCAAATCTTAGCTGAGATCAAGGGTCAAGGCTTCACTGCCACATCCAATACCTGACTCCTGAGATCAATGGCATGGAGCTCAGTACATGCTTGATTCACTGATATGAACAGGTAAGGATATGCAGCAGGGCCATGTCCTAGGCAGTTGGAACCCTCTTCCCTCCGACTGCCCACAAGTCAGTCTCTTTCCCTTTGTTCAAGTCTCAGCTGAAATGTCACCTCCCTCCCTGAGCCTCCTTTCTCAGGTTAGACCTCCCTCATCACCTGGCTTTAATTCTCTCTCTAGCACAGTAGCTTTCTAATATGTTTCTTGTTGATTTAGTTATTTCTTTATTGTCTATCAATTCTATTAAATGTGTAAACCTTGTGAGAGCAAAGGACCTATTTTACTTGTGTCGCCACAAATTCTCTCATGCCCAACTCAATGTCTGGCACCTGAAAGACACTCAACAAATATTTGACAAATGAATGAATAAATCATATTCCTTGTGGTAATGCAGCCTTGGAAATCTACAGAGGCTAATGTGTTTCCAGGTCTTGTTAAATGAAAGAAATACCAGATGAGTTGGGGCATCCTGGAGGCGTTCTGCATTAAGTGATATGTTTCCTTCAAGTGTGTATCTAGGCAGAAGTGGTAGGCAGAAAAGATGGATTTTTCAGTGACACTTTAGTCCTGCTATTATTGTGCCACCAACTCCCCTCCATCTGCTGGTTTGAGTGTTCCCTTAGAGATTTGTCTCTAAGAAGTGGGATCATATTTTCTTCTTTTGACAAATCTCAAAAGCAATTCTTGAAGCAAAGCAAAGATATACAACATGTAGGAACTCAATTCTAAGATCCTGCCCAGCCATGAATAAGGGGTGTGCGTGTGAGGGATAAATCTTTGGCTAGTTAGAGTGATTTTTCAAAAAGCTGGCTGGACCCTCCTTATCCAGGTTGTGTCTGCTTTACTCAAGCAGTTACCTTAATTCTCTTCTCTTCCCCTAAGATAAGCCAAACTGATACCAGAAAGCCATAATGGTAATCACACTCCAGATCACGTGGAAAATGTTCTCCCTTGTCATCATAGATTTTTCTTTTAGGATCCTGATCACACAGAACTCAGTGTGAAGCTCTTGAAACACTTTGAAAAGAAATTGCTAAACAATGAATGTGTCTGGCCATGATTCTCATGCATCTTTGTTAAAATGTTCATAGATTGTTGCATTTCTAGACCGTTCTCTATGAAGATATGCAGTAGTCAGTACCATAACTGAGATATTAGCCCTGTGTTCCCCAGGCCCACTTAAATAGAACCACGATGACTAATGGCTGCCCTTTAAGGGGCCCCTGCATGCTCCACACGTGACAGCTTGTTCTAGCACTCAGTCACTCTGTGAGGTGGGTGACATTCCTTCATTTCACCAGTGGGAGAAACCAAAGTCTCTAAGTGTAACATTAAGTGACATGCCTGATGTCACACAGTTAGAAGTGGCAGGCCAACAAAGGCTCGTCTCAATATCTGTCCTGCCTCATCACTCCCAAAGCACTGCCATTATTTTTGAATCTCTTAAAACAGTTGTCAATCTGTCAGAAGACAAAATTACAACAATTTAAAGTTCTTAATTGATTTTATTTGCAATTCTAGAATCAGATAGTGCTTCATTCCATAGAATAGAATAAGTGTTCCTATGGGCTGAAGAGAAGAGATTGGTTTTATAAACAGAGACGGGCTGAAAAAAAGCCAAAGCAAAAAACCAGAAGTGGATCTGTCATTTCAAAGTTACTTACCTGTGGGCTGAAGATATAACTCCGTGGTTAAGTGCTTGCCTAACATGTGTGAGCCCCTGTTTCAATCCCTTGCAATGAAAAAGCAAAACAAAGTTATTTACCTTGTTAAAGCAGGAATAGGGAGACAGACAATAGAAAAAGAGCTGACTAGTTAACTTCAGAATACATTTTGGTAAGAATAATCAGAGGGATCTTTATCATCAGGCTTTTTGAAACTAGAGAGAGTGGGAAATCTGGTTGTCTGCCTGTCCTGATAGAAAAGAGGGCCAGATGACAACATTTCCGTTTGGTGACATGGAACTTTAGCATGAGTGACTCCATTTTGACTTTTGATCTGGGCTGTTGAGGCCCAGTGGAAGAATCTAGTCCAAAACAATGGTCTACTATACTTTTTATTTAATAACTCTTTCATTTTCTTGATCTTATTTAAGAACATATCTTTTTTCTTCCTATCAAGCTATGATTCTAGAAGTCAGCATCCATGTCTCTCTTCTTTCTCTGAAGAACCAGGGGAGGGGTGTGGGGGAAAAAAAAGATAATAGAATGTGACAAACATCATTATACTATGTATACATATGAATATGCAAATGGTATGATTCTACTTTGTATACAACCAGAGAAACGATAATTGTACTCCATTTGTGTACATTGAACCAAAAATAAATAAATTAATTTAAAAAAAGAAATGTGATAACAAATATTTTGAATGAGTCTTAAAGACTCTCTAACACACAGTAGGACTTACTTGGATTTTTCACTAATGATAGTATATATAACTCTTAATCTTCACAGTCATCTGTGACACAACTGGGAGTTCTATTTTATAAATCATGAAATTCAGATACTACAAGAGGAAAAAAAAAAAAAAAAAGAACCTATAAGCCTTAGCAAAATGCCCTGATCATGATAAACCAGATCCAACTAAAGTAAACAAGTGAGTCACATGCCCTGGGTGCCACCTTTAAGACAGTATCAAAAATCTTAGTAATCAAAATGAATAATATTTTAATGCACTAATTTAAAAACTCAAAATTAATGTAAAAATTAGATGATGACTAAAATATCAAAATTTTAAGTGAAGACAGATTCCAACCCTATACTTGGCCTTCTTTGCTTCCCCCTTGTCCAGACACTATAAGAAATATTTAAAATCAGTGGACTTAAAATTACTGTTTGGTTCATGTGAGCTAAATGTGTGGTTAACAATCCAGTGGAACGTTCCCATTCAAAACTCATTGATGAATCAGATGAACTAAAGTCCTTGGCCTTCCCTGCTGTCAGTCTGTCCACAGTGATGTTGATTCAGCTGGAATGTCACACCAGAGCCGAGCCTATAAAATCACCAAAGCCCAGCTTCCCTAGCAGCCTGAGCAGCAGTCTACCCAAGAAGGGTAGTTTTCTTAGCAGAAGTTTAACTCTAATGAAAAACTGCTCTCAGTTGTCTAAGATTCTAAAGTTTCTGCAATTGCTTTCTCATTTTGTTATTTTTTTTCCCTTTCTTCCCCCCACCCCGCAAAAAAATCAGAGTACAGCCGTCCCTTGGTATCCATAGGGGATTGACTCCAGGTCCCCTGAGGATACCAAAATCCAGGAATGCCCAAATTCCTTAAATAATATGACATAGTATTTGCATATAACCTACACAATCCTCTCATATGCTTTAATCATATCAAGATTACTTATGATAACACAATGTAAATACTGTGTAAATAATTGTTACACTGTATTGTTTAACAAAGAATGAAAAAAAGAAAGTTTATGTGTGTTCAATTCAGGCACAATTTTTTAGTATATTTTTGATTTGCATTTGATTGAATCTGCAGATGTGGAACCCATGGATACATGGATATGGGTTGTTTGGGATATGGTTGGGAAGGACAGAACTGTGCTACATATAGAAATATACAGGTGTATTTATCTTTAAAGCAATCCATGCCTGCCCACCATCACCCTCCACCAGGAATAAGAACACAATAGGAGTTCAATAAATATTTGTGTTTAGATAAGGATTATAAGAGATGAATGGTAGGGAAAAGGCCATAGTATAATTCTGAGCTTATTAAATTTATATCCAAAGTCACCACAATGTTTTATAGACAGCAAAGAGTCTTGTTTTATAGTCAAACAAAAAGATTAGCAGATCTAATTTTCTTTCATTTAAGATGAGCCCACTTTTCCATGCTGTTTTCATTGTTTGTACATGGAACACTGAAGACTTTGCCAAATGTGAGAATCCTAAGTGTAATCTGTATCTGTAAGTGGGTGGTAGTTATTGTTGTTCACAATATCATGAAATAAAACAAAATCCAGGGTCCAAGTATTAATCAGGCAGCTTCTTCTCTCAGCAAACAGGCTAAATTTTGGAACAAATCATTACTTTCTGGGGAACTTGAGTTTCTCTTCAAAGACATGTCTCCTCAAGGTCAACAGAATTAAAATAGAGAAAACAAGCTTCAAGTTCACAAGCTGTCGGAATGACTGAAAACTGCAAGTCAGAAAAAAGAGGAGCCCTAGGTGCTGAACCAGCTAAGGAGGGGATGGGAGAGTCTTTCTGCTTTCCTGCAAGTGTGTCAAGCTCAACCATAGCACTGGTGTTGGGGCTCTGGGCTTAGACCACTGAAAAGAGGGAGCAATTTCTATCAGAATGATCTGTCTCCTGTTTGTTATAATGAACCTAGAAATGCACAACCTAGTAAAAGTTAGTGGTTTTAAGCAAGACCAGATCACTCATTCATTCAACAAATACCTGATGAGGACCCATCTATGTCAGGAGCTGGGGATTCATCAGCGGACAGGACCATCCTCCATCGCACCTAGAGCATGCATTCTGGTGACAGACAACTTAAAATAAGTGACTAAACAAGCAACATTTTGATGTGGTGGGTGGTATTAATTTAATGGAGAGACACAGGACAGGTAAGGGTAGTTGATTGACTTTGGTGGTCAGGAAAGGAATCTCTAGGGAGGGAACTGTTGACAAGAGGCCTGGATGAGAGAGGCAGTAAGTGAGGTAGGTGATGTGTCTGAGACCCATCAAGCAGCGTAGTGTGGCTGCAGGTGAGGGAGTGAGGGGTTGAGGGAGAATGAAGGCAGGTCACCCAGGTGCCCAGGGGTTGGATCTAGCCCAGTCATAGGAAGGACAATTTCCAACATTATTCAGAGAGAGATGGAAAGCCTGTGCAGGACATTGAGCAAGAAGTGGCCGGATGTGGTTCTTGTTTTGTAAAGATCACTCAGACTTCTAGGTGAAGAAAGGATAGTGTGTTAACCCTGAAAGCCCAAAAGACAGGTGGAACTCTGCCCTGAAGGGCTTATGTTTGGTGGAGAATTTTGGCAAATAATGAATAAATAAATAAGTAAATAAAAATTTAGGTACACTGTGAATAAAATGAAAGAGTGTGGTAGGAAGCAGAAGAATGAAACCATCTGTTGGGTTTATGGTCAGGAGAGCTTCTCTGGAGAGGTGACATTGAACTGAGAACAGAATGAGGAAGAAAAGTCAATTGTGCACAAGGAGAGAAGGTGGGAGTAGACAGATGCACTGTCAACAGAGACTCTGCAGATAGGAGGAATAGCATGTGATGGAGGGACAGCAAGAAGGCCAGTGTGGCCAGAGCACAGGGAGCTAAAGGGAGAGTTTGAGAGGTAGGAAGGACCAGACATCAGCAAGACATTTGGGTTATGATAAGGAGTTTGCATTTTAATCTAGCTAAAATGGGGAGCCATTGAAGGCATTTAAGTGTGAATTCTATTTGAAAGTCTCACCCTGGCCTCTTTGTGATAAAAATTGATGAGTGAAAATAGAAACTAATAAACAGTCTTTAGTCACAAAGGCAAGAGTGTATTGTGATTTAAATCTGTTATGATTGTAGAATCAAAGATAGCATATCTTTTAGAGGTAAACCAACAATATTCCTTCATCCTGTGGGTGTGGGAAATAAAGATTCTCAAGAATGATTTCTAATTTGCTGAGAAACTGAATGGATAACGGTGCCACTTGTGGAGAAGCGGAGGAATGGGGGAGGGTCAGTTTGGGAAGGCAATAGTGGGGCACGGGATTCAGGGTTCTGATTAGACTCATTACTTTTGAGATTCTTGTTAGAAATTTAAGTACAAAACACTTTACTATTGGTGTCTGAAGTAGAGGTCTAGAGGGAAGACATAGATATGAGAATGAGCAACATGCAAATAGTATTTGATGCCAAGAGCTGGGTGGGATAAGCTTGAGAAATGGTTCTGATAAGGAAAAGAAAGATTGTGTTATGGTTTGGAAATGAGCTGTACCCCTAAAGCTCCTGTGTAAATGCCACAATATTCAGAGGTGAAATGATTAGACTGTAAGAGCTATAATGTAATCAGTTTGTCCTAGTTTCAGTGGACTAACTGGGTGGTAACTGCAGGCAGGTGAGCATGGCCGGAGGACGCTGGTCACTGGGAGCATGACCTGCAAGTATTCATCTTCCTTGAAGCCCCTTCCTCTTGCTTCCTGCTTCCTGGTTGCCATGAGTGAAGCCACTTCCCTCCACCATGCCTTTCCACCATGATATACGGCCTCATCTTGGGCCTAGAGTGATGGAGTAGGCCCACCATTGACTGAATCTCTAACACCATGAGCCAAAATAAACTTTTCCTTCTCTAAGTTGTCCTTGTCAGGTTGTTTGGTCACAGCAACAAAAAACTGACTAACACAAAGGGTATAGGACCAAGGTAGAACTGAAAAGGGGTGGCCGGGCAGGTAGAAGGCCAGTCAAGAAAGAGGGATGCCTTAGAAGCAAAATAAAAGAGTATTTCCATATGGAAGGATTCAACAATGTTGAATGCAGCTGAGAAGTAAGGAGAAGACAACCCATTGGATTTAGCAACATGAAGACTTTTGACATCATGGCAAAAGCAGTTTGAATATAGGGAATAGAAGTTTTGAGCAGTTCCCCTTTGGCTGAGGGAGCTAAGTTTTATGACCCCTTCATGAAGTCATTTGTGAATTTTGTTTCTCTAGAACACAGAGATATAGACCTATCTCTGCATGGTAAGACAGTGAAAGTGGTTGCACTCCCTGGCATATAATTAAAAAAGTTTTTGATGACCTTTGCTTTGTCCAGAGAAAAATGAAGGGTCTGATTTCTTCACTTGTGCCCAAGTGAAGAAGAGGTGGGAATCACGGAATGGACTGATGACCTTGACAATTATATGTACAATCCTTTTATTCTATGGAATGAGGGAACAAAACCCTAGAAATACAGGAATTATTTTTCTTACTGGGGATTAAACACAGGGTCTCATGCATGGTAGGCAAGTACTCTACTGATGAGCTACACCCTCTGCCACTGGAAAGTAGAATTATAGAGGTATCTAGGAATCTTAACTGTATCATATTTAAGCTTTATGATCCATATAACTCTTTCCCTCACCTCAAAACACACCAAAGTAATTAAGATTGGAAGGGTGGTTCCTAGGTAGCTTCAAGTAAGGAAGTCTGATAATGGAAGTCTGTAATTCTGATCTGGAACTTTCTGTGAGACAGAGTTAACTCCATGGATTAGGTAACTAGGACATTTTAGAAGATGCTATTTATGAAGGTTTGAAAAACAGTGATAAATGATTGGATAGACAAAATGGCCTTCCTTCACTTCAGATGAATAATTATCTGATGAATTAATCTGATTCTAATGATAACGATGGGATTATATTACCTGCAAAGAGATGGGCTTTCATTGCAAAATTTGACCTTCCTAGGTCAAATGGCAGAAGGCCCTGATAATAATTGGTTCACATAAAGAGCAAGACACAGACCTTAGCCAGAAAGATTAAGGGTTGGACATACTCATTCCAGTATTTTGTCCATAGATTCACACTTGGCTTTCTTCCCTGACTCCGTACCCATCTCTTGTGGCTCACAGGAATAGGTTTAAACTTTTTTATGATCCTGGGATGGGAGCTGTTGAGAGCAGATGTGTATTTGCAGGACAAATGATTGAAGCCAATCAAGAGGGGTCCCAGGTCAGATATGTTGCCTGAGTTCAGGCAGAAAATGTACAAAAGTTTAGAGATGCTCCAAAGACTGGTTCCTGGGTCTAGATGCTGGCAGGGTTGAGGCAGGTAGGTGCCTTTTGTGCTAAAAATCCCACGTTTTCTTGGTTAGAGCTCATTGATTGATCAGTGGGCCCCATCCCTTTAACCTTATCTATTCACTCTTTAGTGCAGGATGTGAGCTCCAGAAAGAAATACTTTTGATATCTAGTCTAAAGCTTTTGGCTCTTGTTTTGGCTTTTATCTAGTCTAAAGCTTTTGGCTCGTGTTGCCAGCACAATTACAGAGGAGGAAAGTTCATTTGAGGGCTCATGGTTTCAGAGGTCCTAGTCCAAAGAAGGCCGGCTCCATTCTTGGGGACTCAAGGTGAGGCAGAACATCATGGTGGAAGAGTGTGGCAGATGGAAGCAGATCATATCATTGGGAAGCAGAGAGATTCCACTCTCTTGATATGAAATATATACCCCAAAACCACAATCTGATTCCCACCTCCTCCAGCCACACCCTACCACCTCAGTTACCACTCAGTTAATCCCTATGAAGGGATTAACTACAGATTGGGTTAAAACTCTCACAACCCTTCATTTCTCCTTCAAATCTTTTTCCATTGTCTAATGTGTGAGTTTTGGGGGGACACCACATCTAAATCATAACATCTATAAACTGACAAAAATGTCCAAACTAAATGAATTTGATATAGATCCCCTGGGAGATTATGTCTCAGATACTACCTTCTACCATCTGGCCCAAGAAGTTCATGTTTTGCAATAAGGATCAACCTGTTGTGGAAGGAAATATAATTCCATCCACATCACTATTTTCCATTTAAATGATTTCTTCTTTCTGTTTCCTCTTCCATAAACCAGGAAAACCTTAAAAACCAGTGTCAGGCTCTTTCCATTTTTGAAGTGTCTCACTCAGTACTGGGCACATAGTAGATGTTTGGGAAATCTTTGTTGAATAAGTGAATAAAAGAAAAATATAAGAAAATTCTGTACTACTGTGTTCTAGGACTAAGTATTTTGATAGCGATCTTTTGAAAATAATATTAGTTTATCGTGTAATTTGGTATCTTTCATTCACCACTTGATCTTAAAAAGAGAAGACAAGAGAAATGCAATGGCATTATTAATAGTTATCACTGGAAACATTTCATTTTAGTGATTTATAATCTGTCCAACAAACCTGTAATTTGGTGTCATTATTATTTGTCCTATTTTATAGGTAAGAAAATTGAGGATCAGAGGGCTGGGCTTGTGGCTCAATGGTAGAATACTTGTTTTATGATTTGATTCTTAGAACCACATAAAAATAAATAAATAAAGTAAAAAAAAGAAAAAAAAAAGAAAATTGAGCCTCAGATAATTTGCCTAAAGTACATGCTTTCAAATATTACATCTAGTATTTGTACCTAAGTTATTGACTTCATTCCAAAACCTGTCCTCTTCTCAATGTGCCAGTGATTAAATGAAATAATCGGATTTCACTGAAAAAGATCTTTGGTGATTTTTGCTGAATTACAAAGAAATAAGCATTTTTTATTTTAAAAAGCAAAAGGGTATGAAGTACAAATCAAAAATATTTCTCACATCACTATTGACATTAACACTTTATAAAAATTCATACATATGACATATTTAAATGACTTAAAGATTTATAAATTAAAATTTAAAATCTCCTTTCTTTCCCCCAAGGTCCAATCCTAACCCTGTAAATAACCACTCAAACTCATTTCTTGTGCAATTTCTGAAATTGTATTTGCATTTAGAGACACAGAGGAAGGGTGTGGGGGTGTGTGTGTAATCCATCTTCAGGAAATACCTTTCAAAAACTATTTCTGCTTCTATTTCTGCCTGGTACCTTCAACTCATTATGTAACACATCTAAATTGAAAAGCTGTTGAATGTTTATTCTTGGAGAGTCCTTCAGAGGCCTCCTTCTGGGCAGGTTTCTCCAGTTGACAAATGGTTTGTGTATGTTAATGGTCAGGACAGAGGGAGGTCAGCTTCCAGCCAGTAGGAAACTAGTAACAAAGGCCAGCATCCCACCAGTAAGAGCCACCACAATCAGGTGGCTCTCTGGGATCAGAATGCTCTGGGCAGAAGATAAAAGAATGTCAAAATCCCAAGGAAGGAGTGTGCCTGGTGTATATTGTTTTACATGCTGAAAACAAAACAAATTAGAAAGAACAGGAGAATGTTGAGCTACTGTAATTCAAGTGAAAGGAATATTCCAAGAGCTTAACTGCATGTGAATTAATGTTTAGGCAAATACTTAATCATGTTTCCATCTGTTTTTATGAAATATAATGAGAAAAATAAATCAATAAAACCTTTTTCTGTCAAAAATCACAAAAGAAACATACTTGAGAAATGACTAACAGTAATTACAAGCTGCATATCAAAAAACCGTGAATACCAGACTTGTCTGGAAGGCAAGTCTGAAATAACATATTATTACTGAAAACTCATTTTTGTCTTTGAGAAGGTGTTTTATGATGAACATTGTAATACATTAGATTTACCAGATTGATAAGTTTTCCTATTTTATATTGCACCAAATGTTGGTGATTAAAAGCAAATGGGTTTCAATTTAAGAATCCTAACTTCTGTCTGGAAAATAAAAGATTTTTGATGACCTTGAATCTATTCATATGCAAATATTTGGTGCTATAAAGTATTATTGGAGTCTACTCTAAATGACTTGACTTTAGAAGGTCAGCAGAACAGATAGCTCATTTCTATCCTGGTGCTATAAAAATCCTTACTTGGGAAAATTAGTGCCATTTTCATCGAAGAGACTGGACTGGATCTCATCCAAGTAGTAGCCTGAGTCCTTTCCCTTCATACACAGAGGCTCCTGAAAGTTAAAATAAGGTAGGAAAGTCACTTAGAATTAGGAAGGCACATTTTGTAGCAGTTTGACTTCACTCAAATCCCCAGCCTGGCCCTTGATCTGAAATACTCTAACCAAATTATATCCCAATATTACCCAAATTATATCCCAATCTTATTGGTTATTTTTGAAAGAATCAGCAGAGCACAAGATTCATATGTAACAACTCTAATTCCATTTCTGTGTGCTTACAGAGATTTGGGTGGAATCAAACATTGTTCTTGAACAAATTTGTTCATTCAGTGAATTTTCAATTGAATCCATTGAATACCCATGATGTTTCAGGTAGCAATGTAGGGACTGGAACAAAATAGTGAAAAAAACAAAATCCTACTCTCATGAAACTTATATTCTAATATAGGGAAACAAAACAAATAAATATATAAATAAGTATAAAGTTGAATAGTCCTTATCTGAAATGCCTGGGATAATTGTTTCAGATTTCAGAATATTTGCATATACATCATGAGATAGCTTGGGAATAGGACCCAAGTCTAACCATGAAATGCATTTATGTTTCATATACATTTTACATACATAAACTAATCTTGTAATTTTATATAATATTTTTAGCACACTTGCTTTTTCTTAAGGGATAGGGTCTTACTATATTGCCCAGGCTGACCTCAAACTCCTGAATTCAAATGCCTCGCCTTAGCCTCCTGAGGAGCTGGGATGTAGACATTTCCTGCTACACCTAGCCTCCACTACCTGTTGACAGACCAATCCCATGAGGTCAGGTGTGGACTTTTCCACTTATGACATCATGTCAGTGCCCCCAAAATTTTGGACTCTGGACTATCTTGAATCTCAGATTTTCAGATTAGGGATACTTAACCTGTTTCAGACATCAAACCCTGGAGAAATAAGTCAGGATAAGAGACTATGTAAGAGGGAAAGTAAGGGCAATCTGGGAAGGTCCCTGTCACAGCTGAGCAGAGACCCAAATGAAATGAGAGAAGCAGCTGTGTGGCTCTCTGGGATCCAAGTGCTCCAGGCAGAAGGTACAGGAAAGTAAAAAATCCCCAAGGAATAAGTGTTCTTGGTGTATAAGAACAGTCAAGAAGTCCCTGTGTTTGGAGGGGGGTGAAAGACAATGCAGGAAAGAGGTAGAAAATGAGGTAAGAGACAGCCAGACCAAGGTACTTAAGAACTAGCAGGATTTCTCTGTGTAAGTGGAAAGTGGATGATTTTGAGCAGAGAAGGGCCATGGACTGGTTTCCCTTTGAAAGAATAGTGCTGGCTGCTGTAGGGAGAACCTGCTAGTAAACAAGGGACGGCTACAGGATATAGTTCAGACGAAAGATCATGGTGGCTTAGGAAGAATTGGCTACAAAGCCTTAGGTTCAATTGTGTAGTTTGTTCATGCTCAAGGGCATCTGGCTCTTCTCATCAAGCGGGGGGCTGTGTCAGACCCTGGGGATATGGAAGCTTTCTACAAGGCATCTGTCTTATTATAAATTGTACACTGGTGCTGGAAATATGTACTAGCAATGGCTCCAGTGGGTGGGTAGCAGCAGAGATGAGGGAGAAATGGTCTTGTTAAAGATATATTTGAATGATAAAGCTGATAGGATTTACTAATAAAATAATGAAAATGAATCAATCAGCGAATTCATAATCAATTCAACCAGTCAATATCTGGCACCTCTGTCACTGCTCCCTGTTGCAGTTGGGTTCCCTAGAAGCAGACATTGAGAAGATTAGTGTGCGGGAAATATATGAGGGGAGGAGTTGCTTTGGGGATCCAGACTACAGGAAGGGGAAGAGAAGAAGCAGGGCTGGACAGAGAGATAAATTGGGCTTATGTAGTATTAATTAAAGCCTCATCAGCTTCATAACACTCAGGAGCTGAGATGGCATTTCATGTTGTTCCAAGGTGGGGCAAGGGAGTTAAACTTTCATATTCCTGTGCTTGTACTAGGGAAAGGGATGTGATCTTGGACGTGCCAGCCCTCTTCATCAAAGACAGTCCCCAAAGAGGGCTGACCTTCTGAGGGCCACCTTCCAGCAACAGTCCCAGCGTCTGGGGGGATAAGTCCTTCAGTCCTTAAGGAGGACCTTTCACTCTGCCCAGCATCCATAGACACACTCCATGTCCCTTACCTGTGGTGTACATACTATCATGCTGCTCTTTCCTGCTTCCTCAGAGAGTGCCTCCGCTAGATTTCTAGGCAGCCACCAACAATCCTTCAAATGGAATCTATTTGTCTTATACATTTTAGAAAAAAAATTCCTATATCCCTACCCTCAACAGGCTTTGCATGTATCAGGGTAAAAACTACATAGAGCAAAGAAGTAATAGATTCAGAGCTCTTTGATCTGGTTAGTATACTCTTTATATGAGTTTAGTACCGAAGGGTAGGATCTTTCAGGTTGCTGATGCAAGTGGAAAAGTGAAACAGGAGGTGCAGCTAGCTCTTTTGGATAATTTAAGAAAATCACTTTAGACTCTCATTATGGCTCTAATTGGCCCACCTGACTGTGTGGCCCACCAGTGTGATGTCACCATGGTTACAGTTCTTCACTGATAGGCCAGATTAGACCTCAAGTTACCTCCATGTGCAGCTCCATCCAGGTCTGAATGTGCTGAGTCATATGATCCCATACAAGGCACTTATGCTGCCTCTCTTATTTTTGGTACCTGTAAAATTAGGAGAACCTCTACTCTGTGTTTCCCTTAAAGAATGCTGTGTGGATCAAACTAACTGACTTGAGCATGTGCAAAATATAAACTGTAAAGTGTGATGAGATTTTGAGCAATCATAAGACTTGGAAAATCTGGACCCAAGGCAAGCTTGACACTTCTGACATCTTAAAACTATGAGAGACTATAAAAGTGTGGAAAATATTTACTTAACTTGTGAGTTAGGCAAAGGGCTACTTTATGATGATTCTGGGCACATGTGCTACTTAAAAGGCAGGATGATATCTAGGGCAGCCTGTACGTAGAGGCACAGCTGCGGCTGGGCAGGACTCAGTAACAATGCGGGCCAGAATTCTTCCCTTCAAAAACTTAAAACCAGTATGGTATGAGAGGCAAATATCTAAATCCCAGGACAGAATGTGATGTGCACAACAGAAGAAATGCAGGAGTATCTTGAGAACCAAAGAATGGCATGGGCCAGGAGCTGGGGGAGAACAACAGAAAAGATTTCTTCAAGAGGTAGAATTTGGACTGGAGAGATGGCTCAGTTGGTCGAGTGCTTGCTTCACATGCACAAGGCCCTGGGTTCAATCCCCAGCACCACAAAAAAAAAAAAAAAAAGAGGTAGAATTTGCCATGTGCTGCTATGGATGGGTAGGATTCTGAAAGTTGGGTTAGCAAGCCAAGTACAAAGCAGAGGCACAAAGACAAGTAGCAAAGCTCATTCCAGGTAAATAGTGGTTCAGTGTGATTGGAGCAAAAGTTAATGGTTAACATCGAAGAATAAACAAAGCTAACACTTACTGAGTGCTTACTGCATACTAAACACTGTCCTAAGAACAGTAAGAGTATTTCTTCAGGCAATTATAGCAACCTTATGGGAGGGAGAGTGTTGTCCCCAATGTATGGATGAGCACTGTGGGCACAAACAGGTTGAGTAAATTACCCAATGCCATTCAGCCAGTAAGTGACTGAAGTAAGAACTGAATACAAAACAGTGTCATTCAAAAAATTCAGGAATAGTAGAGTTCTTGCCTAGCATATGTGAGGCCCTAGGTTTGATCCCTAACACCACCCCCCCACAAAAAAAATCCAAACTTTTGCTCAGCACAGTGTACACACCCATAATACCAGCTACCTGGAAAACTGAGGCAGGAAGATTGCAAGTTTGAGGCCAGTCTCAGTAACTTGACAAGACCATGTTTCAAAATTTAAAAAAATAAAATAAAAAATAAATTTAGGGTAGGAGAAGGGAAAATACCTGATATTAATCAAGTCATATTGTTTTATTGTCATATCGTGTGCATGTATGAATATGTAACAACAAATCTCACTGTTATGTACAACTATACTGCACCAATAAAAATATGGAAAAAAGTAAAATAAAAATACAGACAAAATTTTAAAAGGGGAAGTGGGGGTATTGCTAAGTGGTAGAACACTTGCCTAGCATGTGAGAGGCCCTTGATTCCATTCTCAGTACTGAAAAAATAAACATGCAAACCTTAACTAATGTACTATGCTGCATTTTCAGGGATCTAAAAGAAGAAGAGTTGAGGTGAGGCTAGTGCTCTCTTTGAGGTTCATCTTACCATGGAGGTCTTGAGGAGCAGATATGTGTACTCTTAATCCAAAAGACCAGTGTTCCCTAAAACTGATTCTTGGGCTACTGGAGGGAACACAGGTAGTAGGTTGACCAGCAAAATTTTAAAGTTGTATATTAGAAGAACTATATTTAGAACTATATTGAGAATATATATTAGAAACTGGATATCATGGAAATTATTGCTTATAATTATTATATTTTTTAAAGTGTGTCATAATACAGGAGAGCTTTATTAAAGAAATTTATGAAAGAAAACAAATAATTGCAGAGTTGGTATAAAGATTTGTCAAAAACAACTGTATGATTATTTATCTTTTATTAATTTCTTTAACAAAGTTTTTCTTTAATTTGCTTGAATGGCTGAAGTTTGGGAAACACTTGATGGGCAATGGAAAGCAATTAAAGTCTCAATATTGAGGATCAATTATGGACTCAGCAGTGGAATATGTAGAGTTCATTTGTATCTGTCAGCATTCAACAAAGAAAGCATGAGTCACTCAAAGTCTTTATAAAAGAGAATTCAGTGGGAAAAACACACAGATTACTCAGGGGATGAAAAAACCAACGAGCCAGAAGGGACACATTGAGGCAACCCATGAAGTTACTTCTACCCCTAAGTTGGAGGGATAACAAGAAAATGGAGTGTTAAAGCCCACAGGCCAAGGTCATCATCAAAAGGTGGAATCACACTGGGGCAGTGGAACAAGGAAATCATGATGGAGCCCTGGAAGGAGATGCCGCCAAAGCTCAAGTGACACCAGAGGGTTAGAGAGAGACAGTGAGAAATATCCATGCTCCTCCCTCTATCCAACTCTCCAAACTACCCCCCTCAGCCCCTCTCTTGGCTGAACTCCGCCTAGGAAATGCAGTGTTCTGCAGTACAGGGCAGGGGAAGCGAGGGGCCCAGCACCAAAGCTGGGATTCTAGAACTAATCTTCTTAGGGAGTAATTATAGAGGGCCAATAGAACCAGGATGCAAAGGCCCCTATAGACAGGAAGAATAGGGTCTTCTATTGCTTGGAAGTGGCAGGACATGTGGAAGGATTGGGTGTGAGAAATAGGAATAAGCTGAAGTCAGCCCTAGACTCTGCCTTTGGTTCTGAGTCTCCTACATAGTAGCTTCTCATTATTTCATGAATGTTCTCTCTCCTATGTGGCATTAGATTTCCAGAAACTCCATTTCATTTCATTTCATTATTTCATTTCATTTCATTTCATTTCTGTTCACACCAGAAGGTTTTAATCCTGTTGTTCCTTTTTGTTTTGTTTGTTTTCTTGTTACCATAGTTGTTACTTTACAGGTCATGTTAAAAAGCCACATATTGATAGCAATTACATTTATGACAGCCCAGGTATTTTAAGTGTTTTTCCAAGCATAGCACAGCTTTCCTCTGCAGCTTTTATCTCTACCTGCTCTCTTGGCTAATGTGTGTTAGCACAAGCCTCAGGGCCATCAATATTCCTGTGGGTCAAGGAAACAGGACTCATTATTATAAACATTTCATGGCAAATTGTGAGTGTATACAGTCTTCTGGCCTTTATTTAGAATAGTATACCTAGCAAGTTTTAAAATCAAAAGTAACTTTGTTCCTTAGTAGCTAGCAGAGGCTAAAAATACTCCAAAGTTTTGTTTTAAGGAGAAAACCGTGAAGGTGTTCAACTCCTAAAATGACCAACTTTTTAAAGATGATCGTGAGTAGTTACCATTGGCTCTGGTCCACCTGGAAGGATACTGCTCTACTTTCTGAAACTTCTCGCCCCTGAAGAGTTACAGGGAAAGTTGGAGAAGAATTTCAACCAGGAACATTTGTTCTTTTGGTTGCTCTCCTCTTGTTGCCTAGAACATCGTTTTCATGTCAGCATGATCTTGGCTGAAGAAGAATTTATCTTTCTTGACATTTTCCTCAACTAAGAATAACAGAATTAATTGTCTTTTTGCAGCCCTTCCCTCCACTGCTCTGACATCCCTCTCAGTTGAGGGCATTGCAAAAGGCATGAGCAGGACTTTGGAAATAGTATAGGGTGAGTGAGGACTGGCTAACATCTTATTTTCATCATGTCTTGTTAAAAACCAGAGTACTATATGAGAAGTCCACCAATACCCAAGAGATGTCCTTGGCCAGTGACATCTCAATTTCTTGAGCTTCCTAAGAAATATCCATACACAAAAATGAGCCTGGATCTGGCTGCTCTTTGGCAGGAGAGAAAGCAAGGTTTAAACTCATTCTGTGAAGAGTGGGCCTGGATTTCTACCACTACAGGCACACGAAGGAAAGAGATGGGCTTACAGACTTGGAAGTCTCCACTGCTAAAAATAAACATAGCCCAGTCATTATCAGCAATTTGAGTATTGATACTGTTTTGGGGAGAGCTATTTTGTGTGGATCTTAATTCATTATTTAGAAGTCAAGTCGACAGCTCTTTAAAATATAACATATTGACAGTGTAGTATAAATATCCACAGGTGCTAAGCTACATCCAGAGACTTGAGTCACTCAAAGTTCAGAGCTGTTGGAATTGTGGATGTTTAGAACTTCCTTTTGTTTTTTACAACTTCCTATTGATTGAATGATTAATTTGAGAGAAAAGATCTTAAAACAACATAATCCATCTATGCTGTGATCTTGATGGCTTGAAACTTATTCAAACTTCAGACCATTTCTTGACCTTCTTTATGGGTATTTATTTGTCATAGGTCCTTGATTAATATATTCATTGTCTTATCCCATTTCTTATTTTCCTTTATCAGCAGAATATATTCTTCTGCTATTTCTGCCCCCAATTTTCTCCTCCCTTCTTTTTAAGGTAAATATTCTGAGATCTAAATACATTATTTTGATTTTAAAAATTTCAATAGTGCTATTTATAGGGCATCTAAAAAATCATGACCAGCCAGGTGCAGTGGTGCACACTAGTAAGCCTAGCCTCCTGGGAGGCTGAGGCAGGAGGATCACAAGTTAAAGTTTAGCCTGGGCAACTTAGTAAGACCCTGTCTCAAAATAAAAATAAAAAGCACTGTGGAGATAGCTCCATGGTAAAGCACCCAGGGTTCAATCCCTAGTACAAAAAAAAAAAAAAAAACAAAAAAAAGACCAATTAAATATTTGAACATCAATGATCATTTCCACTACATTCTTAATACCCCCAAATCCAAAATTCTGTAATTAGGAAATTTAAAAGGATCTAATATAATTCCTCAACAAACAGTGATTTTTAGCAGGTCAGGAGATTACTTGTCAGCTTGGCAGTCCTTGTGGGAGCTGGTTTTGATAGAGTTAACTTGAGTTTTGTTGGGTTAATGTGTATCCTTTATCATATACTCTGACTCTTCCTTATAAAGAGACCAACTATGAGGTACAGGAAAACTTAGAAACAGTAATTGATTTACCTAAGTTTTCATAATTTCTATTCCTAATCCAGAAAATTTCCTTGGGGCCTACAACCAGAGTTTGCAGAAGGAAGAAGTTGCTCTATTTTTTTCCAGTGGAGTAGACATTAAGTAAGGAATAAAACATGAGTCATAAACCTAGGGTTTGGGTGAAAATGCCTTTTTTTCTTTTTGTGATCAAAATGCCTGCTTGTATAATTTCTCTGAGCTGATCTGGCATATACCTTACTCATTTCCCAGGATTACTATGAGCTTAATGCATGCAGTGGAGCTAAGTGTTTTGTAAACCTTAATGTCCATACACCAGTGAGATATTATTTTTATTGTGACTTGTCAATAAGATAGACCCATAGAAAGAATTTGCATCATATAGACTTTGGGTGAATTTTTTGCTTCAGTGCTGGTTGAAAACATCTAATTTTGGGGAGTCATTGATGGGGGGAGTATCAAGAGCCAGCAGTTCTACAGAGAAAGCAAAGTAATATTATTAAAGAAAATAATGAGCTGGGGGCAGAGGAAGAGCCCTGGACTTGGAGAAAATTAGTTATGAATAAACAAGGGGCTGAAGGAAGTTGTTTTTCTTTAATTTACCTGAAAGTTCCTGGGAGTACATTAAAAACTGAATTTATGCAATAGAAAGGAGGTCTCCTAGGAGACTGAATTTAAAAATGCAAGTGAAAAATGTCTAGAGAACTATGGTTGTGGCTCACATGTGTGAGGCACTGGATTCGATTCTTAGCACCACATATAAATAAGTGAATAAAGGTCTATCAACATCTAAAAAAAAAAAAAAAGAAATTTCCTTTAAAAAAAAAAAAAGAAAAATGTCTACAAAGTGCTCATTTCAACTACTTTAGTAGCTCCTCAGGATTAAAACCTCATAGAGTTCATCAAAAATCAGCTGTCTGTTAAGTAGGTACCACCAATATTATGACCCATAAGAATTTAAGACTTATTTATTATTAGGAAATCTATAGTGTTTTGTTATTTGGGGAGGGTGGAAGATGCTGACTCTCATCTAGTTTATCTTGCTTGTACTTCTCTTATAAAGAACAATGTATTGAATTGCCCAGCCCAGCAGCACCATCTCATTATAAAACTCGTCTCAAAAATTTCGTCCTAAAAAAAAAAAAAATGCATTTCTACTAAATAAAAAAAAAAAAAAAAAATTCGTCCTCAGTGATCTCTGGTCCCACCATTGTCTTGTCTGCCTAAAGTCCACATTCCCAAGTACTCAATTTCTGCTTCTAGCTGAGGCCCCCTTTCTTCTTCAGGATAAGTATGCAAGAGGCCATCCTAAATTCTAGTCCCTTCTAAAGTTCTCTTAATTTTAGAATTATGATATTGTATATACTAGACTAATAACAGTAGCTTCATACCCAACAAAAATTTCCTACATACTTGCCATAACTCATTTACTCCTTACAATAAATCTATGAGCTGTGCTATTATGATCTCTCCTTCTGGATGAGGAAATTGAAACATAGGGAAAATTTAAGTAACTTGTCCAGGTAAGACTGAGCATGTTCTTAACCACTGGGTGTTTTGTCTCTCTGAGCTTCATACATCTTTCCTAACTTTTAAATCATCAGCAAATTAACCAATCTGTTCTCTCTCTGCCATACTAAAAAAAAAAAAAAAAAAAAAAAAAAGGCTTAGACTTAAAAGTACACCAAAAATTAAAAGTGAAAGAGCCACATTTTAAAGGGAAAGATGAAATATTTTTACCACTTCTATTTAAAATGCAAAAGAATTTGTGTATGGAATTGAGAAATAAGTGGTTAGAGTCAAGTTTTCATTTTCAAGAGCAAGTGTCTGTGGTTTGAAAGGGAGAAGGCTTTCACTTCTGACAAGGCAAGTTTGTTTTAATTTGTGGTACTTGTACATCTTGTACCTGAGGAGCACTGGATATTTGTAATAAAGTGTCCCAGTTAGTTTAAAAACAAAACAAAACAAAACAAAACACACACACACACACACACACACACACACACACAAACTCAAAGAGAAACTCCCCATCTAGGCAAGAGAAAATTATCTTGGGGATGGCCTGGCTTCATCTTGTCCAGGTGCTAGAATTGCTGCTTCAATATCAACATGATCTCTGAAGCTTGAATCTTTCCCCTTGAAGTACTGAAGGGGTTCTTGAACTCTGGTCTTTGGCCAAAGACATTGAAAAGACTAACTGGAAAAAAAAGAAAAACACCATTATTCAGTGATTTATAGACAGTGTGCTAGCAGCTTTCACATAATGTGAATTATACACAGGATCCTGGCAGCTTTCAAATACAGGCACATCTCATTTTATTGTGCTTCACTTGATCACACTTCACTTTGGTATTGTGCTTTATACAAATTGATGGTGTGTGGCAACCCTGCATGGAGGAAGTTTATTGGTGACATTTTTCCAGCAGCTCAAATGATCACTACTATTTTTTAGCAATACAGCATTTTTTAATTAAGGTATTATTGTGGTTTTCATCTGGAGTGTCCCCCAAAATCTCAGAGTGGTTCAGATGTGGGGCTTTTAGGAAATGATTATATCATGAGGGTTCTGACCTCCTTAGTGAATTAATCCATGGATAGCTGATCAGAATACTGAGAGGTGGGGCCTAATTAGAGGAAGCAGGTCATGAGAGTGTGTCCTGGAAGGGTTTATATTTTCTCCAGCTCCTCCCACCCTCCTCCATCTTGGATGCCTTGAACTGAGCAGCGTTCAACTGAGCAGCCTTCCTCCTCCTTGCCCTTCCGCCATGATGTTTTACCTCACCTCAGGCCCAAAGCAATGGTGCCATTCAACCATGAACTGAAACCTCTAAAACCATGAGGAACAGTAACTCTTTCCTCCTTTAATTTGTTTATGTCAGGTATTTTGATCACAGTGATGAAAAAGATAACACAGTTAGGTACATTTTTAACATAATGATATTGCACACTTAATAGATCATATTAGTACAAATATAACCTTTGTATGCATTAGGAAACCCAAACCTTTGTGTGACTCACATGATAGTGATATTCATTCTTCTGCAGTGATCTTGAATCCCACTTGCAATATCTCTGAGGTATGCCCATAGTGATCAAGTGAATCTCATGTATGGTCTTAGTATAAACTCTGAGTCTCTTCTCATCGAGATAGTGCTGGGAGTGAAGGGGTTAGAATTTCCTTCCTGGGGGACATTATGGAAGCTTAATGTATCATGTATGGAAATGCCACAGTGAACATGTTAGTTTGTACAACTAATACGTGTTAATAATAATGATGTAAAATTAAAAGAAAATAAAATTTAAAAAAAAAAAGAATTTCCCTCCTGGCCTGTCTGCAGTCCTTTTATATCATCATTTAAGTTCTCTTGGTATCTTGTCCATGTTGCTTTCTTCTATATCTGACACTGATCTGGTTACTGTCTATTTTTACTTCAACATATAAACAACCAAAGAGAACTCTGTGTGCAGCTTTTCAAAGCTCAGTTCTTAGAGCTGCATTTCTTAAACTCTTAGGATCATTGACCCTTTTGAGAATCTAAATGAAAGCCAGGGATGTTCTCCCTAGAAAAATACTCAGTCACATAATAGTTTGTCTATAATGTTGTGAACTTCTGAAACTAACAGCTGGACCCCAGGGTAAGAACCCTGGCCTTATTAGCTTTCAATTAAAGGATGTTGTTTAGGATGCAATCTCCTTCAAAGCCATTTGTACTAGACTGTTTGCTTTTGCTATAACAAAGTAGTTGAGGCCAGATATTTTATAAAGAAAAAGTAAATTACAAACAGCATAAATTTTTACACCTAAATATTTCAGTGTCTAAAAAGTAAGATTGTCTTCCTACATAGCCAAAAATAACAGCATTGCACTTAATCAAATTTATAAAGTTCTTTATTTATTTATTTTTATTTTTACAGACTTTGTTTTGATTCACTGTATACATATGGGGTACAGATTTTCATTTCTATGGTTGTGCATGATGTACATTCATATCATTACTGTTAATCATACATGTACATAGGGTAGTGATGTCTCTCTCATTCCACCATTTTTCATACCCTCACCCTGTCCCCCTCTCATTTTCCTCTACATAATCTAAAGTTCCATTCTTCTCTCACCCCCCACCCCTCCCCAACCAGATTTTATACTATCATCCACTTATCAGGGAAAAAATTCGGCCTTGGTAATTTACTTTTAAAAACCTTCAGTTTAGACAGTACAATTTGTCTGTGTATTTATCAGTTGGTTTAATTCTATACCAAAGAGGTGCTAAGTTGCCTTCAGGGGTTGTCAGCTAACATTTAATGTAAAAGCCATATGCCATGGGCAATTACTGCAAGTATTTTGTTTATTTTTAAAATCTCTGAGCAACTACTTAGTTTTTTGTGAATTAATATAACATGTTAGAATTGCTTTTAATTGTGACAATCAGAAGCTAAGTTGTTGGAAAACAGTCTTGATACAGATGTCCAGAATGACTTCATCAAAGCAGGCACCACTTAATCTGTGCACCTTATTAAGCCTGAATTAGTCTAACTTTCCTATCCCTGTTTCTCCCCTTCAGAGTTTTCACGTTTTATCTTAGTCTGCTGATTACATTTTTTAAAGTACCCACACATGGTTTCATGTTATTAACAAACAATAGCTAGTCAAACCTCCTGCCATGCAGCCAACCATATCCTGCCAATAAAACTCCTCACCCAAGGCTGTGTATCCTCATATCCCTAGAATTAGGGCAACTCCAGAATTTTTAAGATATAGGTCTATTCCTTTCCTTAGAGTCCTACTCCTTCCCTCAGGAATTCTACCTCCTAAGGAAGCAGGGAAATTGGCTGGCCCAGAGCTAGCCCACCTTGCCTCAGGCGCCCAGATCCCATCGATATTTACTCCTAAAAGTGTCCCTCAAGGTCAGTAAACAAGGAGCCATCTTCCAAAAAGGGTCTGTACTAATAGTGTCTACTTAGCTGGTGTGCTTTCTGGTCAAGGCCTAGAGCTGAGTCACCATCTCTTGGCTTCTCATGTCCACCTAATAGTAAGAACCCATGCTTTACTTGATCACCCCAAAGCAGAAGTCCTGAGATACCTGTACACAGGTGACCACTGGCCCACTCACCCAGTTGGCACAGACTGCTATGCACAGCACATTGGTCTAAGATGATATTGTGATATTAAGGCACAGAAGCTCTCAAAGGGCTTATTCAGGAACAAATTCATAACACATCACAAGTTGCTGTAAGAATGACATTAAGTATTTTCCTCCCCTACTGAGGAGCCACCCAGCAGAGTGCCATGAATATAAACAGCCCTAGAATTTCAGATCTAATTGTTTTGTTGATGAGCACACATGGTCCTTGAGCATACAGTGTGGGTGGTCTGCTGGGGGCTTATGAATCAAAGCCAAAGGGTTTTGTTCTCTGGTCAGCCTCCGAGTGTTATTTTCCAACATTTGATTAATTACTCTTTCACTGCACGCTTAATGGCCCTTTCTGGGTTTCTGACAGGAAAATGGCTACTTGTTTATCCTCATATGTCATAATGAATCTGCCCTTTACAAACCAGAGTTCTAGCATGGACACGTGGAGGGGTGAGTTTTTGAGGACCTCCCTGGGATCTGCAGCTCACTGTGTGACCTTGAGGAAATCATCTGACTGGTGTGTCCTCAGCCTCTTTCCAGCCCAAGCAAAGCACACCTGCCCCTTCTCTGGCTGAGTGGGAGCATGTGCAGCTGCAGCAGATTAAACCTGAAGGGAAGTTTGCCTGCAAACAGATGCAGTGGTTAGATGTTATGTAATTGCAAGTGTTATTGCTAAATATTATTTATTTTGTATATGCTCAAACATTTTAATCTTGTGCATTTTGTAGGGCAGGGAGTATTTTTCCAGTTCCTGTTTTCAGTTTAATATGCTATTGCTTTTGTTTTGTTTTGTTTTGTTTTGTTTTGTTTTGTTTTGTTTTGTT